>JAJLRJ010000009.1:30541773-30971773 GCA_024195265.1 Dendrophyllia cribrosa | reverse complement strand
TCTGTGTAAAAGCGTCTTTCTTCTTCATAGATCCCAACACCAAAAAATGGTTAGCCGATTCAACGGACAAGGTCTTTGGTTTTCCTCAACTTGTTCGTTTTAGCTGGTCAACTTGCAGCAATATTTTGGACAGTAAAGCAGTTCCAGTACATTGGTAAGCAGAATGTATTGTGCAACATTGTAATCTATATTTTAATACTCTCTGGTATAACATGGGTATACATGTACATGTAATTTATAGACTTCTGCAAGTCTGTTCCAGGCATTCAGATAGTGAGAAGAAAAGGATACCCAGCATGCAAAGGAAAAATACATTGCGAGGGTTGACGAAGGGGGATAACCGCAATAGAGAGCAAGCCATCTCTCGCCAGTTCCCTCACTTCTTTCTCCACTTGCAATCTATTCATGTCGCTGAATGCCTAGAAGAGTCTAGTCTTTTGCCATTTTGGCTTAACAATAGGGGTTAAGTCTGAAAACGGGTAGGGAAAATCACATTTTGGCATGAATATAGGTACTTAGGGTTTCAAGAAGCAGGCAGCACAACACCACCAAAGATTTGAGAAGAATGCCTCCCCCACCTCAGGATTGCAATATTTCACGTAATTTTGGTGAAATTGATTGTCCATTTCAGGGATGACGATGACGACGACGACGATGAAGCAGCAAAAGGAACTGCATCCATTACTTCATTTTTCACACCTAAAAATGATTCTGTTGATCGTCAAAGACACCAGTTCTTCAAAGAACGCCACTTAGAACCTGTTGATAGCTTCTGAAAGATGCACCACTTTAAATGGGTGCCATTTTATTCTATTTACAATATGGCCAATGCAAAACTGCAAAACCACACTCTCATGCTAGTTATAAAATATTTGACAAAAATTTTTATGGTTACTGGTAGTTGCTTAATATTCATCTCGGAGGGGATACTAACAATACTGTAAGAACAAGACTTCAGTTTGTGAGCTATACATGTATAAATTTCATATTTCTAAAAAAGGTGTTAGATATTAAAACAAAGAAAAGATATTGTAGTAGATTGGAAGCAAGGGATATACATGTTTCCTTTTTCTGTGGTTCCACATAACAGACATAATCTTATGTTGATAACTGGGTCACCAATGATAGTGAATGGTGACGCTAGATATCATTACTTATATCTTACTGTAGTGTAAATTTCTTCTTAAATTTGTTTAAAAATTTTAAAACTAGTTTGACATTTATTTTCCCTTGTCTTTCATTTTGGAAATGATTCTGAGACAAATGAAAATTGAAAAGAAAATTTGAACCAACATATATAAACATCAGTAGATAAGCGACATATACAGGGAGGCTTTAACTACCTGTTAAACTACATTGTACAAAAGAGGCTTACAGATGGTATCAGTGTTCCAGCATTCACTGTGAATATATCGGATAGCAAGATCACCATTACCACACTTTGAAAATATATATTTTATTTTGCTACTTTACAGTGCAAAGGCCCAAAAATAACTATTCCCTTGAATAATTAAATTTACTGTACAAGGTTTATCAGAACCTGGTATTAATAAGAAAGTTTTAACCCAGATCACTACCCAGATATTGACATACATTTCCCAGGACATCAACAATGAAATTGTCACTAGTTGATGGAAATCAACCACAACCAAAAAGAAATAATTAAAAGGCTATGGCTGCAATATTTTGGGCATTAAAATTTTGTCATAAAATAGAATGAAACATATACATGTACATGTAATTATTATCCTCTAAAATTGATAGTTGAGGTAAAAGGAAACATTGCTAAAGCAATAACTTGAAAATCAACTTGACATACATGTACAGTTTGCATTATCATTACCCACCAACCTTATCATTCCTTTAACTACTTTTTCACCACAAAATATAGATCCTAAACTCCAAAAATACCTTATGAGAAGTAGAAATAGTGAGACAGAATTCTTTAACAGCTTAACTTTAACACACGGAAAAATATTATTTGTGTTTTTTTGTCAAACATTAAAATAGATTTTTATACCTTTCTATGGTTTTTCTAATATCACCGATCACCTTTTGAACTAAGTTGTAAACAAATATTATTGTCCGTAAAGAGTTATACCCAAGTCACCCACCAAACAAATATTGCTAATATTTACAATGAAAAAACTTATATTCATTAAAATTGTGACCACCTAAAGACAATTATTGAAGGGCTCCCTAAGTAAGTCCGAAGTACGTTTTTGGAAAATTGAAATCTTGGATTTGTAGCCTCAAAAGGGACTCACTTGCCAAAATTGACTGGATCATGTAAATATGACTGAAAGGATTTAAACCAGGTCAACAAATCTTCTATCTTCGAACTGAATAAATTTGGTTTTTGAAAAGATACATAGGGTGTCCTGTGGGCCATAGGGTGTCATAGGGGCCCAAAACATTTTCTCAAAGATGTAGATAATAAATCATTAATTTGACAAAACTGTGCTTTAAAGGCCTAAAACATACAATTTTAGTGAAAGTTACCAAAAACATACTTACATGTAGGACGTTCTTGTCGGGAGCCCTTCAATTGCTTGCATAATAGCCTACCTTAAACATTCCTTTCTCATACAAAACCAGGTAAAAATTTTAAAAAAATGAATATTTTTACTATATATAATTTGCCATTTTTTCTACATTAAATAAACTTCAAATAATATTTCATTGTTAAAAATTTTAATAATGTTCAATAACATTTTAAAAACGTTTAAGTTTAAAATATGAAATACAGTTGAATCTTGTAAGCGACCACCCCTTAGGTTCAGGAATGTTAGTCACAGTGCAACCAAAATAACCATGAATGTCGTAAATATTTCTGGAATATTTGTTGTGTTACAACCAAAAAGATATCACATAAAGTTGTTCTGTGACTGCATGGAAGCTGTTTTCATACTCTTCAGTTTCTTGGATCTCACATGCCATTGAGAAAACCATGGTTTTTCCACTCACTGTAAAGGGAGATGGCCGCTTACTTGAGAAATTCTAAATACAGACTAACTCTGTATAAAAAATTTAGAGAACTTATTAAGTAATGCTCCACATAAGAACTACCGTAAACTTCATTGTTCTGCCGCATTGGCTCTTTCCCACATAGAATATCTTTGATTTTAAGAATAGAGGAGGGTCTGATGGTTCATAATTATATTTCAGTATAAAAATAAAGAAAATCCATTTGCGTCAAATAAATTTTAGGAAATGTTTGTGCTTAACCAATCAGAATAGCAGAAGACAATAGCTAATAATTTTGCTTATTTGATGAAGTTCCCCAAATACAATATCTTTTAAAAATTGCATGTTGTGCGATTGGGTCTCAAATTACTTGAAACCTTAAAATAATTAGACAAAATGCACCTTGAACCTTAACTTTTTAGCGGTTTTCGAGTCTAGGCCAATCAGATCACTAGTTGTAACAATGAAAAAAGTTGACATTCCATCGTGCATTGCGTTTCAGCACTTTCCTTATGCGAATCATTACTTAAAACAAGATTTCATTTAGTGGTCACTTTGAGAGATTGAAATGCGTTTCTACAATACACCATTTAAGATAAATTCTTGACTATATTCTGTACAGTTATAACCACGCCTACAACACCTCCCACCACACCAAATATAATAAAAACAATGTCCTTAATAACCACACCCACTGAATTAGCGTGTTTAAATAGAACAAGGTGAAATACACAAGGAAGAATGTAAGCTAATACTGAGCTTCCCATTGAACCAATTAGAGCATTCACATAGGCAAATTCATTCTTAAGAAGAACTGCGAATCCTGCAGTTACAGCAACAAGCATAGTGCGCAACAAATTCCTCTTCCATGCTGACGTCTGAGAAACAAAGATAACAAAATTAATACCTATTATTCTCATGATGTACACGGTAAACACAAGTTATGCATGAATGTACATGTAGTTGTAAGGGTTGTCTTGAAAACTAAGACCCCGTGTTCAGCACTCTAACCCTAACCTTGGAGGTCTTAGTTTTCAAGGTCTTGGGTGTTATGGTCTTAGTTTTAGAGACGTTAGGGTTAGGGTGCTGAAGACAGGGTCTTAGTAATTCAAGATCTTTAAGGGTCTTCAAGACACCCTAGCAGTAAGTGAAAAACATTTTTGTATTGACGGTGTTCTCAGTTGAACATGTGACCCATAACACTTGTGAGTGGTGTTATTGGTAAGTGTTGTGGACGTACTATGGCCTTGTACAAAACAGCAACATTTGCCCCTTCACAGTGTGCACATGTCCGTACCTTAAATTGAAGTTCCTCAGAATCATTTGGTAAAAGAACTTGTGTCTCTGAATTGACACTTGTGGATGTACGGCTGGATGCCTCCAGTGAAGGATAGGACTGGCTTTGGTAAGAATTTGTAGGAGTTTGTGGACTGTTTACATCTGTGCTTGGACCAGCAATGATCTCACTCATATGCGACTTCCCTCTGGAATGCACTTTGGTGAAGAGAATAGACTCGGCAATTTCAATGACTGGGTACAGCTGAAGAGGGTATGTCATCATAACTGCAATGATTAGGGTGACTCGGACCAGCTGTGCTAGTATTTCAGTCCCCAGGGTGTCTGTTACAATCTGAGGAACGTTACTGCCATAAATCATGTACCCAAGTAACCCAAATGATCCAAGGATACTGGAGACAATTGCTAGTGTCAGGTGTAGATACAGGGGGAAACGAGGTCTGTTTTCTGCCATGCTTGACTCAATAGGTATCACCTAGATAGCAAAAATAATGAAGTCAAATCCTTTAGAGTGGTAAACTGACATTGCAAATTTTAACCAGATCAGAGACAACTTTATCCTTAGTAATACATGTATCTTGTGATCACAATTAGGTTAACTGTGAGCTCAGTAGAAATGAACTTGCTATAAATGATTTTCACCACTGACATAGACTCGAACCCAACTTACAATAATATTAAGGTTGCATTTCTTTTAACCAAAACTCTGGATTCTGCAAACAAAAATGTGATTTTCCATTCCATGTAGAGACAAACCAATCTTAGATTCAATTTGAACATTCCACATCTGGAGGTGGGTCGTTCAGATTGGTATATGAATCTGGTTTCAGATTGTGCATTCAATTTGGCAAACTAGTTTCAAATCAAAGGCACATGGTAATTTAGAACCAGAACACAAACAGAGGCCCTTCACAGAGGGCACCTGGAGCTGATAAACGGAATGGAACAATCTTTTTTCAGATTTTTGTTCCAGCTAACATGAAAATCCAAACAATTTGGATTACTTAAATCTGAAACTGGATTGTCTTAAAGTAAAACTACCCAAATAAGACTCACTGTTCCTATTCCTTCATAAGCTCCGGTCAGCTGGCCAAAGAAAACTGGAAAAGTAGCCCATCTCGTAAGGTTCACGTCTTTTGGCTTAAAGTGGAGGCCTAGAAATGAAATTGTGGTTACATGTGTGCTTGGTTCTCATATCACTCACAACACCACCAGATGCCAGTTACATATTACAAATCTGAGAAATGACCTCTTACTTTAGTCATCAGCTTCTGAGTCAACCTCTTTACTATGTAACTGCAATGCCTATTGTAACAACATACAGCGTAGCCTAACCATGTCACATGAATTCTGATATTTGACATGCCACCGGCCCTTTATTTGCAACATTGATATTATGCATTGTACAGTAATGTAACTCTTACCATTCAAAAGAAATCCAAGAAGCCCTAAAAATCCAGCAAGTAGTGTAACATTGGCTATGCCACTTATAGGTCCAAGTTTACGAATGCTCTTCACATAGGCCATAAGAACAAGAAAGGGTAATGGTATCAGAACAAGGAGAACAAAAAGAGGTGCTGTTGTTACCCCTTCTAAAGGTGGTTTCATGCTTGATGAGTTCCTTAAGGTGGCATGAGTGAATGATGTTCCTGTGGTAATTGGAGCCACCATAGTGGAGGAGTTAATTGACACACTTGGGTATCCTGTATTTATGTCACTCTGTCTCAAAAATGTTGATTGTTTAACATGGTGAGATTTGTAAATAAGTGGAAACATTTCTGCTATAGTATTTCCCATGAATATAAAATATGCAATGCAGAATCCAGTCTGAGTTATGACTAAAGCAATGTTAACAATTCTGTATCCCCATGGCCCGACTGCAATCCTTCCAATATCTCCAAGTGTCATTTCCTTTTCAATTGTCTCCTTGACTTTTGCCATCTCCTCATAGCAAGCTTCTGTCTGTAGCTCTTGGTACTTTGAAGATGAATGTAGCACCATCTCAACAGCTGCATTTTTGCATTTGATTATGAGCTGACAGCAATGGTCTGTTATACCAGCGATTATTACAAGTCCAACTACACCCAGCTGTAATTAAACAACAGTCACTTATTTTACTAATAAGGTTACATGTAGCTAAAACAGTGTAGCATGTGTATAACAAGATCTGTGTGTAACAAGGTTTATTCATTCTAAAGGGTGCCATTATTCAAGGGAGATGAAATGTTTCAGATCCTATGTCAATCTGATCACAGGGAGATGTCGAAAAAACAAGAATGCAATTTAGATCTTCTTACCACTCTGTTATACATGTACCAGGCCCATAGCAGGGGGAGAGGCAAGGTGAGTTAGAACCCCCCCCCCCCCCCCCCCCCCCGACAATTTGTTAATTGTAGGCAAATTCTCCTGCAGTCAGATTAAAGGGGCTATGTCATGGTGGTTTTTATGTTTTTGTCTCAGACTGTGCTAGAATTAAAACTGAGCATCTCACTTCGAACACAAAATGCTCTTAGAACACCTAGAACAAGTTATCAAGTAAACTTTTATAGAAAGAACAAACCATTTATAATCAGTTTTTAGCAAATTTTCTAACACACATTTAACAAACTTAAAAAAAATAGCCATTTTTTTCAAGTTGCAATCCGTTTCCATCCTGGCCATCTGTAGTCAGAGACACTTGTTTATAGTTTGGAAATTTCATGTCGTCGTAGTATACACATACACTGTATTGCTTTTTTGATGTTCACGTTGCCGTCATCATTGCTTAAGCACCCTAATGTCTATTTTTTGATGGGGGTGGGGTAGCTTTGCTTGGCCAGTTTGCTTGCCCCCCCCCTCCCTTCCTTAGTTACTTTAGCCTTGCTACGGGCCTGATGTCCAATACATATAATGTTTATACAGATTGGAACCATTATTGACATGACGGAACCTAAGGCTGTTGCCTAAGATATATTCCAATAACTAGGCATACCTATCGATAGAGTGCCAACGAGGAAATGATTTTGATTTGCGTGGCAACGGAATTATGTTTTTGACAGTTTGGTGGCCCTTTGACCACACTCACCGAAGAAATAAAAAATGTCATGCTTTGATCGGCTAACTGAAATCAAAATCGCTGTAATGTTGTAGTAAACATTTCATATCAGACAATAAAGCAGCCAAGAAACGTTTTAAAAGCTATTGAAAACGTTTTAAAATGAGTAGAACGAGTAGAAAAAGGTTTGGAAATATGAAGCGTGCTGCAAAAGTTGAAATGGAGAATTCTTGTTCAAAGGCTAACCCTTTTACGTGTTTGTTCAAGCGTGAAACATGCAAGTCCGTTGCGTTACCGCCTTCATGTTTCTGCACGTGTAATCAAGATTTATTTTGTACAAAAACTTGTTTAGTGCCGGTTGTTAAGCCTTTTCACTCGTTCGAATTATCGTCAGTTTGCTCGACAGAACGAATTTCCCTTGTTTGTGTGTGAAGAAGCGCGACGGTTTGTCTAGACAAACAAAGTTGCATATTTTACGCTTGAACAAATACCTAAAAAAGCGAGCCGTTCACGATGCTTTGTTTGGAAGGGAATTTTTGCAACGAAACACGTTAATTAAAATGAAGATTCTGACGCTGACATTATTTTAGGAGTTTAAAACATGCGATATGTGCAAAATCTTTTTAAAATCAGTTTGTAATTTCAAGAATTTCACTTCAGGAAGATTTTGGTCACGTGCTAGGCAACGGGTTCTTGGTGTGGCAATAACACGTCTTTTCATTGGCTCTAATAGTTCCCGCCTTGCAATTGGCTCAAACCAAAGTCTACATTACATTACATTACCTTACACTTTTTCAGGCTCGATCGAGAATTTTTCTGCCTTAGCACTTCCTCGCGCGGCACTATTCTCTGCCGCCTCGCCAGCCTCGCGTCTTCGCTCGGCTGGCTCGTTGGCAATAAACTACAATAGGCAACAAAAAAAGAATGACACATTGTATCACCATTTCTTTCCATTCACTTCACTTTGCCACATTTACCCCCATTCCCCCATCCAATGAACTTGTACAATTTCAGTGACAGACCTGAGAAAATGAAACACAACAATACATGTAGGCCATTTCCGAGTTGCCTTTAGCCTCTCTATCAAAGCGAGGCTAGGTGCGAAACCTAGGGGGTTGAGGGTTGGGAATGACGGGGGTGGGGGTGGGGCTTAAATGGAAGAAAATTGGGTTCAAAATGATGATGTGTCATGCTTATTTTACACTGTAAGTACCCTGTTCAGTTTGTTAGGCACCCCGGTCTACAAGGCTCCTGTTTGGGAAAACCTTAGAACGTCGCTAACATTACAGTAACCCGAAGTTAATCACTCACCACAATTCCACTTTGATAAAATGCAAATGGAAGAGACAGATAGCTTGTGCCTATAAATGCCTTTAAAACATTTGCAAAATCTGTAAACTGCTGCCAGGTTGTGGGCCTGTAATAAAATCAAATAATAGTACATGTATATACAGTCTAACCTTTCCTTACGGATGCCTCTCTATATGGACAGATTCATACAATCCCAACCTAGTACAATACAGACACTTGGGCCAGGGAGGTTTGACTGTACCATAAATACATGAACCATCATGTTGTCCCAAGGCTGGGCTCTAAAGGCCCGTTTACACGTGATTTTTCATGCGATTTTTGTCATGCTCTCCAATGCAACTTTTGTTGCGTGTAAACTACAATTAGCTGCGATTCGGGTGCGATATTTGCTTTGATTTTCTGTGATTTCCCAAAAATTGCCGCCAAGTTGCATCAGGTTTCAAGCATGTTCGAAACCTCTGCAACATCGCGCAACAAATGACAAAAATTGCATGGACAAGTGTGACAAAAATTGCACAAAAAATCGCCTGTGTGGGGAGCCCAAAGGGAGTCCAACTATAAAATTTAGGGTGCCCAGAAGTTAAGCTATGTGCAAAAACTCAGTTTTTCTTGTCACTCGAAGACGAGTTACATGTAGTCGCCTATGGCATCCAGACACTGCTAGAGTACAGGTTTGTGTCCTGTTTTCACATTTCAAGCTTTCAGTTTAAATTACTTGATTATACACGGGCAAAACGCTCGTCCTCTTTGAAATTTCATTTCTGTGGGGGATTCCTTTTTGACTTGTGAATATGAAAAGTGTTGAATGATTTATACTGCAGTGGGACAAAATTGCACTCGATCGCTCGACCGGATGGTTACATTGAGTCCACAATATGTAATGATCACCTGCCTTACCCATGGGGACCATATTGGAGGGAGGGGAGGGTGGGGAGTTAATCACAAGAGGTGGAGCATCAGTACAGCAAAATGCCTAGGAGAGGGGAGGATCAGTGAGCATTGAGCCCATGGGGATGATGGGAGGGGAGGTTGGGGAGTTGGATGCAGATGTGGGGGAGGGGTCAGTGGAGCAAAATGTCTAGGACAGTGTCTGAACCTTTTGTATTCACCATTAGCTCATACAGTAGAAGACTTTGATTGTATTTATTTTTAATTCAAGTAAGGTGCAAACTGGTTGGAATTTAGGATACAAAATTAATGTGGGGGTTTGATTGACATGGCCTCCCTTATGGTGAGGATTTTGACATTATATGTCTGCCCCAAGGTAGGGATATTTGATTGAGAAAGACTAATGTAGAGGAAAATCACTCTTTATTTATAATACACAAGATCAGTTTTTCAACTGAGTGTCCTTAAAAGTAATTCAGTGAGTGCTGTTGTTCACTTCTTGCTTTGATTTGTGATCAAGTGAGGAGAGAAACAGATTTGATGTTCCAGGGGGAAATGTCAAAATGCCCACCTTCTGCCTGCCATGGCAAATTCCCACTCAGGCTTAAGTTTGATACAGTGTGTATGTGCATTATTATGTTTGACGATAGGAGAACGCTTTCTAATCTTGTGAAGGCAGGCTTTTTTAATTTTGGTCAATGCCAAATTAGCCGCCCTGCACATTTTTCAGGGGCACCTCTCAGCTGGAAACTGGTACCCATTCCAGGCCTCACTTTCATTCTTGTGCCCAGACTTCCCCCGGCATCTATAAATCTGTGATTACTACTAGTTATTAACCCATTGACGGCCGTGCCGGCCAAAACCGGCCATACAATACTCCACTGCTTTAAAAAATTGCAACTTTCTCAATCGCGCAAACATTGCCTTAACCATCAGTTGTAAGCATTGACTAGAAAGTCCTTCAAATTGAGATACCCAATAAACACAAAAAAGTTAGCGATTTTTGCAGAATATCAGCGTTTGAATTTGGACAATAACAAAAATGACCGTTTTTAACGTCATAGAAAAACAACAAAAATCACGTTTTTGCCTTTAGTTTTTTTTATTCAAATCATCATGGCAAACCCAAAAGTCAACATTCACAGCAAAATTCAGTCCTAGTCCTAGCTTAGCAGTGAATTTTTTGCTCTTATTCGTTGCTCGGGCCGAGCTCTAGCCTCTCGTTCTAATGCACCACCGCACTGCATGCTGGGAAATAGCCAAAAATTTGGACAGCGTTGGTTTCTTTCCGCACACATTTCATATTTATAGTAAGTCAACAGCCACTCCGACCCACCGCTGAAATTTTGCGCTTGTTGTATTCTCCTGTGGTCGCAACTTCCAAAATATGCCGCGGTAGGTCGAGAAATTCATCCAGAGTCGAGCCCCAAAGCTACTTCGTTTCATGGCGGCCATTTTTCCAGTTCAACGAGCAACGAGCCAAATTCGTAAACGAAGTACAACACCTAACTCGCTTCGTTGAGAAGTGGACTCTGAACTTGTACCTCCAAGCTTAATGATGCTCATCAGGCAGCTACTTAAAAGATGAAAAATGGCTGTGGACTTACCAAAAATCGCAGAAACACCATAATTTATTGAAGACTATTGCAATCCAACAAAGCAAAATCACAATGTCAGAATGACGTTTCCAGTAAACTCGAGCCTTCAGTGTTTTAGAACAGCAGCACTTTCAATGGTAACTTCAAATATGGAGTCACGAAATCCTATGAATCGTTTATATACAGAAAATCACTCAAAAACGAAAAAAGTCGCAGGCGTCATTGAATGGGTTAAATATATAAATGCCAGGGCTGGGATGTTCAAAGCACAATTAAGCTAAACCAGAATAGCGAAGCGCACAATTACTATTTTTAGAACTAAAACTCAGACAAACAAACCAAAAGTGACTCTCAGGGGATTCCTAATAATGAATTTCTATTGTCAGAAATGCAAGAATAAACAAGAATAAATTATAAACTCAGACAAACATGAGTACTGACGTCATTTGTGCGCTTTGCTATTAGCGTCAGTTTTGAATCCAGTTAAATAATTCAGCAATTGAAAATTTTCCAAAGTTTTCTGCCCTTCGGTTTTAACTTACATTGTAAACTTGTCTGCACTACTGCTATAAATGACCTTTTGAAAACATTTTTAAACAGAGAAATGAAGTCCTCGGTTAACTTTTAATTCAGGATTAGCATTAATCGGCTTTCGAACAACCCTGGAAACCTGGGTGGGGGGATACATATTTTCCGCTGTTTTCAAGCAGTTTAGTCTGGGATAGGGTATAGAAATCAAAAAGTTTTGGTCTAGAATAAGGTATCATACGCCAGGAAACTACTGGTAATCGGTGGTATGAAGAATTATTCAAGTCAAGAATAGAAATTGAAACTCGGAAATAAAAGAGGCTTTCTTAAATGGAAATAAAATCATTGTAGCAACATTGTTGACAGATGGTTTTCCTTTAAAAACACTAATAGTGATACATTTCTAAAAATAACAAGTCTGGGATAGGGTAGGGATTTTGGGTGTCTAGTCTAAGGGCCTGGACGCACTACATTCAAAAACAAAAATTAGCCCATGCAAAAATTTAAAACTGCAAACGGAAGTTCCAAAAATTTGAGAACATTTTAGAGTCGCACTGTCTATCCATGCTGTCGAAAACATTCACATAATGACAAAGTTCCCATCCATTAAATATTAAAGTCATTATTATTGGACAAAGCATTTTACAGTGCGAATATACATCAAGACGAGTGCAAATATGACACAATATTTCACCCTTCTTAAGCACACGCTAGGGAAAACACTTGCAAAAACATTGACTTGGGAGAAGAAGTCTGTCATATATTAAATAAACAATTTATTCAGTGAAAAGTTGTGTAATACGGATTGTCATTTTTACTCGTCGGTGTTTATTTTTTTCTCTCTTAAAACCTCGAAAAAATAAAAACTGACTCGTAAAATACCCAGCGGTAACACAACTTTTCTCTGAATGACCTCTCCATATATCTGTGTCAAATCAATAAGCGGTGAAAGCTCAGACAGCGGTTTCTTTTGTTTTTTCTCAATTTTTTCAAAATAATCGGCCTGCCCCACCCATACACTACGGTATTTTTGAAGATTATCCGGAATTTCCAATTTTTTTCAAATTTGCGAAACACCGGTCCCATTAAGAAACTTGATGTGATGACAGATTTTTATCTTAACAAACACAAATTTGATCAAAATTTCCCCAGTGCGACCAGGCCCTAATATAGGGTTGCAAAATCAGCTGAACATGGTCTGGTGTAGGTTAGGGTTAAATGTATAATTTCACAACGATTTCTCTATGTGAAAGAGCAACTTTTGAATCCGGCATATCAAATTCTTGTTGCCATTACTTTTATAATTTTATAATTTTCCAGGAATTTCAGGAAGCTTAATCTCGCATGTGTGCGGTTTTCGCGAAATCCCGGGAAAATTACCTCATGCAAAAGCTTTTATTCTTCTATTCATGCAACAGACAACAAGCAAATTATGTTACAATTATCTCTAACGGAGTGAGTAAAATGGTAGAGTGATCATATGCAAATATTAAAGCTAATGTTCTCGCGGGGACCCGTTTCCTTTTAACCACACAGTAACACATTTTTGCTGTTTTCTTTTCGTTTTTTACACTCGAGTTCTTCATATTAGAGTAGAGCATTACAGAAAAAAATATGCAGGATAAAGTCTTAAATTTAGTTCCTTATTTCGTGTAAAGATACAATCAATTCATCCCTTTATAACGCGTTATAATGGTTGTCGATCCGCCGAATGCCGGAAATGGCGACGGGCTTTACCTACCTTACGAGCGCCGCTTGTGTTGTCCTGGACGAAACAGACGCATATCCATTCATATTCTTATCGTTGCAGCGTTATATACAATGTTTTGTATTCATTAGAAAGACTGCTGAAGCAGATATTGCAGCTCTACCTACACAACAAAACACAGTGTCTGTCACCTAAGCTCATTAGCAAGTGAAAGCACAGCCTCACATGATATTGTCACGTGTTTAGCTCTAGTGAAATTGAAAGACCCAGGCGCAAAATGTTTACCAACAATATCCAATTTTTGTTGCTTTTGAAAGTTAAACAATAAAATCTTCGTTTACTGCACAAGTTGGGTTGGTTTGCTGGCTAAGAACTTCAACATCATTCGTTAGAAACTGAATTAAAGCTAATTTAAAATACAGCTTTCGGGCCCGAAACGTCTTCGGGAGTATCAGCGCCCTGGGAGTATCGGCCCTGGAGTATCGGAGAAACGCACGCCCCTGTGAAAAAAGGTCCCTGGGAGCTCGGGATAAAAATCCCGAGAGAATTTCCTCTAGGAAAGAATTGAGAGGACCATGAACTCTTCTAGTGGGGGCAGCAACTGAAGGACTACAGTTGTAATTTAATGGAGCCTGAAAAAAACGTTTTGGCCTCGGCGGGACTCGAACCCATACAGAACCCGGGGGGAGCTTGGTCAGTGGTAGAGCGTTTGGTCAATGATCGTTTATTTGGAGCGTTTGGTCGGAAATACAGGGGGTTTGAATACATTCTTTGCCCCTGAGTAGGGGAGAATTGGCCATTTCTCGATATTTCAACAACGATGGAAGTCCATGAATATTCCATAAAACGATTCAACATATCCAGAATATTCAATACATCCAGAAAGGGTCGAGAAGGATCGGAGAATTCTAGGCATTGTTTTACAGTTAAAAAAAATAGGGGTGGGAAGTATTGCAAAAATGTATAATCATTTGATGGCACCATGGTCGTTTGTGTCGGTGAAGGAATGAGTTTTTAGTTTATATCAACTGAGTTGATAGGGCGAATTGGCCAACTTTGAGAGATTCAAATGCTGACGTTGGCAGTCTTGAGATAACAGATTTCTATTTGCAGTTCCTTCATGACCTTATTTTACATTTTCACTTGTTAAATATTCACTTCACAGCTTTTATTACTCTTTCGGCGTCCACAGGGAGTTCCAAAAACCACAATAAATGCCGGAATAAATGACTCAAACTTGCACATCCATCACAAAGGTCAAGAAATTTGAAGCGTTTCCGTGCTGCTCGCTACACGAAATATGAGAAAATCGTGATCGAGAGCAAAAAAAGAGATTTTGGAACAAGTCTTTCAGGAGCTTATATAATTTATCTTATTGCCGAGAATATCCTCTAGACATTCTTTTAAGAAGTACACGAGGACTTACGAGTATTTTCAGTATTTTATCTGCATGGTTTTCAACCAATCAGGGCACGTGCTTCCGGTATGGTGGGTTATAAAAACATTAGAAACATGTGACATGCGCATTCCAGTAACCACCGTGATTGATCAGCTTTGGCCGTTCACTCGATCAAATACAAGAACATTTTAGAGCGATTTCCGAGCCCAAAAATATGCCAAACACAAATGGAACTACCGCAAAATATTCATGAACCGAAAAATCGCTCATCTAGTTTTTCGTTCGCCGATGCGAACGACTGCAGTAATTTATGGAACGAAGATGAAGTTGTTAAAATGGATGTCTACACGGCTTGCTCTATCGGCCAGTACAGCTGCGTTCAACAGCATTTAGCCGACGGAGTAGAAATTGCCGATCTCGATAAACACAACTGCGGTGGATGGACACCTCTAATGTATGCCGCTTATGTTGGACATGATAACATAGTTAATCTCTTGCTTGATTTCTCCGTTGACGTGAATGCTCGCACAACGAAGAATGGAGCGACGCCGCTAATGTTAGCCGCTAGCTGCGGCAATGAATCTGTTGTATACTTTCTGATGCAGAATAATGCCAAGATCGATGCTCAAGACATTAGAGGATGGACTGGTCTGTTTTATGCCACGTTCCAAGGACATCTGGAAGTCGTAAAGATGTTGTTAGAGGCTGGTGCCGATAAAGAGTTGAGGTAAGTACAAGTCTAATTTTATTATGAAAATTACTATTAATTCGATCCTCATACTGTACCCAAGACTGAACTTAGAAACTGTTTACAGTTATTGGCACTTCTGAGATGTACACCCTCAGGTAATCAAATTAAGTTAAACAATAATAAAATTTGTAATAGGTGGTTTTCATGTTACGTCATCGCCGCCATGCTGGTGGACATAAACAATAGTTCTCTCATTAGCTCCTTTTGTTCGTCCACCAGCATTTGTTCGTTTCACTATTGTTATCTATGTCTCTAGAGATTGGTTGCAAACCACCTATAGTAATTGGACTGAGTGGAGTACAATTCAGGGAGTAATCAGGCAAGTAATTTCAAATTGGCCGAGCGTGTAGCCCTGAATTGTATGACACGAGGTTCAATTACTATTTAATCACATCAATAACAAAATTGGAGATTTAAAAGTCGTTGTGGCCTTTTTTGTACTCAAAACGTCTAGGATATTTAATATGAGTTTGAAAGTACGAGGAAACAAAGCAAAAAAAGAACCCATTTAAGTGCAACTGATTAATGTGTGCCCAATGTAGGTGTCCAATTACAGCTATCCAATTACAAAAAGTTGTAATTGGATAGCTGTAATTGGACACCCATGTGACCACACGCCAAGTACGTAAGAAATAGGCGCTCAGATGACCAATCACAATCGAGAATTTTGTTATTGATACGATTAAAACAATAATCAAATTAATTTAAATAAAAGATTCCATAAGCTTATAACTTATACATCAACTGCATATTATTTCTGACAGTGATTTTGGGTTTAGACAGAAATGTTGCTGTGCCTAGGCCTGTTGAGGTAGAGTAATATTGGCATAATTTGGTTCAACTTCAGCATGCTTTTTATCTCTTGAATATGCAAAGTGTGTTCAAAGAGATATAGTATACGGGTACAGATATGCAAATTTGTCACTCCATGTCTCTCAGTTGTAAACTTGTAATAAAACTTTTTAACTTGTAAACTCCCCAGGGTAATATTACGTAATCTTTCCTTTCAGACAATGTATTACATAATGTCTCATTTCAGACAATTGTCATGCTAAGATGTTTTCTTATTTGTTAACTGAATATGCTTATTTGCAAACTGCAAATGGAATTAAAATGGCAAGTTAAAATTTATCATTTTACTCAGGTTTGTTTTTTTTGTTCTTTTCGCTCTTTGTTTTAGGCTTATTCGCTCAAATCACTGCTCGCTGCTCACAAAAGCATGACGCGCCGCATACACTTATTTGTAAACATCAAGAAAAACTAACATTATCCTTAAGTTGTTTCGTATTCACGAGATGGCTCTTAGAGCCCTTTCATTGTTATACCTTGTGGATTGTTCAGCCAAACTTACCGTGTGTCATTACTCATGCGCGGAGCAGCATGAGTTAAGGTTTGCACTCCATTTTTAGTTTTCGTTTTATTTTTTGTGTCACGATTGTGCACTTCCAGTTTCTTGACTTTCAGCTACTCTCACTTCTGGCCCGTTTCTTCATTAGCAAAACAGCGTTACTGAAATGTCACAACACCATCTCCAACAACCCTTGTTTCATTGCTAATGTTCCGTTAGGTATATATGTTGTGGTGCAATTTTGTCCTTGGTGCAAATTTTATTTTCCTTTGTTTAAAACTCACTATCACACATTATCGTACATTTCCACACCCAAAAACAAAGGAAATTAAAATTTGCACCAAGGACAAAATTGCACCACAACATATATAACACAGAGAAGAATCACTGGCTTCCTTGTACAGCCTTCATTCATAAAACATTCAACAGTAACAACCTGGTTTGCTGGAATGATTACTGAATGAAAGGAGTAACTCTTCTCCATGTCGGACATCTTCTTATCTTGTTTGCTTTCAGATGTATATAGCTTTATTTTAATATACAAGGAATGTTTGTTATGCATGTGCATAACATTCATTTTGCGATATTTTGGGCAAACTGCTGTGGAAGCCTTCTTAAATGTTGATTCTATTTATAGCATAGAACTTGAGGCCAATCATTTTGCATAAAACTTTCTTACGCAGGCAAATATTTTAAATATTTTATAGCCAGGTATAAATTTTAACACACATTTACATATTTATCTTTTTGTTATATTTTCATTAGTTTAGTTACACATGACCCTACAAGCTGTACAGCTTTAACTACTTATCGTGTTTAAATAAAGGTTTACATTACATTACATTACAGTATAGGCTACTTGGAGCCTCTTGTTGATCTGAGATAATGTTTGAATATTTAACACAATTACATCCAATTGTGAAAGGATTGAATGTTTTGTTCTAGAAAATAACCATGCTCCCCCATGAAGGTGTTTTGGTCCCCCCCCCCCCCCCCCCAACAGACACACACACACACACACACACACACACCACCCCTCTGGAAATTTCAGTTTGGTTTCATACTTTCCTTTGAAAACTTTGCCTTTGAGACCCTCTCCCCCCCCCCCCCTTCTTCTCAGAATTTCCAATGACCTTCCATGGGGGGTGTATGGCTTTTTCCTGGACCATTTCTACTAGGTGCAAATAAATGTTACCTTAATGGAATGTTTGACTGTTTTCAGTATTGCTAATTTGTAATGCTAAAACCATTTTCCCTTTGCTTCTCAATCTAGAGAACATAAAATGGGTCTGACTCCACTTTTGGCTGCTGCTAGAGAAGGTCATGAAGTCATATTTGAGGTGCTTCTTAGATCCAATGCAAACCTCAAAGCCAGGACAAACCTCGGTGAGGATGCACGGTCTTTGGCTATCCAGCACGGAAACATGGCAGTGGCAAATATAATTGATCAACAGTTCTTTCAACATAAGCCAAATTATTTGCTTCGAAGTGAACCTGGTCTTCTGCCAGACGACAGTGAACTTAATGGCATTGCTGTTGATGACAAAGTTTTCGATTGGCTCCAAATGAAGAATAACATTCCAACAACTGGGATACGCGATGGTCCAGAGGCCTTTGAAAAGTTAATGAACAATCAGCGAAAAGAAGGTGAGCCTGTAAACATTCCCACTTCACTGGGAAGACATGACAAGGCAGGTCAGGCAGTGGGAAGTCCATACTTTCTCTCTGTTACCCCAAACACTCCTGAAGAGCATTTCTTCATCAACTGTGGCAGAACAGTTGAAAGCGCCAGTTTGCATAAGCAGTTACAGAAAGTGAACACGTTTGAAACTGAAACCAACATAAGTTTACAAAACCATGACAACAGAATTCCACCCACCACACCAACTGTTGCCAGCTTTCTTCAAGAACTAAAACTGACAAAGTACCTTTCCATATTTGAAGAACAAGAAATAGATTTCAGTACATTATTGACTCTTACCGACAATGACCTGAAAGAAGTTGGGATTTCCTTGTTTGGGCCCCGAAGAAAAATATTCACATCCCTTTCTCATTGGAAAGAAGAACACAGTCAATCAAATACTGACAGAAAAGCTGTGGAGAAACTTAAATTCCAAGTTTGTCAAGCGGAAGTGCAGCTTCATCAGCCAACATCTGAAGTGCAACAACTTCTAGCTCAGTTGATTCAAGAGAAGGACTTGCGTCTCGTTGTTGAAGGCTGTCTGATGGAGGAAAAGGCAAAAAGACAGGAGATCTACAATAGAGTGTGTAAGCTACAAGAACATTGGAAGCATGTGGAAGGAGAGGTGGAAATGTTGAAAGCCTTGAATCAAGACATGGAAAAATACTTAAACTTTTCTGAAGATCCAGCTAAAGAACTGCACGATAAACTGCAGACCTCCATTGTAAATCTGGGCAGCTTTGTGCACCAAGGTAGTGCTGGAACTAACTGTATATTATTCGGACATCAGAATTCGCAGTCAGGAAATTCCTCTGGATCATCAGGCAATTCAAGTTCTTAACCGTTAGTGCCTTACAGGGTAGCCTGACTCTTAGATGGTCCTAGGTTGCTCCAAGGCCATCATCAAACTCTCTAAGAATTAGGCTATTAATACAATATACCCTTAGAAATAATGATAATTTCTATTATTTTTCTCTTGACCTTAGTATAACCTCAACAAAATAGCAAAAACCAAACAATAATACAAAATACTGACCATTATATTGCTCAATAACTTTCACTTGAATGGTCACACATTAGGATTTCATCCACAGACTCAAACATTAGACCACATTGTGCATTTTAAAATAATATCATATTCATGAGCACCACATGAAAATACTACTCAAGACAATAGCTTTTGCCTGAAAGGTCACACGTTAGGATTTCATCAACAGACTCAAAAGTTAGAACCACTTTTCAACTGTAAGCAGTACCCCATGAAAGTACATGCTTCTTCTTTCATGTGAATGGTCACATGCTTCATGATGGAAGTACTAATCAGTAGCTTTTCATCCAAATGGTCATGACAGGGCTGTGCTCTAGCAGTGCCTGGGGTCCCAAGCTACTCACTTTTGTCTTAGGGCAACTAAAAAAATCTTACTGTTTGCATAAAGCTCAAGTGCCAGGCACTCCTTCCCTGTGATTCTTCTGAGAGCACAGCCTTGCATGATTTCATCCACCAATATAAGAAGCAGCACTGCATGAAAGTAATGCAGATAGTTGGTCAATTTCTTTCGTTTGAATACGTGTGAACATTTCATCCAGGCATTACAATAATGGCAGATGGCTACAAATTTGACAAGAATTGCTTACCATGTGTATCAAACAATAATTATTGATAAAAAATGTTAATTTTTTTTTATATTGTATAGCGTTTAAACTTGAGATGGGAAACGTACAATATAGTGGATTCAGTTGTTATTTCTTGAGATAGAGGTGATAAATGTAATCAACAGTATAACTCATTATTTTGATGGTAATAAGGAGAGCTTGGAACTACTGCAAGTAATAAGGCGATAGCCAACAAGGACATGAGAAAATGTTGCAAAAATGTTGTCTACACCTAAGTGAATAACTGAGCATGCTGTCAAGCAAAAAGGATTAATCAATGAGTGATATGACCTTACAGTTTTCTAGAATGTAGGAATACTTGCTTGTATTCTCAGGTACATGTACCATTCACATTATTTTATTAACACACTTTGCTAAAATCTTTAAGACTTTTAGAAATTAAACCTAAATTTCAGTGTCTATTCTCTCAAAGCCGACACCCTGTAAGGTGGTCGTCAGAGGTTGGATGGCCGCGGTCAACTTCCACTTCTTTGTCTGTAACTTAACTCTATAAAACGGACACCTCTAAGGCGCACAGCCAGAGCTGGTCTTGAGGGTGTCCTGCTTGGCGGTCCCGTCTCCGATGGGGACGTAAAAGAACCACTGAGGATAATTTTGTAACAAAACCCTGGCTGTGACCACCCTCAGTGCTATACATTGTTCATGGGTGGGGTGGGGGAGATGAGATCAACAATGTACCGATAGCAGTGTTCCAGTTAAGTTTCAAGGCAGGGAGTCGATGAATAATTAATTTTAAGGGGTTGACAGGTTGTGGGTCTCTCTAAATCTTCTTAAGTTAGCCATTTGATTTGTCAGATCAGGAAGCCATTGCAGCCTTGTTGGGTTTTTGACCTGAGACCCCTCTCTTATCTGAACACTGGATAGCAGCTGCCTGAAGTGCCTTCATAAGCTGACTTCTGATCTCATTCTCATAAGGGTATGTAATTAAGCGCCGTGAGACATGTGATATGTGCGCTATATAAGTCTCCTTCCTTCCTGCTTAGGGAGAGTTCACTATAAATTATGGTTGTTGTTAAATAGAAGGAAAACAAAAGAGAATCAAATTTTATCTCTTTTAGTGCTTAATTATAATTTCACCTTCCGATCATGTGTTATGTGAAACCACTTTTTTTGAAAGGAAAAAACCTTGATCAAAATTGTGTTGATGAGTGGTGAACAATTAATGTCAGCTGCTTTGGGATAGGGGTAGGGCATGGCTGACACTAATAATAATATTAATAGAGACAATAAGTAAACATTCTTCCTCAGTAATCAATTTTTTTATTTTTTTTATTTTGGGATTTTATCCTACTGGCCTTAAAAGTTGTGTCATGTATTCTAAAATTCATTAATAATTCATAAGGAAATACAAAAGAAATGAAAATTTAATGAAGGCTTGTAATCCTAAAACAATAGCCATGAAATGCTATTAGTTGACACCACTAGTCAATGTATACTGATGTTTAATTAGCATTTCATTTTCATTTCTTAATAAGTAGTCTACAACATTTGCATCAGGGTTGTATCAGATCTCAATCACTCGCGCCTTTAGCTTGTGATTGTAAATCCGATACAATAGGCCGCTCATGTTGTAAACACATGAACTTACGATGCCTTTCAATAACATGCAAAACTCGACCTGACCAACAGTTTTATTATCATAGCAGATGTCTCGGGAAACATGGATGTTAGCTCAAGGGTCAAAAGATCATGTTTGTGGGTCGTGATTGGTACAGGGTTCTCACTAAGTTTTAGAGTAGACGGTTGAGATATAATAGTAGGTGGCTTCATTCAGGTTTGTTTAACACATTGAGCCTTTTCACTGAAAATTAGGCGGCTCAAAATTTGAAGTAGCCAGTTTTTTTTTAGCCAGTTGCTGGCAACTAAATGAGAACCCATGCCAGTTGGTAGATTTTGATCCATTTTGTCAGCTTCTGTTTTAAAGGGTTCCAGTGTTTGTCACCATATTTACGATTGATTGCAGGGTAAAATGTAGTCAGTTTGCATGTTATTGAAGGCTCGGTGATTTAACTTTAAAAAATATTTTTCCCAAGGCAAGAAAGCAATAAGGTCCTTAAATTCTGGCTATTACTAGAGTATAACAATACAGACCTTTTAAACATGAATGTATTTACCATTTCATTTACCAAAAAAATTGTGAAAATATTTTGGGACAATGCGTTATCCTTTTAACGGCAATTGCGTATGTTATTTTACCACTTCTCAAAAAATAAATATACTTATCACCAAGAAAATTATATATTTAATTATTAACTGATTATAACTATCCAGTTCCACTAAATCTTTTCCCAATATTTTTAATAAGTCGTTCCCTTATGTCTTGGAAAAAATAGTTCAAATCTGATTGTGGTTTGTTGTCTCTTCAAGTAATCACTTGTGAATGATATTTTCTTCTCGGTGATTGAAGATCATTTTGTGTAGGAGCAAAGGGGATAGGCAAATAATTATATACATTAAGTACAGAAGAAACCACAAATTTTAAGTCCATGTGCCAGGGTTGTCATTAAGGGAAATCCTGCATGCCACAGACTAAAATGTACATGTAGCTTAATTCACCTTGTGTCTAATTGGTTGTGACTAAGAATACACTCAACATCCCAGATAATTGACACATTCCATTCAACAGAAAATAATCAATATTAAAAAAATTATGTTAGCATTAACATCCACAACTTTCTAATCAGAAATATCAGTTAGTTCCCTTAGATTTCTCTCCTGAAATTACCCAAAATTCCTGACTTTCAGTTAAACAAAACCTTCCTCAGATAACCAAGATATTGAAAACATCCAATTCTTTTTTCTTTAAGGTAATGAATGTAAAAGCCAATCGATTATTAAAAATTCATCCTCTGAGACCCAGGGGTAGGAGGATGTTGAAGGGCAAAACTTACACAAAAACAGACTTTCTCCATTTTTTCTCTTCCTCCCGCCCAGATGATCTGCACCTGGGATTCCACAAATGATATCAATACAGCAAGGCTGTGGTCTATTAGAGGTATCATGGGAAGCCCAAAGGAAGCCCAACTATAAAATTTAAGTTGGGCAGCAGATAAGCTGCCTGTGTGCAACAACTCCATTTTTCTTGTCGCCCCAAAATAAATTAGGTTAGTCGCCTATATACCCAGACTGCTGATACAGTGTATGGTTTGCATGTTTGTGTGTAGCAAAACACCAAAAAAAAACAAATAAATAACTAATTTTTTTTTATTTTTAAGTCTTTGAAAACTGTTCGACGATTTGTTGTATTGTAACCGACACGCCGACCACTCCACCGATAACACCAAAGGTAATAAATGAGCAGTCCTTGACTTTGGTCAGTGTTGTATTGGTGTCCTTGCAAAGTACCATGTGAAATACACAAGGAAGAATAAATCCAAGAGTGGAACTTCCCATGGAGCCAACAATAGCACTGACATAGGCAAAATCGTCCTTTAGAGCGATAGCAATGCCAGCTGTAGTCAGGACAAGAAAAGTACGCAGTAGGTTCTTTTTCCATTGTCGAAGCTGTATAATGATCAATAAAAAAGAATTTTTGTCAGTAATCAGGAGTTTTATTGCGACATGCAGCCATATAGAGGCCAGGATGGAAAAAAGATAACGCACTGGACAATCAGGGCTTTTATTGTTCATAGTCTGTGTTGAAATGCTTCTAAAATGCAGATAGCCACTGAAAAGCTTGAAAAACACACTGCACATAAACAAAAGGTTTATTTTCGACAAATGTTTGACAGGTTTTCTTATTGATCCATCCTACAAGTCTAGAGCAAATTTCAGATCTGTCAAGTTTTCTGTGACAAATAAAAACTAACATGCCAGTTTGTCACTCCAGTAGTTACATTAAAAGGACATTTTTCACAGAAAAAATTTGCACATTTTCTTATCCACATGAAAAAAGACAACTCATTAAAGAAAACTTTCTCCCTCATGTGCATGACCCTTAAACAGCCCTCATTGAATCAAAAGTATATATATATGTGCATGCAATCGTTACATTTTACTCACCCTACTTTTCTGTTTTGGTATTTCTGGTGCAAGTAGCATGGAACACTCACTCGCTGAACCAACCATACCTCCTTGTGACATTGAAACATTATTAACACTTGAGCTTGATTCCTTATTCAAAGAGCCATCTGCATTTACATTTCTAGTTTCTGGCTTAAACAACCATCCTTCAACAAGCTCTATTACTGGAAAGATCTGCAGAGGGTATGTCAAAAGAATTGCAAAACATAACAGGCATCGCACTATGAGAATTAACATTCCAGGAGGAAAGCTTTCTGTCACAATCTGTTCCACTCCTTCACCATACACAGCATATCCCAGCAAACCGAAACACGCTAAAATGGTGGACAATCCTCCAATGGCAAAATGAAGATACAATGGAAATCGGTGCCTGTTTTCTGCCATGCTTGTTTCTATGGGAATCAACTGTAGAAGAAAAAAAAAGGATTAGTTAATTGGTTGGGATTAATTAATGTTGCTATCAATAATGCAAAGGGTGTTTATCAGAAACTGTCTTCCCTATACTCCTGGGAGGAGGAGGAGAGTGGGGGTGCTGTTGTGAAGGGTATGGTTTTCAAGCAGTTTTGTCTGGAATAGGGTAAAGAAATCAAATTTCTTTTTTTCTAGAATAGGGTTTCATTTGCCGGGAAACTAATGAGTGGTATAGGGTAGGGATTTTCGGTGTTTAAGAAACATGGTCTGGTATAGGGGGTTTCAGAGTCCTCAGCGGCACACCCCCCACCCAAAATTATACAGAGTACCACCCCCCCCCCCCCCCCCTCTCCCCCCGGCCTATACTTACATATGTAGTGGGAAAATTAAGGGGTAGTTGCGCCTAAATGCAATTTTTCCACTTCTTTAGATTGTCTTTATGGATTTATCTTGTTAACAATTGAAGCAATCCAAGTGTGCAAGAGGAAAAGAAAGGAGGGGATTTGTAAAATTTAGAAAAATAAGAAATACTCAGCCCTGTCAGAATGTTCTGTAGTGGTAGGCAGGGTAACAGAAGAAATAGGCAGTTTAAAGGGTTAGATATCTATCTTGTTATTAGTCATGATTTGTGAACTCCAGTGTGAAGTAGATGGTAAATTATTGACTGTAGGCAGCAAAATTGCTGGCTGCCAGCACATTTTGACAGACCTGGGCTGAATACTAAAGATGTAATGAAGATTTAAAATTAATTAGAATATAAAGTTAACAATATTATTAGTAGATGGACATCATGGAAACGGTCCACCATCAACCAGGGTTGCTCTTGCACGATGCTTAAAAAGTAATTCCATTCAAATTCATGTGTAACTTTCCTTTAATTAAGGCTAACTAGACATATGCAGAATTGCAGTAATTTTGGCGCGCAGACTAAATTTCAAAGCAGATGTTAAACTTAAAGTACGAATACAATTAAAAAATTTGGTTGAATCGTGTACAGTATCCGCAGCTCTGCCTTGGCATTTCTGTTGAACACACGGTTCGACATTTAATCTACCATTAAAACCAACCAAAAGCCAGAAATTCTACTTACAGTTCCTATCCCTTCATAGGCACTCGTCACTTGGCCAAAAAACACTGGAAAGGTGGCCCAATTCACTAGCCTAATCTCATTAGTTTTAAACTTTAAACCTGCAAAACACATTTAAAATTTATTGGTCTTTAGCAATATATAAGGGCTGGGTTGGGTAGGGTTGGCTAACAGTGGTCATAGTAGCTCAATCCTCCAAGTTAATTTTTTCTTTATAGTGGCCATCTGGCCACATAATTTTTAGATACAGCTGTCAGGGTTAGGGTTAGGGTTAACTTTTTAACTTAATAGTCCTTGGGCTAGCAAGGTTTAAAATTTACTAGCCAACAGGCATCACCTGGTAGCCTAGCCTTAGGCTCGAGCTTTCGGTCGCACGCCGCGCTCGCTTTTATTTTGGTCGGGCTCCGCTCTCACTTCATTTTGATCGCGCTCTGTGCTCATTGAGCTCAACTTGTAGGCTGCAAGTCTACAAACACCAGAATTATCTGATTGTATGAATACTAATAAGGATCTAATAAATTAATGTTGTGCTTATATAATGTTTGATTTATTGGTGACATTATTACTGTATGATCATGCGAAGCTTGTTGATTGTCCACCAGCGACGAACCATGCGCGCGCTATACGAGCTATACGATAGCCTAATGCGCGCCACACGGGGAACAGTTTGTTCGTCATGATATTCCTAGTGTAATATTATTGACCAAAGAGACGTATTTTGTTAAGCAAATTGGATTCTATTTGAATAATTTAAAATGGCTACTGATACTTTGAAGCTCTTGTGCGTTCGAAAAAATGTATCCCGTTCTAGGAAAGTTCTCGAAAATGGACACCCTGTTATATATCAGTTGTTCCACAATCTCGATCCCGTTGTGGGGCACATACCCGTATAGGTATTTTGGAGGAGTACCCCCCTGGGATAAAAAAAATTATACACCTGGCCCCGGTTGTTCAAAATTAAAGGTGGATAGCGCTATCCACCGGATAAATCATTATCTAGTGGATAACACAATATTGGTTTTGCTAATGCTATCGATAGTGATTTATCTATATCCGATGGATAGTGTTATCCGGCACCTTTTGAACAACCGGGACCAGGAGAATATGAAGTACCCTGCATGAACAATAGGGTTTCGCCCGCCCCCTCACCTCGCACGCCCCCTCCCCTCCCCACCTCACCGCCCCCGGCCCTCCCCACATCTGAAGTAATAAACAAAATAAGAAAGGCTGACTGTACAGTTGGGAAAAAAATTGTATATTTCCAATATTTCGTCAGGCACGGCCTGACTTCTTCAGGGTACTGATTATAGGCAACATCGTTACAATTCAAATAACCAAGAAACAATGGAATATAAGGTGAAGCAAAAACGTTACAAAATTCAAATAATATAAGATAAGTAATAAAAGATGACATGTGCTATAAATATAAAATAGGGGGGTTTACAATTCCTCGCGCTTATTGATACCCTTCAAGTGTTTGTCGATCGTAAAATGCGAGAGAACTTTCTTTCTTTTTCTTTCTCTTTGGCAATCGACTAAACTTTTTCTTTATTTATCTTTTCATAACCTCTTCTAACACGACTAGCCTAGTGGCTAGTGGTCCTCAAATTTTACTAACCCAAACCCAATTTTATTAGCCCTGGGCTAGCTAGTGGACTACCACTAAGGTTGAGCACTGCCCAATAAAAAAAATATATATGTTCTGTTGTCAGGTTGCATCAGTATTCAATATCGTTTTAATGTTTACCCAGTATATTCAATCTAGGTCAGCTAACCCTAACCCTAGCACAAAGCTACAGTAACTGTCACCGCTAGCACAAAGATACATTTAGGCAATGGTGTGATGGCTAGCTTTGTATTAGAGTTAGCTGGGGTTCTAAGCTTTGTGCTGGGGTTGAGGTTAGCTGACCTAGATTGAATACTGGGTACATATTTAACCTGGATTGAATACCAATCTAACATGGGAACAGATATTATCGCGCCGCGACAAGCGGCAATCACGCCACTTGCCGCGACAAGCCGTGATTTTTCAATCTCCGCGCGATTCACGGCGCAATGTTGACCACGATCACGCCGTGATCCAAAAATCGCAGCGGCGCGATCGCGCTAAAATTTTTACAAGGGTAGTTCCTTTTTTAAGGACACACTTTAGAGCAGCAACCTCTGTTGAGTTGTCCTGCACCATGCATTTCCGTTTTTATTGCTTTAAGAATTCACGGTAGAAGTTATGTAAATAAAAATAAACCTGGAGCAATGATTTACAAATAAGTGGGGTCTGAACAAAATTGTTTGTGATTATTCTGGAATAGACTTACCACTTAACATGTATCCAACCACGGACATAAAAGCAACAAAGAGTGCAATGTTGGCTGCAAAACTGACTGGACCAAGTTTACGCACTCCTCTTATGTATGAAAATAGTATCAATGGAATCAATGGCATAATAATTAGAATGGCAAATGGTGGAATGTGATGAACAGGAAAGGCCTTATGAAGATAGCTCATTGAACTGTTTGTGGGTGATGTAACATTAGTAACATTTACATTTGTTCCATTGTCAAGTGGTAGCGGTGTTGTTGTAGAAATCACATGAGGGTTGGGTGTTGTGGGAAACATTGATTGGATAGTGTTGCCCAGAAATATGAAATACCCAACACAAAAGCCATACTGTGTCACTATAAGAGCTGTGTTGACAAGAAGAACACCCCATTTGCCAAGCGCCATCCTTCCTATTTCTCCAAATAACATTCGTTTCTCCACAGTGTTTCTAAGTCCTGCCATGTTTATAATATCCTGAGATTCCACATCTTTCGGCTGAGGAACAGTGTCCAAGAGTTTCTGAACAGCAGCTTTCTTGCATTTGATAATTAACTGACAGCAGTGATCGGTGATGAGTGCAATTATAAGAACTCCAAACAATCCAAGCTGAAAAAAAAAATCCTTAGTAAACTCTTTCACTCTCAGTCAGTTTATTAATTATATATGGAGACATGTAATGTAGTTCTAACTTTTGAGTCTGTCTATGAAACCCAATGGTGTGACCATTCAAATGAAACCTCTTCAGCAGTACTTTTGCATGGAACCACTATTTTGTTTGTTTTAAAACATTTTGCAAAATAAAATTTGGGATTTTTCTTGAATTTTGATACAAGGCACTTGTGGGAGTTAAAGGGTTATAGTGTTATCATTCAAACAAAGCCTACTGTACATTGAAATGGGAGGTAATTGAAGCGCAATACTAAGACATCTAAGCGACAATAGAGTTCTAATATTGAACAGTGTACATTGATCACTTAAAAATAATAATACTGGCAGCATTTATAAGCAGAAAATTATTCTTACCACAACTCCACTTTCTTTAAAAGCAAACGGTAGACCAATCCAGTTGGTTCCAATGAATGCCTTGAAAACATTTGCAAAATCTGTAACTTGTCTGAAAACTGTTGGTCTACAAAATGAATAAAAAAATTTAGTTAAGTGCCCTATTAATTCACTTGAACAATCCTCGGTCGTTTGCGCTATTTCCGACTCCTGGCATTTCCTAAAACAAAAAGTCAGAAACTGCATTTATTAACCTTTCTATTGATATATAGTTTGTTAGAAGTTTGTTAAAGCTTGCATGCGTGCGAATTTTCTTCCAAAGGGTACCTGCGAAGGTAGGAAGTTAAGTATCCTTAAATCACCTGCCTGTTTGAAAATTAGGTAAGGAGAAACTATAGACTGATATTACATTGTACTTTCTGGCCACCATTGCCATTAGCAGAAAAGTTATCTGACAATGCAGATACCATTATACGACAGTTTTTGTCAAGATTTCTACACAACCCACATAAAAGACTTTTAATGTTTCCACTTCTGAACTTCATTACATATTATACTGCGAGAGGATGTTCACAAGTTGATATAACCACGAACACAAAAAAAAGCAATGTTCCTCAAGTGCTAATGAGCTCATGTGATTATCACAATGTCCAGAGTGAAACCTTAATTTATGCAAATTTGCAACTAGAATTTGGAGGGTATGACCCAAACACTGGCAAATTTAGCACTAAAGGAAGTATATTCTAAATGTACTTTCCCTTTTTCATGCGACTTCATTTCATTCATACTTGTTTCTGAGAAGCAGGGTTTACCAAGGTTATTAAAATAGTTAATGACATTTTAAAGAATCTTGTTCTACTGTCATGCAATTGGCTTGTGGTCGGTATGCAAATTTAGTATAAATTAATTGTTGTACATTGCTTGGAATCTATAATTAACAGTTTCATAAGTTTGATTATTTAGTGGTTATTCTTTTATCCATTATAACTTACTGGCACATAAGCTTACATGTATGAACAGTTTTATTTCAAACATGTAAGCTTATATATACAGAGAACTTGACTTATCATCATAGTGTATAATGCTAAACAATAAAGCAGATGATGATGAAGCAGATGACTGTGTAGCTACCAATAAGAGCTTCAGCTTATTACATGCAAGCTAGGACAAAGGTAAGTTAAGAATGAATCAATCAGGATCATTCAAAATAAGCTGAAGTTTCGCTGTACTAGTTTTATGGCAGCAAAGTCGCGACAAATGCTGTCATTAGCTTTCTAACATCAAAATTGCAACACAGAGTTAAAACAATGACAGATCTGAGTGAGAAGCGATAGCGCTGCATATAAAATCGTACAATGATAGAGATAATAAAATGTTTACGATTATCAGGGCATTCGACAAGCAAAATGACAACGAAATATCGAAGCTTTTCAACATAAACATTTGGTTTCGTTTTATAGACCCACCTAATGAGCGGAACGCCCGATGAACCCGCAGAAAGTGACTTGTATCCTGCCCCAGTCATTATTTTACAAGTGCCCTGATACAATTCTTTGCAAGATCCACGTTTAATGAAATTAAAATTGTCCTTCGTTTGATAAACACGGACCGTGGTTTCTTACACTGGAGTTTTCCCAGTAAAATTACTCCCGCCGCTTTTATAGGCGAGCGCAAAGACTCGTCATGAAAGTGAGGCCCAGTAAAATCACGCGAATGGTCCACCGGAAGTACCTCCTTCTGACCTGCTAAATGCACCGGAAATGCACTCTTAAAGTGAATGTAAACATTCCTTAACGATGACTCAAGATGGCAGGGACACGGACTGCTGTATTCTCGTTTGAAACGAAGAGAAAAGCGTCAAAATTGCGCGCCAGAAACATTCACTGGCGTGGCTTAATGTTGTTGAAATTTCTTTTAGGTGTGATTTCGTGACCAAATCGTAGGCACAAAAAATTTATATAATTGACCACATGACTAATTGTAAAATACTTGTATACAACGTTACGTGCACTGTTTTTGAAACCGTCGAATTGCTCGGGAAATTACGTAAAATAGTATAATTGAGCAAGAAACCCACATGTCTCGAAATAATCTTCCATGTCGGGTAAGCGCTATATCAGCACATTCAGCAGACACGGCGTGAGGGGAACAAAAATGAATAATTTCACAATTTTAAGTTTTCGTGAAAAGTTGCATGCTGTCCCTGTTCTATTTAATATGTCGATTGAACAGTTTCCCACACGAACATATTTTATTAAGAAAATAAAAAAAAATAATTTTCATATGATCTTTATAGATATGATGTCTCAAAATTATAACAAGAAATTCTCAGAAGATGGGGTATTTTTTTTTAAAACTGAAGTTTCTTTAAATGACGCACCCCAGACGATTCGGTCGCGAAACAACGTTCGTGGAGGGCACGTGCGATGTGGGGAGGACGTTTCTACATTTTACCCAAAATTCACAAACACAATAACCCAGGACGACCTATTGTCTCCAGCAACAGTCACCCCACAGAACGCGTTTCTCATTTCATCGACAATCATCTTAAACCACTCGTTCACGATACAGCATCGTTCATCAAGGACACTACACACTTCCTCAATAAACTTAACGAACTTGGACGTTTACCCAGTAACGCCATTCTTGTCACACTTGACGTTTCGTCACTCTATACTAACATTCCACATAACGAAGGTATTGACGCTTGTCGACACTACCTTAACACTCGCGTTCGCTCTACTTACACCATACGCACAGAGACTCTTTGCGACCTAATCAGAATTGTTCTCACTATGAACAATTTTGATTTCAACGGAAGCCACTACCTTCAAACACTCGGGGCACAGCTATGGGTACACGCATGGCACCATCATACGCTAACCTGTTCCTCGCCAAGTTCGAGACCGATGCAATCAAACATGCACCATTTCAACCACATACCTGGTGGCGCTTCATCGACGATATATTCATGATATGGACTCATACGGAGAACGACCTACTTTCATTAATTCATCAGGCAGAATGGCCGGACATTTGCGCATATTAATGAGCCATCACGGCGGACCATTCAAGCATGAATGTTCAATAAAAGCGCCGCAATTACAGAGAAAAGGGGCGAATTTGGTGAAGTACACTGACTAAAACAGAAATTTTGAAGTAATAAGATATGACTTTCTTAAGATGATAGGACGGCTTTTTGTAGTTAAAGGGTTATTCTACCATTTAAGCCAAAAACTAAGTGAATCGAACGAGGATAAGTTGTAGTCTTTTCACTTCGAAAATGGTGGTTATTACGGTTACGCTAGTATGGGAAACCACCCTTGTCAAGTTCGAACTTTGATTTTCTCGCAAAATAAGCAAGAATCTTCGAATGATAGAGCGGCTTTTGTCAGATAGACGTCTTACCTATACGTCGATCGTTTTGTTTTCAAATTCCGAGCAAATGAAGTTGTAGTTTTTTGCGCTAGAATATTTGAGGTTCAAAATTCGCGCGTGTTCTGGAGTGTGGTCATTGTCTTTGGAATGACAATGGTTGTCATGAACAAACAATAGCTAGCAAAACTCTATTGAAGAAATGCAGTCATCTGTTAAACACAGCTTATTGAATTGTTAATGATCATCTGAATAAGCACAAAAACTGTCCGCGCGCGAAATTTGAATACTTCAAGCACAGGTGTAGATTGCGTTCGCGAAGTCACAGTAAATTCGCGAAGTCACTGTATATTTATACAGACAAAGGCATGTTGCCGGATCGAAATGCGCCAATGGCGGTGAGGTGTCTTAAACAAAAGGTTTAAAGCTGTAGTTTTCGAGTTATGCAAATTTAACTTACTTGTTGTTACAGATGATAATCATGAAAGTTAAAAGAAACAGCGACATATTATAAATCATTATTATAACGGGGCTGGGGAAGGGAAATGGTAAATTAACTTCGATAAGTTGGTCATCAGTTGGTAATCGAAACAAATCGAACGTTCGATTAATTGCGCGATTGGGTTCGATCGATCATAATCACTTCGATGCACTCGCGCACTTGAAGATAGTGATACTTTATCATTTATAAGATTGCAGACATAGAGCACTCGCCGCTTACTTTTGTTCAAAAAGAGTGTAGAGCGTGGCGATCGATTTAAAATGACGAGTGCGTGAGCCACGAGGAACGAACAAAATTATCGAGCCGAAGAACTGAAAAAAATCTCATGTTGGTGTCCCCGCACGGCGAGCGCGGCGATTCTTGATCAATCGTTGCTCGCTCTATTTTTTTTTGGCAAAAAAAAAATTACTGGCAATCTAAAAACTTGATCGAAGATTCATTTGCTGACACCAATCTAGATTTGTATGTGCATCGAGCAGTCTCAAACCCTTTCATTTTGTCTTTTCTGATGCTGAAAAATACAGGTAATATGCGGGTAATCGTATGATTTTAAGAAACAAAAGCTGACAACAATAGCGCGCATCGTTCATTGTTTGCTTTGCCCGCCCACTTCAAGTTAATGAGTATAGCGGTGCGTGCCTGGCAACCAATCAATTAAGCCGCTTTTTGAGCGTCAATGAATAATAATGAGCGATATGTCAGATCAAGAAACTTTCGGCGCTGTAAGTAAATGTCGCGAGAACAATAGGCATTCTGCGCGATGTCTTACCTTAACAACCGTCACCCCACCATCAAATTCACTTCCTCCCATTCATCACAGTGCATACCATTCGGCTTGATGTCAATGTCTCTCTAGACAATGGTGTCATCGTCATAGTCTATACACCAAGCCTACGGACAAACATCAGTACCTCTTACATTCTTCATGTCACCCATTTCATAACAAACGAGCCATTCCATTTAGCCTCGGCCTCAGACTACGACGTATATGCTCTTCCGACGACACCTTCGTACAACGCACCAACGAACTTATACAATGCCTTAACGTTCGTGGTTACAACCTCTGTTTCCTTAAACGCGAGGTACAACGTATTCACGCCATCACACGTACTGAGGCACTCAAACCCAGTATTACCACATCAGACTCACCCAGTCGTGTTCCTTTTGTTATCACATACAACCCTGCCCTTCGCTCTATTTCATCCGTCATTCGTAAACATTTCAGTATTCTCTCCTCTTCCCAACGTTGCGCTCAGTATATTTACATCCACACCCATTGTCGCCTACCGACGCACTAACAATCTTAGTGACATACTAGTTAGATCCAAACTACGTACTAATAGCGACACACAAACCAACCTGCCCCGGGGATCCTTTAAATGCGGAAGCAACTGCCTCACTTGTAGCTACGTTACTGACGGACGTACTAACTACTCATTTTCTGTCACTGGGGAAACCAGAACTATCGCACATCACATTGACTGTAACTCAAAAAATCTCATCCGATGTAGGCTACATGGTACACAGCCGACGTTGTAACAAACAGTACATAGGTGAAACGAAATGGCGACTTAAAGACAGATTCAACGAACACCGAAGACCAGTTGACAGACCCACCCCTACTTCGAGACCTACTACAGTTTCAGACCATTTTCTTTCCGACAACCATTCACCCACTGACATGGAACTCATCCCATTAGAACTCATGCATTCATCTCGTGACGCTACACGCAAAGCAAGGGAGGGATTATTAATAGAACGAGGTCAAACACTTGAAGGGTATCAATAAGCGCGAGGAATTGTAAACCCCCCTATTTTATATTTATAGCACATGTCATCTTTTATTACTTATCTTATATTATTTGAATTTTGTAACGTTTTTGCTTGTAACCTTATATTCCATTGTTTCTTGGTTATTTGAATTGTAACGATGTTGCCTATAATCAGTACCCTGAAGAAGTCAGGCCGTGCCTGACGAAATATTGGAAATATACAATTTTTTTCCCAACTGTACAGTCAGCCTTTCTTATTTTGTTTATTACTTCAGATGTGGGGAGGGCCGGGGGCGGTGAGGTGGGGAGGGGAGGGGGCGTGCGAGGTGAGGGGGCGGGCGAAACCCTATTGTTCATGCAGGGTACTTCATATTCTCCTGGTCCCGGTTGTTCAAAAGGTGCCGGATAACACTATCCATCGGATATAGATAAATCACTATCGATAGCATTAGCAAAACCAATATTGTGTTATCCACTAGATAATGATTTATCCGGTGGATAGCGCTATCCACCTTTAATTTTGAACAACCGGGGCCAGGTGTATAATTTTTTTTATCCCAGGGGGGTACTCCTCCAAAATACCTATACGGGTATGTGCCCCACAACGGGATCGAGATTGTGGAACAACTGATATATAACAGGGTGTCCATTTTCGAGAACTTTCCTAGAACGGGATACATTTTTTCGAACGCACAAGAGCTTCAAAGTATCAGTAGCCATTTTAAATTATTCAAATAGAATCCAATTTGCTTAACAAAATACGTCTCTTTGGTCAATAATATTACACTAGGAATATCATGACGAACAAACTGTTCCCCGTGTGGCGCGCATTAGGCTATCGTATAGCTCGTATAGCGCGCGCATGGTTCAATGCGGCTGACTCGTCTAGATATTCTTTCTAAAAAACGGGGTCCAAATTTGGAGACCTGCGCCGGTTGTTCGAAAGCCGATTAACGCTAATCCCAGATTAAAAGTTAACCGAGGATTTCATTTCTCTCTTTAAAAATGTTTTCTAAAGGTCATTAATAGCTAGTAGTAAAGACATGTAAAAGTCGAAACTGAAGGGCAGAAAACTTTGAAACTTTTTCACTAACCTGGGTTAACTTAATCGTGCTTTATCAACCCGGTCCAGGGTGGCACATACCTACTCAAAACATACCCGAGTGTTCGTACCCGATCGAGTATTCGTCGTGTTCGTACAGCTGCCCCCTCCCTGCTTTCCCCGACTGAGGGGGAGGCAGGTACTAGACTCGTGAGAACCCAATACTCGTAGGTTCATCTCCAGTCCTCTTAGCTTCCTGTTTTCACTCCATATTGGAGTGATTTTACGCACCCGATTCGCATATAAATAACCGCATGTAAGCGGGTCTTCTTCTTCTTCTTTCATCTTCTTATTTCCTTGCGGAACATAAGTCCGAAACCAGTCCTGTTCTGCGCTGTTTTCTTGGCAGCCGTCCACGTCACACCTATGTCTAACTTGTAGTTCTGCCAAACGAGAACGCCTCCATGTCTGATCCGGACACCCCCTCCTTCTCTTACCCTGAGGGTTCCAGTCGAGCGCTGCCTTTGTTATGTTTCCATCCGGTTTTTTTAGAGTGCGACCTATCCACTTCCATGCCCTGCTCTTTAACTCCATCTTCACTGGCTCCTGACCTGTTTATTGCCAAAGATCCTTGTTCCTAATTTTCTCCGGCCATCTGATGCCAAGAATACTCCTCAGGAACTTGTTCGCAAATACTTGGAGCTTGTTCCGCATGATTTTGGTGACCCTCCAAGTCTCTGCCCCGTAGAGTAGGACTGATTTAACATTGGACGAAAATATAATCAGTTTCAGTGGTCTTTTGTGATAAAGAGGAAGTTCTCCATACTGGCCTCAGCATTGCGAATACCTGCCTTGCCTTTCCTATGCGAGCTCCCCTGACATCTTCATCCGTACCACCTGTCCTGCTTATGATACTGCCCAGGTATTGGAAACTTTCTACCTCTTCTAACAATTCCTGTCCTATTCTGACTTCTCCTTTTTGTGTAGTCATTACTTTCATCAGTTTAGTCTTGTCGGCATTCACTTTGAGGCCAACTTTCTCGCCTGTAACCGTTCTGTACTCCATCTTACTACTCATGTCCTGTAGCCTGTGAGATACTGACAAAGCCACTTCATCAGATGCCATAGACAAATTCGGCAAACGCATTGTTGTACCCAATTCAAACCTTATGGGAATAACATCCGTTGTTCACAGTTTTTCCATATAATTTCCATCTCAATGCTTCATTGATATGGAAATATGACGAACACTGAAGAGTTCTAATCCCAAAAGGTTTGAATTGGGTACAACAATGCGTTAGCCGAATTTGTCTATTGAATTCCTCTCCTTAATTAACATCAAATTACCGCAAGCAAGCGAGTAAAATAGGCCCTTTAGAGTGTTTTCACTCAGTCCCGTGGGACTCAATGAAAAAGGCCATAGCAGACATGTTGGTGTTCCTAACAAAAGAAGTTAATTAAAATTCTTTTGTACGGGAACACCAATATGGCGGCTATGACGTCAAGTGAAAACGCTCTATATACCTAACAGTAGTATTCTTTATATTACTAACGTACACGAGAACAGAACCCCATTTCAATATTAGACACAGAACTGAGAGAGAAGAGCTCCAGTTTAGCTCTGATCTGCAGTGCACTGATTTGAAAACGGTTTGCTTTCATTTATGGTTATGGTAACTTGGTAACTCTATAAATATGTTAAAAATTACAGTTCCTGTCAGCTAGCCCTCGTTGGTGTAATGGATATGGGCATTAGTTATCACGAAGCAAACGACTCGGGTTCGGGACATACACCTTTCTGGTCTTTTTCCTTCTTTACTCTAAAAAAAGGAGTTTTACTTTATGTAAAATGTTCAAGTGAAAGACAAAAGCCAGTTTGAGATCAGCTCTATTTTCGTTATTTCCCAGTACGTGAACTGGGCTAACCTAAGCCTGGTTTCCATATAATCGCAACGATCGCAATGATCGCAGCGATCGTTTAATACGATCGACGATCGCTGCGATTCTTGCGACCCTTGCGATCATATCGAAACCAAAACGTTGCGATCCTTGCGATTGCGATCGCAGAGATAAAAATTTTTCTATCTCTGCGATCGCAATCGCAAGGATCGCAACGTTTTGGTTTCCATATAATCGCAACGATCGACGATCGCTGCGATTCTTGCGATCCTCGCGATCGCAAGGAAACGTCGAGTAGGCCTGGATTCGATAAACTTGTTAAAGTTTATCGTTGCACTTAAAAGTGCATTATGGGATTCAAGGCTTTGGGGTGCAATGCTTTCTGGGACAATTTGGATCGCAAGGATCGCAAGTCTAAAAACCTCTCGATCGCAAGGTTCGCAAGGATCGCAGAGATAGAAATTTTTCTATCTCTGCGATCGCAATCCACCGTAGGAAAAAAGATGGCGGCTGTTCATTTTACCACAATACCTTGCGGACCTAACACAGCACATAAGGCACAAAGAAAGCCAAATTTTTACAATATTTGTTCCAGTACTAAGGACAATGTGTAGACTAGGTTTGAAGAATTTATAACTTATCTTTACATTTTTATGAACGTTGTTAAGGGTTTTGTGCGCTAAGAATTATGGGTAAATGTACCAGTCGCCATCTTTTTTCCTACCGAGGATTGCAAGGATCGTAACGATCGCAAGCATCGCAAAATGTTTGGTTTCCATGTGATCGCAAGGGTCGCACAACTCTTTTTTCTGCGATCGCTGCGATCCGTTGCGATCGTTGCGATTATATGGAAACCAGGCTTTATAAACCGCTTCCATGCCGGGTAATTTGATGTTAATTTTTTAATAGACTCGCTTATATGCGGTTAATTATATGCGAATCGGCTGTTTTACAGCCCTTCACAGGAGTGAGGTGCAGGATTGCAGAAAATTAATTCCGTTTTTTTTTAGAACGAAGCATGATACAATGGAATGTATTGTTATTCATTACAATGAGATAGAAATATGATTTCCATCTCATTAAACTAGTTTTCTGCAATCCTGCACCGTGCTTTACACGAATAATGGCCTCCGTTCCTTCACCTCAAGACTTTGATATATCACCGGTTTATGGATTTGTTCCAGAGAAAGAACCTTTGGTGAGTGTACTTCCGATATCAAATATTTGATAGATGAATAAGCTTGAGTAGTGTTTAAAACACGAACAGCAGTGTTTATCAAGGTTAAAAATTCGGGGTTAATTACCTCGGTGTAAATTTCTTTGTTTTCTACCCTTACTGTCTTGCACTCTATTGTTTCAGTACCTTTTGTTTTCTTTGTTTTACGTCACTTGTGAGTTGGCAGGTTTTTACACCGAGGATGAGCCAAAATTCGATACGTAGCCGAGAACTTTTAAACAATGAAGCACTTCAAAAGAGCAATTTTGAATAGAAATCGTGTAAGCATTCTTCATAAAAGGATGGAAGCTTAATGAACAGCATTTTTACGTCGAAGTTTCAACAGAGGATAAATTTACCACCAACGTACTGGCTTGAGGTAGTGGAGAAGAAAAGTTTTCCAATTACTATGATCATCACTCACAAGCTTTTTGCAGCAAAGTATTCTCTGAGTTTTAATAACGGAATCCAGATGCGGAGCTTTTAGTCCACCATTTTCAATATCGCCAATGAATGCATGACATTTCACGTAATCAATCACTTTGGCCAATCACAACAGAGACAGGCAATCCAATGAACCAATCAATGCTCGAAGCAAATACATGCAGCGGGCGCCAAGCGCGGGAAAACGCGTGCAGGAAAGTTACAATTGGTTTTGGTTTTACTTCTGATTGGTCCAGAAAGTGGCGCGAGATATTTTAGCCAATCACAAAGCGTAACAATGCAAAATCAAAGTAATTGCGAAATTACTTTTGACATTCAATTGAAAACCGCTTTTTCTATCGACCATACGTTGTAACTATGTTCCGTGTACAAACTAAGGCTTTCTAACATTTGGCTTTCTAACGTAATTTCTATAAGTAGTAATCAATGGCTGCAGTAAAGTTTTCTGATAGTTGCTCTCCTTTTAATGCTCACAAGCCCTAACAAGTGGAGATCCCGCCCTTGTGGAAGAATACAACCAGTGTGTGGAGAAATTAAAGGACTTCAGGAATGCTCACTTGCAAGTCGTGGCGAGGTTAGTGGGTCGTTAGTGTACCTTGGGGGAGAGGGGTTGGTGGGGCGGGAGGGGGAGGGGTATCTGCCGTAATCTGACCCTGATGTATACAATTGTTGTTGTTTTAAACTATTCACACCAAAAATGCCTGTTTTGTGATACTTGTGATGATCGTATATATGCAAATACCGTATAAAATAACCAGTACTTTTATGCACGATGTTGTCTCTGGTGATGTGTTCTCTAAATGTTCATCTTTGTATCAGTTAAGGAATTAAAAAATTGCCGACCCTGCCTTTTATGTTGGCCTTTGCCCCTTTATCAAGCCAGAGCCTTAAAAAAGAAAAGTGACAAGCTTACCTTTCCAAGTACCTTACTTCGGGAGCTTATAACCCGGAGTGAGAAACTGTAACGTTTTTATTGGTTTATTTTTAGACTTTTTTTTCGTAAAATTGGACTTTCCTGTCAGCGTAATTAATGTGATATTTTAATTGTTAATCGACGAAGATCAGTTAGTCCGTTCATAGGCAACACACCATTCCTGATCGCAAACGTCTGTTATTAGCCAACGAAGATCCAAATTCACGAACATGCATACATACATACATTAGCCTGCATAGTAGGCGTCGGTTTGTTTATAGGGCGAAATTTCCCTTTCGCGCGTTCCCCTCTCGAGCGCGTCCTCGAAATTTCGCCCTATAAATGAACCGGCGCCTGATACGCAGGCTAATACATCTTAGTCATGGGCTTTTGCTTACCCAGCAAGTATGCATATTGCTGCTATATAAATGTACAAATGTTTAATAGCGAATTACTTTGTGTAGATTCATCATAATGCCTGCCAACAGAGGTATAGAAAACAACGAGTTGGGGATGGCCTTGAGAGGAACGGGGGGATCTGGTAAGGAGCCTAATTTAGCAATCCCGCTGATACAATTGTTTTTTGCCCTTGGTCAAGTGGGGCCCTCTTCTTGCGGAATACCCGGGGACCCTCGGGGACTCCCATATAAAAGTAACGGGGGTTTTCATCGTACCTTTCGGGGTTGGTAGCTTTAATACAAAAACTGAGACCAAGTGGAACTTGTGTCGAGTGTCAAACGCCTGTCAGTCGGCACTGTTCGTTGCAGAGGTGTCTCGAAAACTCGGACCTCAGACCCGAATAACTTAGACCCTCTTGGTGTCTCGTAAACTCAGGAAACTGAGTGCAAGGATTTATCTGAATATTTAGATCGCTTAGTTTTAGTTAATAAATAGTGTGGCTATTTCGCTCACTATCCGGCTCTGTCGGTACTGCGATCAAGTGACGTCTACCTTGTAAGCAGAAGTCGGGGGTCGATTCCTCGCCGGCGAACCATATTTTTACGTAGTATGTTATGTCGTGCTTTTATACGTTCACACGTAAACTCAGATCCGAAAAAAACTTTAAACAAATACTGTACTGAGCTTCTCGGGTCTGAGTTTTCTAGACACCTTTCGCCATAAAGAGAGTACAATCACAGACAATAAGTCACTGAAGTGGGTTAGGGACGAACTTTAGATGTCCTATATGTTTGTCTTACTTTGTATTCCTTTTACTGGTCCTGTAACTGGTCTTTTTATTTATTACTTCTTTCTTTCATTTGTCTTGGCAACTTTGCAGTGCTTATGTCTTTCCTCAAGCAAATTCGAAATGAAACAAGTAACGCCGTCAGCAGTGACAACAAACAATGCTGACAAAAATTCATTGGAAGTAGCAGGTCTAGCAGAGAACATTGCAAAAAACTCAACTGATTGGATACGGTAGAGACAGCCACAGATGCGGCTGGCCGGGTTAGGATGGCGTTCACACTTTGCTTTGCAAGCTCCTCGCCATAACAATTGTATTAATTCTCTTGCCTTAGGGGCACTTACAAGACCCTTAAAGCCCGATTTCACTACTACTGAATGTAGTCTTACTTTTCAGACATAATTTTATGTTTCTCCGTAAAAGCACTTGAAGCACTAAATAATGCACTGGGTTTAATAAAGACGCCACGAGTTCAAGCTGTGTACAGCTTCTTGTTATTTATGGTTTGGAGAAAAAATAAAATGTGAAAAATTGCAACTTAAAACCGTCAATTTTCTGAGATATCTGGGGAATCTGGTAGAGTGAAGAAACAAAAGTTAAGAATAGAGTTAACTTTCTCTTAACTAACTGACACATCTCCAAGATGAACACCAAGTTGGTCCCTGCAGCACTTCAGTTGTAACTCATTTTACAATAAATGAACTCTTTGCTGCCTTCTCGCTTCCTGGCGCCGTTAAAGCGCGGGAAAACCAGACGCGAGGGGTGCATTTTTCCCACATCTCCACGCGCGCTGACTACGTAAGACGCCTCGGGGCGCGGGCGAGGCAGAACACTCTGAAAATTATAAGTCGTATAACAGACCGACACCTCTCTAAGAAAGTACTGCTGCTTGTGTCCGTCTTTACTCAGAGTCGACTATGTTCCTTTCATTTACTTCAGTTTCTTCACGCAAATTTTACGATTGTGGTAGTGTTCGCGCGAAAGAATTTATACCGATGCAATAATGTATATGTTGTGGTTCAAATTTTTTCTTGGTTTGAAAATTTTCAAATCAGTTAAATTTGTATTTTTCTTTGTCTGAGAATCATTATCATAATCTGAGACAAAGAAAAATAAAAATCAAACTGGTTTAAAAATTTTTCAAACCAAAGAAAAATTTGAACCACAACATATATCAGCTAAGCACCTTTTCCACGCGTTTAGATTACGAGGAGCGAATGACCCAAGACTTCGCGTGAAATTACAAATTACCGCGGCCACTTCCGACGCGCTCAAACCCGAGGCTTCGACAACGGCGCGTGCACAAGCACGTTGTGAACACAGAGTGAAATGTAATTGTCACTTGCTCCCTCCCGCTTTAGGGTGCGCATCGGAACTCCAGATGAACTCGTGTCCAGAACATTTAGGACGCTGTCGCGCATGTGCTCATTTCACGGCACATTAACTTTGCTACGGGATGAACCATTTAATTTTTTATAAGGGTGGCGGGGGGGGGGGGGGGGGGTTATAATGTGGGCAGACTGGGAGGGGGAGGAGAGGGGCCGGGGGCCCTGAAGATCTTCCTTGCCCTCACTTCACTTCCGGCTCCACATTTTGAACGCTGTAAGCAAGTGTATAACGGCAACATGTGCACTGAGCTTATTTGCCAGGGGATTCCCACATCAAAGATAAGCTCCCCATATTTATCTCTGGGGAAAAGCTCTGGTATCTTTAGGGTTATAAACGTATTACTAGTTACTCACAATTCAATTTTATTTCACTTATGTCTTTAACACAGGAGAACAAAGGCATGTTAATTTACATTTAACGGAACAAGAGTGTTGTGCTATTTTACCCTCTGTGGCACTAAATTTTTGAGCGAATTTAATTTTGCGGAAGGGTAATTTTTGTGTTTTGCGGAAACTAATTTTTGCAATTGGAAAAGACTTTTTTTCTTGCTGGGAATTAATTTTTGCGATTTGCAGGAAGTCGCATTCAATTAAAATAACGACATTTTCGTTTTTTTATTTGAGAACATGCAATCGAAATACAGGTGAAACAACATGCTGATGTAAAACACGTTAATCAGTGTCACTCAATTACCACTGATTACAATTGCATCTGAACGAAAGAGACGTTTTTAGTAAATGGACACCAACACGATTTTACATTACGTGTAAAAGGGGATGTTTGTATATAATTTCGACAGTGGAATAAATATTTGCGGAGAACATTTTTGAGGGAATTTTTTTTGCGGTTACTTTTTTTGCAGATCGTAAAAAAAAAATCGCAAAAATTTAGAACCCGCAAAAATTTAGTGCCACACAGTACATTTTTTACCCAGAGTTTCCTTATAAATATGTAGTGCTTCCCTATAAATAATCAGTGAAATCATTTCACAAACACTCTGCCCCTCCCCACTTAAAAAATAAGACAAAAAATAAACAATATTTTAAATGTTTGATCTACATTGTACCTGTTAATAACCTCTTCTCTAATTAACATTTTTATTCCCAAACGTTTCGTTCTTTTTAAAAACTTGAAGGGAAAATTGAAAAATACCATGATATGGTCATTAAGGGAAAAGTGTGCAAAAATAAGGAGGAATGCCAAATTTAAAAACCTGCATTGCTTTTTAGCGCAGTTTGAAAAAAAAAAATCATCATCATGCATTTTACAGAGGACTCAGAGATAAGCATAGCCTGCATGCCTATTTGCTTTGCTTGTCTGCATGAAGCAAAGGAAATATAAAAAGTATGCACAAAATTCTGGCTGTCCAGGCTTTCCTGGAAAGGGTGGGAGAATTTCAATGGCATGCTCGTGTGAGGGGCATGCTCGTGTGAGGGGCATGCTCGTGTGAGGGGCATGCTCGTGTGAGGGGCACGCACAGAAGGGAGAGGTTATCCCTTTCATGTGTGAGCCCCTCACATATTTGTACCAAGTGTCATGACTAAACTTTACTTAATTCCAAACTGATTCCCGTCGTACACAGTCAGTTATGATGGGGCAATCAAGACACTCCATCAAATAGTCCTTGGCCTGTAACTGATTGACAGTCCATGTTACCACGCCAACACCATTGCCTTGCCACATCTCCAACATGTCACTGTGGAAACACACAAAGTTTCAGTACTGGGGCCAAATACATAAGATTAAGGGTTATAACTAGGGCTGCAATGATACATTTATTCATGATACAATACAAATCTCGATACAAGTGCCTCAATACGATACATCATTACCGGTACATACAACTGACAAGTGAAGTAATCTTACTAAACTGCTTTGAAATCATTTATTTCCATTCAAAACAGAGCTACAATGTAGCATTGTAATAAATAATACACTGTCAATAACAGAGCACAATATTATAGTGTGATAAACTCAAGAAATAGTCATTCATGGTAAGCTATCTATTTATTTTGTTATCTATAAAAGGGCTTGGACTTGGGTAAGGAGTCATTAATTAAAGACAGTAATTTCTGAATATTGATGAAGAATAATAATATCGCAATATGTTGTTCAAATGTCGATATTCGTATTGTGACAAAAAATATCACGGTTCACCGGTGTATCGTTGCAGCACTAGTTATAACCCTTTCACCCCCAAATGTTGCCAAGATCAAAACAAGATATTGCAAATTATTGAGAAACAAACCGAACTCTATAAAAGTATTGCTCAACAGTTATAATTTGAAGGGTAACTCTTTGGGTTTCATTGACAGACCCAAAAGTAAGAACTATACTGTCTCAGAGTTCAACCTTCAGAAATGGCTAACTGACAGCTTAATACAGGTTGACCATTCAATTAATACAATTTTCATTGGCTTAAAACACTAATTAAAATTGACAGAAGAAGAATTTGATATGAAGGAAGGTCTGGCCCTGGTTGTTCAAAAGGTGGATAGTGCTATCCATCAGATAATCACTATCCAGTGGATAAGCATTAACAAAATACTTTGTGTAATCCACTGGATAGTGATTTATCCAGTGGATAGTGTGGTGGATAGTGCTATCCACCTTTTGAACAACTGGGGCCTGCTGTTTAAGTTCTTCCATTATCCAAAACCTCAACTGGTGCACATCTCAAACTATCGCAGCCATGTGGTCATGTCAACTGACAACATATAAACTGGCAACTGCCAGTTCAGCATTGGTTCAAATTCTATTTCCTTGGTAGTTTTCCAAGGACATTAATGCCACCAAAAAACTAGAGAAATTTGTGTAACTGAAACTCTAAAATTACTAACCAATAAACTAACATCAGTGATGACTTACTGGCAGATGTGTTCCTTTGCACATGATAGAATAGGTATGCCGAGGAAATCATAAAACCAAGGTAATAGCACAGCCCATATTGAATCAAAGAAACTCAGCACTGCTACTTTTATGGAACTGTCAATCTCGAAAAGTTCTTTTCCTCCTGTTATGATGTAACTCATGCTGTCTCTCCACCACACTAAAGCAGTCACAATTTGAGGATCTGTCTTGCGAACCTAAGTAAAGAGAACTTTAAACCATCTTCCTTAACAACACCTAACATATCCTCACATCTGGGCAGATGTAGGGGTGGTTCAGGGGGTTCAGTGGAAACTGCTAATGTCTAAAACCTGCAGTTTCCAAAAAAAAAGCTGGTAAAAATTACAAGGAAAGGAAGTCAGAAAATATAAAGCCTTTGTCACTTGATGAAGCCAAAGGGATTCCAGGAAATTATTGTTTTAAATATTAGTAGGTCATTTATTTCACCCCTTTTGCTTTAGCCGACAACTACCCATTTAATAAGAAATCAGTGCTTGTGGTTACATTATTTTATGCTCGATCCTGTTGAGCATGGCGCCTAAAAAATTATTTTGCCTAGCAACACACATTATTTTGCAATCAGTTGCAGATGGTTGTTCTGTCTTGAGGAGTTCGAAGTCTGTTGATTTGTGAAATACAAGGTGGTGTCAAAAAAGAAGAACTGATTTGCAGAACAATTCCTGCAGAGAATGTTATTCGTGGATCCCATTTTGATGAAACAGGTGTAACAATGCATAGAAATGCAAAGCAGTCCATGACGCCTTAAAATTCGCTTGTATTTCAGAAATTAAAACACTTTGATTGGACCCTCAGATTGCTGAAAACTGCATTTCCGAGGACTAAAGGTCAAAACTTTCTGGGGAAGCATGCCCCTGGACTGCCCCAGTTACTTCCGCCTTCTGCATTCATTTATGGGAACCCCCTTACAATAAATCCAGATCCGCCCCAGCACATGCCTTTCTTAAGGGGACCCTGCCCTGGCTGAAATGTCGCGTTTTTATGATTATGGCCAGAAGGTTGCTTTATTATCTTAAAATAGGATGAAAAAACTGCCAGAAATAATGAATGCAAAGAAATATAAACTAAACAGACAACGTAACAACTAAAAAAACTCAAAATTTTATCAGAATGGAAACTTTGTTTTCTTGACCGTCTGTTATAAAATCAAATTTGATGAACTCTGATGAGCTGTAATCCACTTCCATCCTTGTAATCCTGCACTTTTTCTCCAAACTACTGCTTCTATTTTGCTTTATAGAATCTTCTCCAATTTACATGTAGTTGTGTATGCTTGGTGGCATTTGGTGTCATATATAACATGGAAATTAAGTAAGCAAAAATTAATTTCGTTATTTCGGAGTGACAGTGTCCCTTTAATGTAGCTTTCTATCTTGCTACATGTACATAATTAAACAGTAATACAGTACTGTTGTATACAGTTAACATACATTTGTATGCATGCCTTATCCAGAGAGAGCTTTGATCTGAATTTCCCCATAGTCCATCACTACACTTTATTTACACACCATAATTTTATATACAGTGTACTCACATTGTATATTACATTTGGAAAGTAACAACAAACAAGAGCTTTGTCATACAGTTGATAACTCAGGAACAGATTCTTCAAATATTGAGCTGTCTGAAAAAACAGTTACAAAAAGGACAGTTTACTGTAATAGTCTGTCTGTCATGTGATTCTTTCCAACATCTTCAATCTTTCTCTTGTAGTACTTCATGAAACTTACTTTTATACTTTTAATTAGTTTATAAATAAATGGACCTGCTAACACCTTCAACATTATTGCATGTTGATGTAAATTAATGTAACTTTGCACTAATAATGATCAATACAATACAATAGATTAAACTGATGACCCTGTGGCCCTCTATAAAATAAACAAAAGATATGAAAATATAAAATTATAATTTATAAGGTGTGCCACAGTAGAAATTAATAATTATAACTAATTTAAATATAAAATATATACAAGATACAGTTCAATGAAATTGAGATACATGTAACTAATAGAAGTATATATATATATATGACTATAATACTATTTAATAATCTTCAAAGTGAAAAATAAAATGATTAGGCTAAATTGACTATTGATCAAGGGTATTACAAAAAGAAACAATATTGAGATAACTCTTACAATCACAAAACAACAGCTCATTTCAGAAAACAATGAAAACTTCAGCGTGGCATTAAAAACAATGTATTTTATTTGGTAACCATATTTAAAAAAAAAATACTAGGCAAAGGGCTGTTGCTATTGTAGTCACTAGTGCTCAATAAATTTTATGTTCACCTTGTGAGCATCACTGCCTTTCTTGATCTCAATTATCATCTTCAACCCAAGGCTTGAACAAAGCTCCACAACTTCTTCCACAGTAGGAATTTTTTCTTTTGGGAACTTTTTGCTGCATAAGATATAATTGTTAATTAACTTTCAAACGTTCCATTTTTTATCCCCCTCCCCCGCTCACCCCGCCAAAGATACAAGTATCAAGTTTCTGCTAAGGGGGGTTAGCATTTTCTATTCAAAGGAGCCACCAAAATTTTGACGTCACCCGACCCACCATTTTAAATTGAAAAAACTGGAGAAGACCCTAAGGACGAGGTTGCCATAATTGTTGGCTGTGCAAGTTGCATTAAAGGGACAGTCACGAGGGCAAGAGGAAAGGGGTCTTATGGCTCCTTTGTTGCCACTGCCATCTATTTTATAAATACTACCACTTGATTTCAGCAGTTCAGCTTGAATTTTTCAAGTTGAAGTGTCAATTTCAAAATGATGTCGACTAGTGGTGGCGTCATGGTGGAAAACGAATAAACTCGGGACAGAAAAGGATTTACACTGTAATTTAAAAAATATTGAGACGAAAAAGGATATTATTTTGAAGGATATTTGAAGTGAGCCTGGTCCGCACATGGGAATCCATGACAATGTCCCTTTAAATAAAGAGGCATCACTGGTATTTACATCAAATTCTAGTGTTTTGAATCCTTATGAAAATAAATCAAAGGCTCCTAAGCGCCAACCTGTGAATAAGAAATGCTAACGCGTATAAATGCAATATTAATTGTGGTAAGCTTATGCTTTCACACTGACACGGTTTGGTATTTTTTTTTAAATTAAACGTAAGGATTTTTGACGAAGTCAATGCAAAAAAAAAAGAAAAAACAGTACATCACTTTCATAATGTCCAGTCTGAAGTAAAAAAAAATGATCCTGAACGTGACTTGAACTTGCGCCTCTCGACTGCCATTCCAGGGACTAAAAGCAAAATGTCAAACCACTTGACTATCCTGGAACACATACTTAGTTGAGATGAAATTTTATTTTCTACATGTAGTTAGATATGCATCAAAACACGTGTCTCGGTTGAAAAATCCTTTTAGATTGATTTTAACGTTGCATTAAAGACTCCAAATGCGAAGCATTGTGTCACTACGTTTACAGCTGATGGAAGGAGTGAGCGAGTGAGTGAGTGAATTAGCAACCATTACCAATAACTTGTTCATTACGCTTGCGCGTATTCACGGGTTAAAAACACTTCATCAGGAACAACAAAACAATAGTCATAGAATGTGATAAATAGTGGTATACATGTAACTCTCTAATGTATCCGCAGCCAATGAAAGCTGGATTTTCAACTCTTTTCAGGGTGATGTAAGCTAACAACACTCTTACATGTATGCCAACTCTCCCGGACTCAGAATGAGTCTCCCTGCCTCCCATACAGGTCACCAAATCTACCGGATAAAAGCAACTTTGGATCTTTTCTCTACAGTAGGCTAAGATTTTAACCCAAATTTCCCCCAACTAACAAAAATAATCTCAGAAATGAAGGAAATTGCAATTTCTGAGGGTAAATTCAAAACATTTCCGGGGCGGGGGCATGCACCCCCCCCCCCCCCCCCCCAGATGCTCACACCTACAGGTCGGCCACAAAAAAAAGAAATCAGGCTTGAACGGGATTCGTACACATGACCTTGCGATACCGGTAAAAATAATGCTCTATTCACTGCGTCATCCAATGTGGCTTGGTAGCTCAGTGGGTAGAGCATCGCACTGGTATCGCAAGGTCATGGGTTAGATTCCCATTCGAGCCTGAATTTTTTCAGGTTGCTTTTTCAACAGCTTAAGTTAATAGCACACTGCGAGGATCACAAATTTCACTCAGACATGTTTATCCGCATTTCACATACAGGTAAACTTATGTTTTTCATATATTCATATTCATATAACTTCCTTGATGAACAAGGTGACGGCGTCAGAGTTTAAGCCCCAAATCTTACATGGTAGATTTTACGGCTGAAAACATATACCGTAATTAACCTTACCTCAGGGGATGTTTACAAGAAGCGTCTAATTTTCGGATTTCATTGAAGGTGAACTCGCTGACCAAACCGCTGCCGTCTGTAGTTCTATCCACAGTTGAATCGTGAATCACAACTGCTCTACCATCTTTTGTAAAGTCCACGTCAAATTCAACGCCGGTCGCTCTATTTTCATTTGCCATTTTAAAGGCAGCTAACGTATTTTCCGGCGCCTCTGCGGACCCACCTCTGTGCGCAACAAGTGCCGGCGAAGATGTTTGCTCCGAGTCCGATTTCTCATTTCGTAGGAACGACTTAACAAGATTGGCGTTAGGCTTAGGTAGACGAAACGTGCGGTAGAGGAAAACTAAGAGTACCGCAAAAAACGCAAAGATTTGGCAACAACAAAGCAATTCCATCGTTGTTGTCTGGATTTTGCGCCCTGTCGTCCCAAAGGTCCAGGAAAACAATGCAAATACACTATAACAATGGATACATGAAGTAGACATCTGTCCAGAGGTGGGTTGCTGACCAAAATAAACGCGGTCTCTGGGGACAAGACTCGTCCCCAGGGCCTTCTCTGCTTTCAAAATAGCCGGTTTACAGTGCGGCCTGCGGCCTGTTATTCGAGTAGTACTGTAGCTCTTCCCTGGTTATACCCAAGAGGCCATCATAAAAATGGCCTAATTGTCCACATCTCACAGGCTTTCAGATCTTCGGAGACCCAGGGACAGTTACTCGGATGAGGCTTTGAAAGATTTGTCAGATATTTTTTGCGTGACGTTCAGCCGCATTCCTGAAAATTATGGTTGAATAATCGAAAACGAAGAGGAAATGATATTAGAAATGGCGGTGCAAATATTAATTTATTTCACAATTATTCTCCTTTTGCTCTGCGCTTTGATGTTTATCCTCTACCAAATGTTTCGTTTTCCTCGCCCGTCATCGCACAAAGTAGAATGCTTTCTTAAACGAGGAGCTTCGACCACTGATTCTCCGATCATTATCGGTCATCGAGGAGGCGGGCTAGAAGCTCCAGAGAACACACTCGCCGCAATCAAATTCGCGAAAGAAAATGGAGCAACGGGAGTTGAATTCGATTTAGACTTTACTAAAGATGGCGTACCAATTGTTATTCATGATTCGACGGTGGACCGCACAACAGATGGGACAGGAAAAGTTTGCGACTTTACTTATGAGGAGATCAGGCGACTGAACGCATCTGCCAAACACCCTCTTGGGTAAGCTTTGAATGTAAGCTTAAATATATTGAACATTCTTCTAGAAACCTTCAAAGAATAAGGCTTATTTAGGTGTTGTTGCGTAAAACTGGTTTAAACATGTTAATTTTGGTCTGTCGAGTGTGATCGTCCGGGTCAGCGTAGTTCTTAAACTGTTGTTGACATTTGGGGTCGACAACCTGCTGAGTGGAATTAGTCTCTTCAGAGTCAAAATGCGGGCAGAACGCAGTTCTTACAAATTCTTCTCTGATTTCCTGAGAAAACAATAGAACAAACAACACAACAATGGACCCTAACCCTGAAAACATTAGAGCTGCATGATGCATAACCAGGTCCAATGAAATTTAAGAGCTGCTTGTCTGTCAAAATGACTTCCACTACTACTGCTACTCCTGGGATCAAACCATTTTTACGAAATTAGTCCTTTGAATGTCTTATTCAGCAAGAAAATTAATATCTCAGTTGTTATTTTTCACGATTCACATTCAAATCGCAATTTTTGTTCACTTAATTGTGATGGCGTCTTATTCCACACTCCCAGGCACACAAACATCAACGCTTAATGACAGCCAAACATATGATCCCCAACAAGCCCCTCGTAGGAAGAGCATAATAATACCTTATGCTTATTAATTTTTATTATCTAATGTATTCATATTCTGTACAGAGACAAATTTCCAAATGAGCGTATCCCACATCTTCAAGAAGTTATAGATCTCTGTCTTAGCATTGGTTTACAGATGTACATTGATGTCAAAGCTGCAACACAAGCTAGCAAAGTATTAGTTTTTTTTAAATACTTGGACTTGACATAATTTCAAAATTTATTTTAAAAGGCTGTTTAAACAAAGACTTTTAAGTAGCTAGAAAAACAATATAAAATTTAAGGCAATCAGACATTGTATGAGTTTGGCTAAAACTGGTCACTGGTTTCATATATGTTGCTAAGCAACCTTTGTTCTATTAAAGTGTATACGAGTATACTATATTTACTCTCAAAAGCACTGCCCTCAAATAAGCACTGCCCATAACAGCAAAAAACATTTATAAGCAACTCAGCCCTCAACAACGACGCAGCACTTTTTCAAAGCACTAATAAGCTCAAGAGCAGCGATTATTTGAGAGTCAAAGTAAAAATGTAAAACCATATGTTTTGCTTTAAACCAACTGCAGAATTAGAAGTTTATTCTCATGCATAAATAATACAGTCAACTCTCTCTTAACAACCACTCTCTTAAATGACCACATCCCGTAAGCGACCACTTTGTAAATAACCGTCAAATACTGTTTGTCTTGATTTTTCTCTTAAGCAACCACTTTTTCCTGCACCAAGAGTGGTCACTTAAGAGAAAGAGTTGACTGTGTTGTTCTTTTCTTTATTTCTTTTAGTTATAAGGGTCAAAAGAGCATTTGACTTATTAATAAGTGTCACCCCCCAAATAAGTCAGACACTGGTGTGACTTGAATAAGACATGTCACACTAGAAAGTTGAAAAAATATAATATTAAGCACTTTGCACAGCATTTTTTTGAGTACATACAGTAAAAACATGTACAGTAATAATATATATGTAAGGTGCTAGAAAGAGAATAAATTATTAATTATTTAATAAAGTAGTTATTAGTTAAAAATAGACCACCCCAAAAAAATTTCTAAGCATAAACAATATTATAATATTTATTAAACAATGTTGGTGATTTAGAATGGGTTATTTTTTATCGTAGGCTGCAAGTGTCCTAAAGGATTTATTTGCCAGTCATCAGCTGTATGATAAAGCCATGGTTTGCTCATTTTATCCCAATGTAACTTTCAAGGTGAGAGAATATGTGGCAGCCAAATGTCCAGTTTTGTTTAACTTTAAAACATTATATATTTTGATTTTAACAACATATTTCAAAAGACATCCTATGGCATGTTCTTTCAGTCAAAACAGAAACATGAATTGATGATATTTTCCTGCCAAAGTTTCTTGTCAAAATGCTGTGATACACTGTGTATTTAGAGCACAGTTTTCAATTGAGTGTCGAAAGTAATTTCTTAATTGCTTTGGTTTTGCATTGCTATGCTTTGTGATTGGCTAAAACATCTTGGCCATTTTCTCAACCAATCAGATGTAAAACCAAGACCAATCATGATTTGCTCGCACGCGTTTTCCCGCGCTTAGTGCCGGCTACATGTATTTGCTTCTAGTTCTGATTGGTTCATTGGATTGTCTGCAAGTTCTGTGATTGGTCAGTGTACATGTAATTACTTTGGTTTTGGTTTTACGACACTCAATTGAAAACCACTTTGTTTTGCTTCTTTTTGTAAGACATTAACCTCTAAATTTTAAAATTTCAAGGCCCCCCTCCATAACATAGCAAGTACTTCATGATCAGTACCTCCCTTTTTCTTGTGGCTAAAATTCCAACTCGTCCCAAATAATGATAATGAATCATCCCCAAGACTAAGAGTGATGTTACAGATGGACTTCCATTTGGGCTGAGAAAGAAAAGCCAGGGTTTTGCAGTGCCTTTGCATATGCATATTGGCTGTTCATCTCTAATCTTTTTACAATGCAAAAATTTAATGTAAGAAAATTTGGCAAATCTTACAGAGAATTAGATGGTTTTTTTTTCTCTCCTTTGTGTTAAATATCAGGTGAGACAAGCTGATCCAAACATTCTGACTGCCCTTACATGGGATAAAAAAGTTATATCTAACCTCGACTATGATGGGCCATCCAGATTTAAGGAATGGTGGAAGCAGAAGTTGGCTTCAGTGTTAGACAGAATATGGGAGCTTCACCTGCATTCATGGGTTTATGACTTCCTTGGAGTGGGTGTATTTCTTTCCCACACAGCGCATCTCTCAAGGTATTGATAATGTAATAAAAGATCAAGCCTGGCTCTCATTGCCCACAGTATACCTGCCATAAATCAGTGGCAGATCTTGTGGAGGGGCCACCTTATCTTCACCCAAGCCCGAATGGGTGAAAAAAAAAATTCAGTCTCCAACATCCCACCCCCCACCACACAATGGAGTCAAGACTCTGTCAATGTCAAAAACTATTGTAAAGGCTCAAAATCAAAATTCAAAGTTTCATTTTGTCAAATACCGAAAAACAATTAGTACCATGCAAAAGTATTGCCAAAGAGGTTTCATTTGAATGGTCACATCATAGGATTTTGCTGACAGACTAAAAAGTTCAAACTATACTACATGTCTTCATAATTGATTCTGGGGTTGAAAGGGTTAATAAATTATTATTATTATTATTATTATTATTAAAGCTTTCACTGACAGGCAGCCAATCAAATAATAAATATGTGTGCAGATTACATATTATAATGAGCACTCACAACTTTTTTCTCCTTCAGGGATTATGTGAGAAAATGGCAAAAGAAGGGAGTCAGTGTAGTTCTATGGACAGTCAACCATCCTGCTGAAAAGGACTATTTTGCTGGAGTGCTCAAGTGTCCAGTTATGACAGACTGTGTGAGAAGGGACGCAGTAGAGCAGACCACACCGTGAGAAGGGTGTTTAATGGTCTTTTAAGTATTACAAGTCTCGCAAAATGTTAGTCAAATTTCATGGGTCAGTACTCCAAGCAACCTCGTTCCCAGGGCATTACAAGTCTCGCAAAATGTTAGTCAAATTTCATGGGTCAGTCCTCCAAGCAACCTCGTTCCCAGGGCTTTTCGAAGGGAAAAGCCCTGGGAACGAGGTTGTACTCCAAGTTTTAAGAGTCGATTTTTTCACTAAGCTGTCTAAGTGTAAGTGAAAGTGTAAGTGCAAGGCTTTCAAGAAATGGGAGAAGCTTGTGCCATTTGTAAGCTCATAGTTGGGGTGTCCCGCATGTGTGTCCCTCTATCTTTTTTGTTTTACTGATGTCTATATTCACCGTTTTTTAGTGTTGTAGAGTGTGTATTGATTGATTTATGATAGTGTATATGTAGTATTGTCATTTTGTAACTGGTAGTTTTTGAGCTGTAATTTACTAGTGTAATTTGTTGTAACATTGTAATTCGTAGTTGTTGTATTTATTACTTAAGTGTGAAAAACTAATAAAAGTTAATAAATTACAAAAAAAAAAACACGTGAGGCTTCAGTGGCCAGTTGATCAAAAAGGCCGCTCACAATAAAGTCCATAACATCCTGTGATGCCAATCTTGGGATGAATTCCTTTTAGCACTTCCTGACGGGCTCGCCATAGCTCACATGTTCCCAGGCATGTTCCCCATGAAGTCGGTTGTTAAGAGCCCTTCTTCTTTTCAGAGCTCTCTTTCCTAATGGTTTGTCTGGTGCTGTTTTGCTGCTGTTAAATACAGTTTTATCAAGATTGTAATAATAATAATAATAACTAGCAGTAATCGGAGATTATGGTGACTTCCGGCGGAAACGAATCCCTGAAAAAAAAAACAATAGGGGCGGCCATTTGGAAGACCGGACACCAAAAAATCTCAAATTTTACTGCATGCAAGGCACAGGGCATCCAACACGAAACTATTTAATATATATAGTTAGGCTTAGCCTAACAGCGGCGCCCTCTGAAGACCCTCTGAACAAGCTTAACTAAGATGAAACTTAACTAATAGGTGAAAGGTCGGAAGCACCAGAATTAAGATTAATTAGCAATCGGCTCAAAAACAGTATTACCCGACCGTCTGCACAGTACATTTAGACCGTACAAAAGTTCACAAAAATAACTTTTTTCTCCGTCTAGAATAACTATTACGACTATTTTCCGAAAATACAGTTGTTTCTTGTCAAAAAATGACCGCGAAACTGATTTGAAAATCAAAATTGCAAAAAAACATATTTGCATATAAAGGCGACGCGAGTATAAAATCCAAGTCTTGTTTTGTTTACATAAAATCGCTTTTCAATCTCTGTAATGAATGAACAAACACATAAAAATGGACAACACAATCTTCTTTCGAAAAATTTTATTCAAACCTCCATGAGTTTGTTTAGAAGCAAACGCGTACCATTTATAGCGCATCGAGGCCGAGCCGTGTCTTTAATGAAATTCAAGAAATTAATACAACTGAATTTAAAGTGCCCCTGTGATCAAATTTTTGATTTTCATTTTTTTACATTTTCGTGCACTATTAGACTTTCTTACTCATCTTGCCAAATTTCAATCCATTACGAACATCAGAAGTCATTTTATTTTAACATTCATTTCCGAGAATTTACGGCCGCCATTAATCAACGTTGTTCCAAGGCTTGGTTGCGAATGGGATAAAGTGACGTCAAAGACTCAAACATACCTCACGGGTTGAAATTATAATAACAATCAGCATAGAAAATTGCACGAAGAACAAGTCCAAAGTTTTTGTTGCTTTTCGCGTGATTTTCAATACTTATTGTTATTATAATTTCAACCCTCTGATTTCAACCCGTGAGGTATTTTTGAGCCTTTGACGTCACTTTCTCGCATTCGCAACCGAGCCTTGGAACAAGGTTGATTAATGGCGGCCGTAAATTCTCGGAAATAAATGTTAAAATAAAATGACTTCTGACGTTCGTAATGAATTGAAATTTGGCAAGATGAGTAAGAAAGTCTAATTGTACACGAAAATGTAAAAAAAATGAAAATCAAAAATTTGATCACAGGGTTACTAAAGATAACCAAGATGGCCGTTCGTTCCACAGACTCTTTTCTTTGGCTTCGAATTCATTCGTCTTCGGTGTTCCTTCATTGCTAAAAGCTTCAAAATGTCCGACAAAGATAGGGAGCACTGTTTCAACACAGGTATTTTGATAATTTGAGGCTAAATTTTACAATTTATAAACACAACGCTCACGTTCGTGCGTTACGAGAATGTGTTTCATGCAGATCTTTATTCTTCAATTTGATTTTTGGTCTCGGAGGTACTCTGGCAGCTCTGTTAGAGAAACAAGACTTTTTTACACCATCTAAAGTTAAAGAATGTTTGCTCCACATTGTACATCTCAAATAAGGGCCTGGTCGCACTACAGTCAAAATCAAAAATTAGCCCGTGCAAAAATCGACGAAAACAAAAGAAACCGCTCCGGTGGGACACGCTTTTTGTGGAATGTTTTTGTTTTTATGTCATTTTGCACGGGCTAATTTTTGTTTTTGACTGTAGTGCGACCAGGCCCTAAGTAGAAAAAGTGTTCAATTTCAAGGCTCAAATAGTCTGGTCAACTTATGTCCCCAGAAAGTATAATCTAATGCAGATAATTTATGTTCGTGCAGATAAGCTGCACCCCAATTTTGAGCAAAAATTTTGGGCAAATGTGGCTTATACGCCAGTTTTTACGCACCTGTCCAATGGACAAGTGGAAAGAAAAAACAGTTTTTTGCCCTGACAGGTCATTCCTGTTCCGTTTACTTCAGTCCCGGAAGTCCAGTACCATTTGTCGGAAAATTATAACCGGAAAGCACTCTTACTTTTCACGTCAAATATCATGCACGAAATATCTACCGACTTCACATTGATGGACATTAATATTTTATTCGAAAACTCTGTTTAAAACCACAATAATATATTTTACCCAATGGAGCTTCTATCACAGGTACACATTATTAATTATAATTCAGTCTGAAGGAATATCTGGCAGCAAAATGGAAATTAAATGAGGCGATTTTTTCACAAGAAATGAGCAGCGATTTTCGAGAATTCCTTCCCAGGCCCCAGTATGTTTGTAATGATCGTAGAAATGGCGCTTACAGCAGTATCCTATGGACTGCATATATATATCACAATTCTGCTCATTTTCCTGGGCGTTTTAATGTTTATCCTCTATCGAATGCTTCGTTTCCCTCGACCGACACCGTACACAGTGAAATGCTTTCTTAAGCGGGGAGCTTTGACAAGAAATTCTCCGATTATTATCGGTCATCGAGGAGGTGGGCTAGAAGCTCCAGAGAACACACTCGCCGCGTTCAGATTATCGAAAGAAAATGGAGCAACGGGAGTTGAATTCGATTTAGACTTTACCAAAGATGGCGTACCAGTAATAATTCATGATTCTACGGTGGACCGCACAACAGATGGAACAGGAAAAGTTTCTGACTTCACTTACGAGGAGATCAGACGACTGAACGCATCTGCCAAACACCCTCTTGGGTAAGCTTTCTATGTTGTATCCTTTTCGTTATATTAAAATTCAACTTGATAGTGAGGCCTGGAGGAAACAAACAAAGGAAATGAATAGACACGTCTTTGTGTCGTCTAGGCCACACTGTCAAGTTGAATGTTAACAGCGAATCTCTCGCAGGCCGAAGGCCCGCTAGCGGAGCTCCATACTCATAGAACTATGCCCAACAGATTGGTCTCTGAGTGGAGAAAAATTCTGTTTTCTTTTTTCAAAAAAGAAGGGGACATGATCTTGAGACCCTGCCCCCCTGTGAGTTCAAAATCACAATTTCAAAATTCCCTTCCTCCCAGGATTACAACATGTGAAAATACCCATCTAATGGCCTGAGGCAGGTGGGGGGGGGGGGGGGGGGGGGGGGGGGGGGAGGGGAAGGGGAGAAGGTGCTCCAATTGACTGGTAAAGTTTTTATTAAGGTACGACCATAGGCCAGGAACATGGTTGTATCAGAAGGTAGCCATTGTCATAAAAACTCTAGTACAAATTCAAACTGGTTAAAATTTAAGAGACTAGTTACTGCAACTTGTCCCAACAGTCTGCTTGTGTGATGTGTACTTCTCATGCAACTAGTTTTTGCAACCAATTAAAAGTAATAACCAGTCAAAGGCCAAATCAGACTGTCCTCATGACAAAAAAAGACTATAACAAACCAAATCTGTTCCTGCAACCAGCATCTAATGATTGACAGGTAGACAAACAGAGTAGTCGCCTCATACATGTATGTGCTGACCCAGGGCTGTGCTCTAGCAGTGCCCGGGTGCCACAGGCGGCTGACTTTTGTCTTTGGGTGACAAAAATGACAAAGTTTTTGCCCATAGCTTAAACTGTTGGGTACCCAAAATTTTATAGTTGGACTCCTTTTGGGCTCCCTATGATAACTCTTAGAGCACAGTCTTGTGACCGTAAGTGAACGACAAGACAACGTTGGTGGCTAATTGAGTTCAAATGGTCAACAAAACAACCTCGTTGATCCACATCTTGATAACTCATACCCCATTTTATATTCTAAACAGGGACAAGTTTCCAAATGAGCGTGTCCCACATCTTCAAGAAGTTATAGATCTCTGTCTTAGCATTGGTTTACAGATGTACATCGATGTCAAAGCTGCAACACAAGCTAGCAAAGTGAGTTATTACTTGCTGAACCCATAGTTAGCATTGTTCACATAGCCATTGTTACTCATTGTAACAGTGAAATTTTGGAAATGAAACTTCAAGACAGTTTGTTTAGTGTAAATTTGAAAATGTATATATATACATTTGTTCCATAATAATTTAAAATATTTTTATTTGAAAAAGACCTACATGTATTTTGTTTAAAAATTATGTTTAGTTTATCCCCAAAAATAATGTTTGAAGCTTTCTTTTATGCTAATAAAATGAATGATTTAATTTAGCACCCTCTTTCCAATGAGCACCCCTTTTCTAATAAGCGCTCCCCCTTGAGTGTCATTTTGTTAATAAGCACTCCCTTTCTGATAAGCACTCCCCTCCCTTAAGTCATGTTTTAGAAGAAAGTGATGTTGAAGACATTGAGGTATAATAGCAAATTATATTCTGACTATGTGAACCATTGTTCCCGTTGTTCTGACTAGGCCAACTGTTGTTACCGTATTTCTGACTGTGCAAATTGTACATTATTTTTATGTTATTGTTCATTAAAATGCTTTTTCAGGCTTGCATGGTTTTGTCAAAAAAGAAAATTATAAGCACCCCCTCTCCAATAAGCACCCTCCCTTGTGCTAACAATGAATAAATATGCACCCTGGCGCTACATCAAATCATTATGGTAATATCAAGTTAGCAATAGTACATGTAGTCCATTTTTGATCATGTATAATTGAAAGTGTTGAATGATTGTATTTTTCTCTCAGGCTGCAAGTCTCCTAAAGGATTTATTTGCCAGTCATCAGTTGTATGATAAAGCCATGGTGTGCTCATTCTATCCCAATGTAACTTTCCAGGTGAAAAAAATTAATTCCTTATTGTCCTTATAAGAAAGCTGCACCATTAAAGAAAGATATTTCCTTAACACCCTTAATCAGCAGGGGAAAGGAAATCCACAGAAAAGGAGCAGGGTTGAAAGGCTATCAGAGCTACAAAAAAGGCTGTGTTAGGGAATTTATCAGGTTTCGAAAAATGAGATAGAACCATACATACAGTGTACAGATATGGTATAGGGTAAGGGTGTCAGAGTCCCAGCAGTACACCCACACCCAAACATATAGAGTACCACCCCCACATCTGGCAGCGAGGCTGCATGGGACTTCATACTGGTTTCATGTAATCACCCTCTAATGTGTTAACGTTTTTCCTGTTATTAGATAAGACGAGCTGATCCAAACATTCTGACTGCCACCACATGGCGGAAGAACTTTATATCCAACTCGGACTATGATGGACCATCCAGATACAAAGAATGGTGGAAGCAGATGTTGGCTCCATGGTTAGACAGAATATGGGAGCTTCACCTGCATTCATGGGTTTATGACTTCCTAGGAGTGGGTGTATTTCTTTCCCACACAGCGCATCTCTCAAGGTATTGATAACATCTAGTCTACTAAAGTGTCTGAGTGTATCACGCTATGTGCATGCCTGTACAAATCTTTCCATTGCTTGCTTAAGGTCATTAAAGATTCTAAAATAATAATTTGTACAAATAAGTAAGGCACAATGCTGCAGTAAATGCTACAAATATGGTACAGTTGGCTCACTGGAATCAGCCATATTTGCTACCAACGGAGATGGAATTCATGGAAAGCATAATTTCAGTGGGAAAGTGCTGATTAGTTGCACTGTAGACACTACTGTGAGGTTGAGCCCTCAAGTTGGTCAGCGGTAACACAAAATAAAGGCTTTCCCAACGTTTTTGCTTGTGTAAAATTGTCAAATATCACCAGGAAGCTGATATTTCTTTAAAATTCAACCAAAGATTACTCATTGGCTAAAATTCCCGAGATTTTTTAAAATTCTTTTTGGTGTTTAAAATTTATTTTATCAGTAAAAAATATTGTTGGTTACTTTTTGGAGAAACTATAGCCACTTTTAATAAACACTACAACTTTGTTCTCCTTCAGGGAATATGTGAAGGAATGGCAAAAGAAGGGAGTCAGTGTAGTTCTATGGACAGTCAACCATCCTGCTGAAAAAGACTATTTTGCTGGAGTGCTCAAGTGTCCAATCATGACAGATGGTGTGAGAGGTGAAGTGGGACAGACCACTCCCTAAGTTCCTGATTAATGCTAATGTTGTTTGATGTAGTTTTACATTTTGAGTCTGGGGATGAAATCCTTACCATAAGTGTGACATTTTTCCATATTTTGTTTGTTGGGTTAAAGAGTGAAATTTTCATGTCCATGTGCAGTTTTTTTTTTTTACATGGTATAAATATTTAAGCCTGAAGAACTTATTCATAAATGGCAGTCGATTAATTATTCTTTTGTATGCATGCTAATCAGCCCTACTGATCTCGTTAATTCAAACTAATTTTTACTTTGACATGAGGCCAATAGGGCTAATTAACATAAATATCAAAGAATAATATTAAGTCATTTTAAGTTATGAATAAGGTCTATACACCTTATTCATAAATGGCAGCGGATTTAGTATTCTTTTGTATTTATTTAATTAGCCTCACAAGCCTCGTTAGCATGTGCAAAATTCAAAAGAATTTACACCCTAAAATGAGGCTAGTGAGGCAAATTAACATAGATATAAAAAAATCATGAATCGGTCGCCATTTATGAATAAGGTGTATGTGAGGAAATTATTGGTGTCAGATGAGGGTTAACTTATTGTTGTGAGAGAAACGATGAAAACAATGACTCACTGTTAACAAATCTCAAGGAAGTTATTTTGCATGCAATTTCATTCATTGCCAATTTTTATATTTTTGAATGTAATAAAATTTTCTACGTGTGAGTGAGTTAAAATATCAAAATGTTAGTTTGTCTTCTTTTCGGTAATGAATTACATTGTTAAAATAACTGGTGAAGATTTTTTATTTATTGAAAACTATGTTGACCATAGTTTGTAATTGGAGAAATGGTGACATTTCGAATAGAAGTGTTTTCGACTAATTTAATTATTAAAATTTCTACAAAATGAAATATGCATTGTAATAAAGAAAGGCTTGAAATGACCTTGTTGCCTGACCTATGTCTAACATTGACACTTTTTTTTAATCACTGTCTCTGCCTTATGTAAGTGTGATCAAGGCCGGTAGGAGCTAGACTGCCAGCTGGAGGCGGTCTGCACGTCTCGGAACGCCTCACAGGATTGGTTGAGAAAACAATAGAACAAACAACAGAACAATGGACCCTAGCCCTGAAAACAATACATGTGCATGATAACCAGGTCCAATGAAAGTAGAGGTTCTGAAGAGGTGCATGGTATGGCCAGCTGCCCCTTGTCAGTCAATTGAGCGGGCAAGCTAATCACGAAAACAAGCTCGGCAAAACTGGAGCGAGCAAACGAGCCGAGGGGAAACTGGGGGAGAGGAGGGAGGAAAAGAGAATGGGCAAAGTTATCTGAACGCGTCTGTTACCGAAAAGAATGCAGCCCCTCTTTCTCTTCCCGGCTCTCCCCCAGTGCCTCCTCGCTCTACTATCCAGCGTGTGACTGGTAGCAGTCAAGGTACATGTAGGAGCTAATAATGCTTAGAATTAATGGCTGTGATCATTAAAAAAATACAGTTAATTTGAAGTGCTGGGGGCATAAACAGCCCATGTCAATTTTCACATTTTTCACTCAAATTGTGTTGTTTGAGCCAAAAAAGGCATTCCGTTGCTAAAATGATGACTGGTTAGTATTAGTTAAAGTAAAAGAACTTCAATTAGACCAAAACATCCCACACTCTTAAAAAGAGTCATATAGCGTGCTTTGTAGCCCAAATGTGTTTTCTCTCTTTTTGTAAAAATGCAGGATCTTTTGGCCTGATTGGCTCTAAACCGTAGATCTCTTTTACTTTAAAATACATGAACCTGTTACTAGCAAGAGAGCAGATACCATGCAGCTCTTCAGAACCTCTAATTTCATTGGACCAGGGTATCACGCACATGTATTGTTTTCAGGGCTAGGGTCCATTGTTCTGTTGTTTGTTCTATTGTTTTCACAGCCAATCCTGTGAGGCATTCCGAGACGTACATGCCGCCTCCACAGGGGCGGATCCAGGATTTTTCTTATGAGGGGGTGCACCTCTAAGGAATGACGTAACTGAAGGGTGACGTAAACAAATTTTAAAAGCGAACAACGCAGACTAGGTCATCTCAGGGGGGGGGGGGGGGGGGGGGTGCGCGCACCCCCTGCACCCTCCCCCTAGATCCGCCCCTGCTCCAAGAGATTGCTTTCGTGAGCGAAATATTTCAAAATTCCACATAGGCTGTTTATGCTCCCAGCCCTTCAATTTTTAGAGAATGAAAAGCAACGTAGTGATATCCATAACAAAAATATTTTTAAGAAATAGCAGTTTATTGCAAGATTACGATGAAGCGCTAGGGAGAAGCATGCACAAATTAGAATGCGCACGGGAAAATATAACCGAGACTTCGAATGGGAGCGGGCCTTTTTCCTTTTCGCTCGCCTGATAAACAGTGGTATTCAGTGCACCTCCAATTACCAGATCCCCGCGATATTTAATACAAAAGAGAGCAAATAACAAAGTCCTAACCATACAGTACCCACAATAATATTTTTACAAATAACCCCCATGTTCTTAGGAAATATATATGTGTTAAAAAATAGAGTCTGGTGAAAGAGAACGTACGAAACTGCGACATAAATCGCGGTGGCTAACATGAAGTTCAACATGGGATATCTCGGTATGTAAATAAGTAGTTTTTGCGCATTGCCGATCATGTAGATGTGAATTTGCGATAGATACGTCTCGAGAGTGACTTTCCCCAGCCAGCTGAACAACCCAAGATAGCGGGAACGAAGGAAAGGATGGAGGTTTCTGAGCCATAAATAAATAAGAATTCCGATCCACGATGTGAAAGGATGTATAGTTTTGTAGTACTCTCGCTCTTGCATTAACACGAAGTGAAACCACATCACCAAAACGCCAAACAGGGCGACTGTAATCCAGATTTTTAGCAGAATGGCTACCTGCGCCGATCTCCTGTTCTCGTGCTTCTTGTCTAGGTAATTAAGGAACTGTTCAATGTAAGGGTAGTTATACGCACATAGCATTCCTACCCATGTCACCCAATGATCGAGCCTAGAGGAGAAATTAAAGAGGATAAACTATAAGGTAGTGTTGAACATCTTGTTTCCTATTAAGAAATCAGAAGTTCTGTTTCGCTTAATGGGTTCTTCCTGGAAACGACCCAGAGAAACACTAAATCCCCCCGTCCCCAACCTCCCGCCACTCCTTCCCCGTCACTCAAAAGTGATTTTCGTTCACTGCAACTCTCCTCAGGCTTGTTGCATGTTTTCCCGCCTTCCGCTGGCTGGATGTTTTCCCGCCCTCCACCGGTTGCATGTTTTCCCGCCCTCCGCTGGCTGCATGTTTTCCCGCCCTCCACTTGTTGGTATGTTTTCCCGCCCTCCACTGGTTGTATGTTTTCTCGCGCTCCACTGGCTGAATGTTTTCCCGCCCTCCACCGGTTGCATGTTTTCCCACTCTCCACTGGCTGTATGTTTTTCAGCGCTTCGCACCAGTTGCATATTTTTCCCACCCTCCACTGATTGTATTTTTCCCGCGCTTGTCACAGGCCCCGGCTGGTCAAAAGTTGGATAGCGCTATCCTCTGGATGAAGCTTTATCCAATGGATAACGCAATTGGTTTTGTTGACGCTTATCCACTGGATAGTAATGGCAACGCTATCCACCTTTTTGAACAACCGAGACCAGAATCATTGGTTCATTCCGTTATTTGCATTTAATTATATCTGTTGGTCGGATCAGATTGCTTTGGCTTCGGTTTTCCCGGCCTGTTAAATCGATGACAATGTCTGGTCAATTGCATCGCGAGCGGGAAGTTACCCTTGTGATATCCGATGTCGTTGTGAAAGGTTACCTGAAGTATTCATTTACTGTTGCAATTGGTGACAACTTCTCCGCAAGCAAGAAAATGGGAGATCGTGGCAATGCTGTTAAGGTGATTGATGATCGCGGACAACTTGGTCACCTACAAAGGGATTTAGTCGCTCTGCTTTGGCGACTTCAAAAACAGTTTTCAGTGTTGTCTTGTTACTGTTGCCGTCTATATAACCCGGGATCGATGGCAATCGATATCAATTAATCCATTTTAGTGGAAATCGATGGTCAATCGAATTATCACAAAAACATACGTCATCGATTGATCATCGATTTCCAATATCAATCGATTAATTGGCATCGATTGATATCGATATTATTGAAATCACTTAACGGACATTTTTTTAAACTAAGATTTAAAAAAGCAAAACAAAACACAAAACTAAAGTAGTTCTTACGTGGACCGGTAGACCCAGTATTTCAAGTTGCCGTTAACGTTCAATATGAACTGAAAAGGCCAGAATACCACGTATGGAGCACCAGGAATGTCGAATATTAAAGCGTTGATTACTAGATATATTGCAAATTTAGCAGCCATAAAGTAGCGATTCTGCAAGAAAAATATGACATTCATGTATTTAGAGTACAATAGAGAAATCAATTAAAGTTGAGATCTTAACGTAACAATCCCACGTAGATAATCCAAAGCTATTTGCAATGAACTATTCACTGAAGTGGAGGTGGCTTGTGGTGGATATTTACCGAGCCGCGAAGCCGTGAGGTAAATATCCACCCGACTGGCCACCGATAGTTGTTTTAGTATATGCTAAAACAGTGAGATAATATTGCACGAAAATGATGATTTTTAACTCATTTATTCCTGTCAATGATTACAATTTTCGCGCGAAAATTTCTTGGAGGTGAATAGCACTTGCTATAAAGAGTTTCAGTTGGCAATCAGAGCGCGCCAACAACGCTATCCACTGTTTTAGTATAATGTTATAATAAATGTTCGTTATACATGATCCACCATGAGAAAGATGCAATGTTCATCATGTCACGAGCGAGGGACAAAGTAAAAAATCTATGACCACGACAGGAATCGAACCTATGACCTCCTTCCGTACACCGGTCGGATGCTTCCGTACACCGGTCGGATGCTTCCGAACACCGGTCGGATGCTTCCGTACACCGGTCGGATGCTTTCGTACACCGGTCGGATGCTTCCGAACACCGGTCGGATGCTTCCGTACACCGGTCGGATGCTTCCGTACACCGGTCGGATGCTTCCGTTTACCGGTCGGATGCTTTAACCACTGATCTACGAGAGACTCGTGACAAGCTAGGCCATATACTAGGTTCATATATGACACTCGTCCTGCGTATTGCTAGGATCATCAATGTCCAAAGCGTGATGAAAGCATCATGAACATTAAAACATATTTCCCATTCACTTAAAAGCTAACTCTCTTGCGCTCTTATCGATATCGACTTTCCCGCAAACTTAGGTATACAGGCATCGTCTTCCATGCGCTCTCAGACCCGGTGTCGGAGAATTTAAACCTTCGTTGATTTCCTTGTTTCTCCTGAATCGAACTTGCAAAACACTGGTATCCATGCAGTACGTTCAAAGGGCTAATAACTTATCCTCTTATCTCTTGAATAAAAAAAAGTGAACATTTTTTTCTTACAATGAACTTATTTACCTCGTTGTGTGACTTGAACACTGCCATCATGACGTAAACTGTAAGGAACCAATAGGTATGCATAGCACACACGTAATACCGGACAAACTCGTTATTCGTGACTGCCATCACCATGAGAACCAAAAAGTTGAGACGAAACATCATTCTTAACAGGCGGAAAAGTGAGTAGTCTTTCTTTATCCAAAAATAGGAAAAGTTGCCTTTCAAGAAAATCAAAACAAAAACATTAGAACTAAAGTGATTCTTTTTTGTTCTTTTTAAACTTGTGATGAAAGTTTAGTAGAGTTTGGTTTCCATACCAAATCCTGTCATCCAAACGTAAGCAGCAATATAGCATCTGATGGAATTGAACACTTCATGCGCATCAAAGTAGTGATACCACACAAACTGGACCTGTAATCATACCATCCCAGATTGATGTGAGCGAGCGATTATAAGGCAAACGACTCAAACTATCATACATTTCTAAGGGTGAAGTTTTGGTTTCATAGTATTTAGTTTTGTCGTGTCAGGTATAACTCTATATTTCCCCAGAGGGGTGGGGGGGGGGGGGGGGGGGGGGGGGTGTTGGATGCTCTTGATACGGTACTGAGGATGCTCGAGTTCTTGTACTATGACTTAGAAATACGTTTAAATTTGTATTTTACATTACACTGCCTCCTCCATGCCACAGCCCGCTTGAAGGAAATGAAGCGCGAGATTGAGTGAAGCACGGGGGACTAAACGCGAGCGAAGCGCGAAGAACCGTACGGAGGAGAAACCTTGAAAAAACCATCCTTCGTGCGCTAATTTACATAATGAGAGAGACGTCTGGGTACAAGAAAAACACGAGCATGAGGAAAGCGTGACAGTCATATGCATTTGGTATGTCACTTAGCAACCGTTTTTGACCAAAATTGCGGGCTCATTCATCTCTCAGAGAAGGAATTGCTGGCTTTGAGGATGTGTTTCTATTGTTTTTTGAGGAGAAAAATGTTGAATTGCACAAAGGGGGAAGATTTATTTTCATAACACTGACCTGCATCCATCCTTTCCATTCTTCCGTCTGATCTCTGTTGACAAGTTTTTCGGGTGTTTTACGAACGGTGTAAACTAAAGCTACGATAACCAACAAGGCGAACAAAAACACGAATATATCCCTTGAGTACTGTTTGTGTGTCTTTGGCCTGAGGGGGGAAATTTGTAAATTTAAGACTGGGGTATGTGTTTCATACAATGTATAGTATCAAAATTTCACTTGGGAGCTGGGTAAGTGATTTGACTTCTGTTTGGGCGTCTGAGTAATTCGACTTAAATGGACACTATCCCGCCGAAATAGCAAAAATTCGCTTAGCTTATTTCCACGTTATATCGCCAAATGCCACCAAATATACAACTTTAATTGATAAAAAAAATTCTATAGAGCAAAACAAAAGTAGTAGTTTGGAGATGAAGTGCAGGATTGCAAGGATTGAAGTGGATTTCAGTTCATGAAATTTGATTTATTGACAGGCGGTCAAGAAATCAAACTTGCCATTTTTGTGAAATTTTGACTTTTCTAGCCGTTATTTTGTCTGTTTAATTCATATTTCTCAGTTGCTTCTATCACTTTCGGCGATGGTGCAAGCTCCCAGCCATTATCATGAAAACACGATATTTCAGCCGGGACAGTGCATGGGCTATAGGCACAGTATATTTTGACTAAATAAAGTTATATTTATCTCAAAAAAATTTATACTGCTCACATTAAGTAGTCCTGTGTCTTTTTTGGTCGTTTCTCTCCAAATATTTTGTAGACAAAGCTTTCAAAACACTGCATTCGATTCAGAAATAGTGTCATCATTCGTAAAGTCTTGGTAACCAAGCGTTTTTTTATCGAACCCGAGCTCGGTGTTAACACCGTAACTCACTGAGTGGGAAAAGGTTCGGCCGTTGCTAAGAGATCTGGGCTGGCCAATAATTATCGATCGAGGAGAAAAGGCAATAGCAATTGGTTTTGAAATTCGTCAAAAAAAGTCATGTCCAGTCCCCTGCTAGTACATGAAACAAAAAGACGACTGTCCCCTCTGGGGTGATTGTGGTGAAAATGTCAGCGCAAGATGTTTCTTCGCTATTTTTGAAGGACAGAATTAAAAATCCACCGGGTTTCTTCTGCATCTAGGCCTGTCGTTTCGTTTTCTTTGCCACTTTGTTGCTTTTCGGTTCTTTCATCCACGCTGAAACACGCTGTCAAAATCACACGATCACCATGCTGTTCAAAGATATAAAATAAGCTTGACAACGTACTTTGCGGTTTTCGCTCAAGTTACAATACAATTAACAAATGAAAGTAAATTATCCAAATTATCCATAGAGTAATGGCCTTTTCGTTTTTTTCGCGTACTTCTTGTTTGTTTACCATCGCCCAGAATTAGGCGACACATCCGGGACCTTGAACCGCGCTTAGGCCTGTCCCGATTGTGCTCGGCAACTTTTTAGCAACTTTTGGCATTTGCAGCAACGTTTTGCAGTTCTAGCAACCTCGAGCAAGTTTTGCCTTTCTGAGCAACTTTTGAGCAAATTATAAGTTTACAGCACATGACAAGCACGAAAAAGTGAACAATTTGATATAAAACTTCAATTTATGCGAATTTATTAATGTTAATCAACGTTTTGAACAAAAAAACTTGTCACTTGATAACGTTTCGCATACCCTGCGTAGCTCGGCGTAGAAGAATCCACTGCTCACGCGCAGGATACGTTTTGCACGCCTATTGCGATCCTTATCTAATATTAGAGCGATTTTCACTAGAGTATCGTAAAACCAAAACCAATTGAAAGTAATTACTCTGGCCAATCACAACAGACGCAGACAATCCAATGAACCAATCAGAGCTTGAGCAAAGACATGTAGCCGCGGCGCCAAGCGCGGGAAAACGCGTGCGAGCAAGTCACGATTGGTTTTGGTTTTACTTCTGATTGGTTGAGAAAGTGGCGCGAGATTTTTTAGCCAATCACGAGGCGTAGCAATGCCAAACCAAAGCAATCACTAAATTACTTTTAGAGCAGTTTTCAATTGAGTGTCGAAAGTAATTACGCAACTGCTTTGGTTTTGCATTGCTCCGCTTTGTGATTGGCTAAAAAATCTCGCGCCACTTTCTTGACCAATCAGAAGTAAAACCAAAACCAATCGTGACTTGCTCGCACGCGTTTTCCCGCGCTTGGCGCCGCCGACATGTAATTGCTTCGAGCTCTGATTGGTTCATCGGATTGTTTACGACTGCTGTGATTGGTCAGAGTAATTACTTTGGTTTTGGTTTTACGACACTCAAATGAAAACTGCTCTAACACTCAATTGAAAAGCGCTCTTTAATGGTCTTTAATGGATAATCAGCTAAAATTAGGCACAGGTTTTTATTAAGGCCGCCTTTGTTTCTTTATTTACTTGTCATGAACGAAAAAGGATGGTCAACTAGATTCTGAACTGAGGCGGACGCGAAAACAAAAATACCGAATATTGATTATTAATTAAGAATTTATTCCGTTAAGAGTTTCCATAAAATGCGCCCATATTGCGAGCTACTGCAAGCTATGTTTCTTAACTGATATTAGCAATTTTTGAGAAGGACGAAAACTAAAGCTTTTAATTAACGTTTGTATGAAAATATCATAAAATTTAGGTAGCAACTTTTGAAATTTAGGTAGCAACTTTTTCGATTTTTGGCAATTTTTTAGAAACTTTTTGGCATTCTCGAAAGCAACTTTTCAGCATTTTACGTACACAATCGGGACAGGCCTAACCGCGCTCCGAGCGCTAAATTTGAAAAGATAATCACCGAACCGTATTCAAAACAAAGAGAAAATGGCCAAAACTGTCCAGCATGGCTCACACTTTTCACGTTTTTGCCCAAACTAGTGAACAATCATTAGTGTCAGCATATGGCTTTTGTAGAAGAGGCATCAACTAAACATATTTGACCATTGTTGACGTTGTAGTCCTTCTAGAAGTTCTGGCTATTTCACTTTGAAAATCGGCTATTTCAGTCGCTTGTTAGTATGGGAAGCCGCTTTTGAGGCTGGATGTTTCTTCAACAAATGACTTTATTAATGTGTCAGCATATGGTTATGTTAGCTTGACACTTAAGGAAGCCTCACAGAAATGTTTGTACGATTTCGATGATTAGAAGTTCTGGCTTTTCGTCAAATTCTGAAAGTGCTCTGCTCTTTTTTGCCGTTCCCTGTAAAACAATAACGTCAAATGATATTAAAATTATAGGTTTTGTGGAGAAAGTAAACATACGACGGTTAATTTTCCATCCGCTATTTGAAGTTAAAAGCCATCCATATAAAATTCAGCTCCTGGACAATCCTGTCACATAACATTAGACAAACTAAACAAATTGGAACGATTAATTGGAAAGCAGTTTAAAATAGCGTGAATTCTTTTTTAAAGTGACGTTTTCCTTGGCGCCGCCATCGTCGTTGCTTAAACTCCCGAAAATATTTTTTTTGAAAATCAAAACCGTCACTTGGCTCCGCACAGAAACGCCCCGAACAACTTGGTTTCCAGGTTTCTCGCGCCAACTTAATTCCAATTTAGTTCCAATTCAGACCCCCAGGACTGGCCACCTTTTGCTTCCATATTTGGAGATGGGCACAGATGCGTCTAACGAGCTTCGCACGACGGTTCGGATTTGTTTCCTACCCGCTTAGCGCCCGCGCCTCGGATTAAAAAAAAACCGCTTGGTTACCAAGACTTTAAGAATGCAGGCGCTATTTATCGAACGAATGCATTATTTTCCGGGTAAAAACGACCAGAAAAGACACAGGACTCCTGAAATGTAAGTAATGTAAGTTTATTTCAGATACTAGAAATTGAACTTTGTTTAGTCGAAATGCACTTTTCCTACAGCCCATTGACAGTATCCCTTTAAGAACATTTTGTTATGTTCTCATTCCATCCAGGTCACCGTTACTCTTTACCCTTTAGTAAATTGTCCACCATAAAGGGATTCAAAAACTAACGTTTAGCGCGTTTTAAGCGTTTCGAACGTTGGTCCGGCATCGATCTGACCAGGGAGGACATATATCTGCCCTGCTCTAACGAAGGGCTAACGATCGAAACGTCACCTTTTGCACGACTCGCCATTTTGAATTTGAAAGGCGGAGAAGGCCCTGGGGACGAGGGGCACCAAATTTTAAGTTCCCACTAGCGACGTAAGAGGAATCGGAATCGGAATCGGAAGCGGAATCGCAAATGCAAGAACCTTACGATCTAGTGGAATTAAAAAAATCAAAAGACGCATAAGCGGATAGAAAGCGTCAGAAGCAGAAGCGAAGTCCGAAGAAAAAGGAAACCTTCTGATCTTTCCGATTCCGATTCCCTCAATCTTCCGATTCCGATTGCGACTCCGACTCCGAGTCTGCTTCTGATTACGTCACTTGTGGGAACCAGCCCTTAGTTTTTCACTTTTTCACCGAGGGAAGAACCGCAGTTAATTTTTTTTTTTGGAAACTATGCTGCCATCTATATTCAATTCGTGCTATGCCAATGCTTACATGTAAGAAGGGACCGTAAAAATTATCTCGACTCGATACATACTAATTCATCTCAAACCAATATTATCGGTTCTATGGATAAGTTCTTACCATATATGTTGATAGTCACACAGCCAGAAGTAAAGCATGATAACCCCAAAAATAACTGCTTTGGTTATAAACTCTTCAAATGACGGTTGGTCAGGATCGGTTTCTAAAAGTTTGTCAAACATATTTCTCGTACTAGTGCTTTCTTCTGTCGCATCCCCACGGCCAAACCGTGATACCGAGGCTGCAAAAAAAAAACAATAGCTTTATATGAAGTTCTGGGTTAGTGTACCCTGCGTGTAGATAGGGAAGGGAGAGGCGAAGAACGCGCGGAACTCGAAGCGCGAGGAAGTGTGGAGGGCGAGGAAAACCCTACCTAGAGTTGGTGTAATGTTCACTTTTAGATGCCAAAAATGGATTATATATTCATGCTCAAACTGTAAGATATCAACAGATTCAAAGTTGGCCGGCATCACCTTGAAAATAATCTAATAAGTTTTGGCTCTTGAGGGAGGGGTTATTGTAAAAGAGCTGAGGCAGACAGTTTTACACCTGACATTACCAAGAGTTACAGCGAACAAAACGTAGTCTCTCTTAAACGTGTAGTAACAAATACAATTGGACTGATTTATTAGACTGTTAATTATAAGTTGAAAACTTTTACTTACGTTCATGTTTTGAAACTGGATATAATGATATCAGCACGTTGTCCTTTTCTATAGGAACGAGAGAGAAAAATATTATTAATATTTACTTGGAACAAAGTAGAAAATTTCGAGAAAGAATCACCTCCTTGCGCCGCTTTTATTCAAAGGTGTGAGAAGGTTGTGCGACACCGCAGGCATCAAAAACAAATCAAAGGTGATCAAAACCAAATCTTCGTGCAGTGTGGTTTCTACTGTCGTGTTGTTTATAATTTCCTGAAACAAAAAGCCTAACATGATACTCTCTCTCTTCAACCAGGCCAGTGTACCTTTCTCGGCCTTGTCTGCTTTCTCCGGCGCCTTGATTCGCCTTTTCTCAAGAGTAACCTTGCAATAGGATAACATCCAGTGCAAGGGGAGTCGAGGAGAGTAGCAACACTTCTAATCGCTTTGCAAACTGTATTTAAGCGCTTGCCGGTTGGGTCACTGTTTATACCTTGGGTACCGGAGACTCTCTAGCGGCATTCTTTCGTGAGAAATCGTGGCCGGCCGAAGGCCGACTGACAGTACGAAGCGTATAATACGAGAGACGAGAGGCGCGAACAAAGCCTCTGGCACCCAGGGTACACTGTACACAAACTTCCACTTCTGATCACTTAGGTTAAGGTGATTCCCTAGAAATAAAAGTTGAGATAAGATTTTCTTTAAACTTTCCCTGATTGTTTACCACAATATAGTAATCCGAAATCTGCAATAAAAAAATATAAGTCACCAAGCTCGTTTAGGAGATATAATTGTCTCAAGTTACCCTTTAAATCCTTGCAACTGCACTTAGCAAGCCCAGGTTTATTCCATCAGCTCACGCTACGTTTCGCAGGGACAGGAAGCACAGCTTTAAAGTAATTCTTGAAATAACAATATAGATGTAATGTATTGACCAAACGGAACAATTTGATGTTTTTTTTATGGCACAGGCACACGTCCTGAAAAGGTATTAACTAAAAATATTCGTCGGTTTCGTGATCTCGAGGATAGAATTTTGTGTCCACGAGCGATGGCGACGTATGTTTTTTTCGTGATAACTTTTTTTTCTGACATGATTTTTTTTTAAGTTTTACAGAGGAGGACTAAAAGAATGAAATTATGCAAAAAAAAGATAGGTCACCAAGCTAGTTTAGGAGTAAAGAACCGCTTATTTAATTAGGGAACTGAATCCTCAAAGGAAACCCTATTGCTTCGGAGTGCGCGCGCGCTCGTGCACGCGCAAATGACGCAAGATATTATGCGCAGTAGTAATGCGCAATGCAATACTAGGGAATCACCTTAAGCGCCCAAGCACCTGCTCAAGGAGTCACGCTCCTGTCGTTACCTTTCTCGGCTTTGTCTGCTTCCTCGCCTTCTTTCTTTGCTCTCCATCTGTCACGCCACTTGAGAATGTAACGTTTACTTTTTAGATACACCCAGATGAGAATCACCGACAACCAAAAGCAGAATAGCGCCTTCTGATGAAGAGTAATGGGTCGCGTTGGCGGGAGCCTGTATTGCAAAACTTTTCATTATATCACGTGAACATGAGATTAAAGTTTTCTATAGTTTACAGCTAGCTGTCAGCTTCATAACTACAAGATGGTCCGGATTTCTTTCCAAGCAGATCTGGTTTCCAAGTTTATTTAAAGCCGTTTTTGCCTCAATAAACATTCGGGGCGTATATTTAAAAACTTAGGCTAAAGTTTTCACTAGAGTAAAAGTTTCCGGCACAAAAGGGTGAGGGTCTCAATGGGGTGGTGGCTTTTACGGTTAACGGTAAAAATTTTGACTTTTTTTACGGCTAAAGGTTGATTTCGTTCCATTACGGTTAACAGAAATCTTAAAACTTAATTTACATTGTTTTAAAAAGTTAATAATTAATTTTCGTTGTTGTAAAACACATATAAAAATCAAAGGCTCCTGTGACCACTCGTGAATACTAAACGCTCATATTCTTCACCCAAAAATTCACGGCATACACAGATTTCGAGTCACGTTCCGAGGGCATTACTGAGGTTTTTGTGTTGTACATGGAAAAACTTTGTGTAAAGGAATATAAATATATCCATATCCATGCATAATAATCAACATTGTATTGGGGGTAGGAAGGTGACGACAAAGACAGTTTTGGGGGAAAACGGTTAAGTGTCCCATCACTTCTAACCAAGATTGTAGGTTGCGAGCCCAAAGAGGCCTGAGCCAACTGCTTTTCTTTACGGTACCAGGGCAGAATGTGTAGCCGTCGTAGTCGCATTAGCCACAAGACAAGACACATAACTCAGATAACATCATAACAGTCTTAACAAGAGATCTTTACACTTTAAAAATGACAAATCGTGGCTAGAAAAATTTTACCGTTAATTTTTGTTACGCATAAAGGTTAACATTTTGCCGCAATTTTTCACCCTAACGGCTAAATTTTTGGGCCGTTTTACGCTAACGTTTTGACCTAAGGGTGAATCCAGTTTGAAAAGTGCCCTGATTGCGCCACAAATCTCGATACTTTGAATCCGGAGTTTAATCTCAGTACTTTGTATTTGAATACTTTTGAATCCGGTGTGTTTATTGTGTAAACGGTTTTTAATGAATCCGAATACTTTCTACGATTTTCGCGTTGTTAAAGACGTTGACCTGAAGGCAAGAAAGTTTCATAGAAATAATTATGCCACCCCCTTCCCAACCAACCGAAACCCCTAAAATAATGTTGCGTAAAAACTCCTGTAATTATGTAATATAACCTTGCCTACTCTTCCGTCTACAAGACAGACAATTCAGACGAGGTGAATTCATATTTTAAACTTTTCTGAAATATGATTCATGTTAGGGAACAATAACGGCAAATAACCATGCAGTTTGGTTTGGTGACCGTGAAATACCTGCCAAGAGTTTGAATAGAGTTCAAGTAAATGTTGCGTTCCTCGTATTTTATAGCTGGAGAATCCTTGTAGATAGCGCCACCCATTTTTGGCAAATGTCTGGAAAGCTGAAGCTGAATGAAAGAAAGGAAAAGAAAATAATAATAATAATAATAATAACATTCGTAAGCACCTTGGCAACACCGCTGACCAAAAGCGGTGTGTTGTGATAGTCCTTCCGAGAGAAAATAATTGGACGTTGAATTTTCTCTTCGTCCCTCTCTGCCGATAAGTAATAAAAAATCTTAGATTGACAGTAAATAAAAGTTAGTATCGCAAAGGCAGTTCACTTAAAGCATCTATTTTCTTGGGGCAAACAATCACTTGCACAGATTTTACTTTTTAAAATAATCCTTCAAGGTAACTGGAATGTTATGGGATCTTTTACGAACGGAAACAAATTCACGTTATCAAGAATATTTCTACACCACAAGTTCCTGTTACTTGCTGTCTATTTGCTTGTTTTCTTAAAATGTTAACAGATAACTGAATAAACGAAGACATATCATTTCCTGCGAATACCAGTCAATTTGCCCGCAGGCACATTCGTCACAGAGAAGTGAGTTGGCCCATACTTAAAAACTGGACTTAATCAGTATACGGAGAAAAAAAAGACACTATAACCAGTGATTTGATTTCAAATCGATTTCCTGTCACATATGAAATGTTACGTTCACTTTATGGTGTGGCGATTGTGGGCGAACTTGTTGGAAGGGTTTGGGCGAAGTTTCAGTAAACAAGAGAAAAAAAAGGAACCGCAGGTGAAACAAGCGTTGGGATAACAGGTGGTTGTCTCGTATCAGATCACTTATTCAAGCGTTCAATGTTTTAGGGATCTAATTTTCGAACTTAAAACGCAGTCAAAACAAACCTGCTTATTTATAAAGTTTGCCAAGTGAAGCAAAGCAACGAGGGGTAAGATCGCTTTCCAACCAAGCAGAATAAGAGAAAACAACACGGCTTAAACGAATGTGATACTGCGATTTCACTCACCTAAAGAGACCTTAGACCTTTCCCGGTAATAAACAGAGATCTCTGAACTGCTTTGTCCATCTACCAGTTAATTGATTATGGATGATCACGGAAGTTTGATCTAAAAGATTCTCCCAGCATTCAGAGGTCATTGACTTAACAGTTTCTGCGCTCCTCAGAAGTCTGAAGATTAAACAATGAATATTGACACTCGTTTACCCAGGGTTATGTGTCACCTTTTAAATTACGTCACTTTTAACGCGACAATCGGCGATGTTTCTTGATTTATGTCGAACCGATAAAAATAATCAAAGTTTCCGGAGATATTGGGCCAAGTTAAAGGAAAGTCCTTTTGTTAAAGAGTTCAAATATATCAGTTTGGCTTTCTGCTCTAATTTCCCCATTTAAACGCTTGGTCGTGACTCCACCGCCGTCAAACGAGAGAAATTTGCAAAAGTTAAGCAAAGTACTTCAAAGTTAAGGTTGTCATTTTCACTGTTTGAAGTTTAACATATTACCAATACACACACTCTGCCAATACACTGTCAATTTACTAAACCTTTTGAAAGTTTACTAAAAAAGTTCTAAGCGTTTGAAAACTATGAGCTGCAGAATTGTCGGCGCCATTTGCCAATACAATTTTGTTCAGGCACAAAGCGTTTTGGTCAGTTTTCAACGAAAAGAAGCTCATTATTTTGAGAAACATGAAAAGATAGTTACATAAACTAATTATTTTATACATCCTTGCCCATGTTTCCACTTAACATTAAATGAAATCCCACTAAATAAAACGCCTCGGACGTTTGACCGCGGTGAAGGTCGTGACTAGACTGGATACTCCAAAATCAGACGCGAGGGCTCCCTGTGCTGTTTCGAAAGTTTCAATGTGTTGAAGGGACACTGTTCCGCAGAAAGAACGACATTGTGTTTACTTAATTAATTTCCATGTCATATCGTCAAATGCCACCAAATATATAACCAAATTGAATAAAAAGATTATATAGAGCAAAACAGAAGCAGTAGTTTGGTGAAAAAGTGCAGGATTACAAGGATGGAAGTGGATTACAGTTCATCAATTTTGATTTCGTGACAGGCGATCAAGAAATCAAAGTTTATAATTATTCTGGTGAAATTTTATTTTTTTCAGTCGTTATTTTGTCTTTTTAGTTCATATTTTTTTGCGTTCATCTCTTTTGCCTATGTTTTCTTCCTATTTTAAGTTAATAAAGCAAGCTTAAAGCAAGATCCTGGCCATAATCATGAAAATACGATATTTCATCCGGGACACAGAAAAAAAGTAGTATATGCTGATGAGAAATCTTTTGTAAATGGTTTAAATAATCCTGCTTCATGGTGCTTCTTAGGTAGTTCTTGAGTCGTCGAAGGGCAGAAAATGTAAGCTCTGAAGTTGCCAATGCTACAGGTAATGTCAAATGTGGTGGTGGTGGGTAGGCATTTGCCGATTGTGCTAGTAAAAGTGGCATATTATGCTAGTGGCAGTGCTCGTTTTTTTGCCCAAATTATGCTCAAATTATGCTCGCTTTTCAAAATTATGCTACTTTTTTAAAAAATTATTCTGTGCACAAACTTCACAACTCACAAGACAAGTTTGAAAATGTATTTTATTAACCCTGGCCAGACGTTCTGGGCCCGGTTGTTCAAAACCTGGGTAACTTTATCCGGTGGTTGGGCCTATACGGCGAATAAATCTGCTATCCTCTCTGTTCTCGCTACCTTGTAAACTATCTGGATGTAAGTTCACTGCACTTGACTGGTTTGGCGTGGCGGCCGCCATTTTGAAACGAGCACTGGGAGTCGTGGGAGAAAGACTAAGGAGTCTGGGACCGAGACACAGACTTCCGGTTCCGTTTCATCGAACTCCCGCGGTATCTCAACACAAGTAAAAAAAAATCGAAAAATAGGAGTGGAAGCAACTGTTAATAGTAATCTATCGTTTTTAGTAGCTGAGATCTTCGTTTTCTTGAATTATTCTAAAATTGTGCTATTAAGACAAGAAAATATACGGATTATGCTAGCAGTGTTACTTTTGGAAAAAGGGCAAAAATTATGCTCAATTCCTCAGATTATGCCAAAAATTATGCTAGCACAATCGGCAAGAGCCTAGTGGTGGGGGGGGGGGGGGGGGGGGGGCGGCTGTTCCCCTCAAATTTTCGTTTGGGGGCGCCAAAGCCTTCCTGACCCCGCCCCCCTGCTCCCTGCTCCGTCGGCTATGAATTCTTAGAGTATTTTGGCAACCTTGTCCAGGGATTTCTAGACCAGCCCAGCCATTTTAAAAGTGGAGAAGGGCCTGGGGCCGACATTAAAGGGAAACTGTCCCGACGAAATAGCAAAATTTCGCTTAGCTTATTTCCACGTTTTATCGCCAAATGCCACCAAATATACAACTTAAAACTAGAAATACGTGTCTCGCAGAACCTCGCGAAGCTCGGGGAAGGATGCACTGCAAAATTTTAGCAATGTGGGAGAGAGAGAGAGATGGAATCTGTGATTTGACTGAAGAGGTTGAGTTACATGCCAGCAATGGCCCCGAAATTTAAAGTTGAGACATTTTCCATTTAACTTGTACTTAGTACCCTGTATTCCTAAAATAAAATAAATTAAATGGGAGCTGGTACTGGTCAGTTTTGGGTTTTGAGCTGTGGGTCGCTGTAACTGCTATGGGACTGGGTACCAAAAGATCCACAGGCCCTTCCCTCCCCCACCCCCCAACCTATCTTCATTAATTTTTGTCAGAAGGAAAATTGGTTTGCTAAAAGTGGATTTATAGTACTGTTGTGGACATGGGTCCAGGACAATATGCAGTGGTGTTCTGTTTATTTATTTGATTGGGTGAGAGTTTGTTTATCAGGAATACAGCTAACTCCTGCTGTCTCGATTAAATTCCATTTTTGAAGCTTGTTGTAATGTATTTCCCACCGCTACGTACAGCTCCACTCGAATAACAACCGCTCACTCTTCACCCACACTCGTACCCTCGTTTTGTCATGTGACCCGCCGTTTCCCGCGTTAAGATAGTCCCGGATGTACACAGGACACTACATCTTCCTCTTTCTCCGCTTACAAACATAAGTAGGGTAAATAACATATATAACTATAGATAATGTCAACAAAGTCCCTAAAGCAAATAGAAGCATTTGTAAATGCACAATAATTATTAAAGTTGCTACTGTCACAGCAATGTCACAGCCACCCCTAAGTGGCAACATAGTCCTTAAATCTCTCGGGAGGTCGACTGACTCTCCCAGATCTTCTTGGTAGAGGCTGTGGCCAGATTGGAACCTGATCTTCCACTGGACTTGCACTTGCACTCATCTCCGGGCAGGGTGTGACTTGTCCATATGTCTGCTCACCCGGTACCGCTGCAGGATGCTCAAAGCTCGGTTCCTCTGGCTCTTTTACTGGAGTCACAAACCGCTTGACATGCTGGATGTTTCGCTTGTACTCCACGCCTTGCGGTGACTTCAACTGGACCTGATCCCCATAACGTGCTGTCACTTGATATGGCTCTTTCTCATAGTGTGGCGACAACTTATTCTCCTTTCTCTTCTCCAGTAGTACAACATCCCCCTTTTGTATGTCCTTCTCCGCGGCCTGGTGCCTCCTGTCAACATGATCTGCACCAATTTGCTTTCTCTCTGCGTCGCGATCTCTAGTTTGCTGATGTCCCAGCTCCTCAGGTTCATTCAAGTCAGTCAGTTCTGGTAATTTGGTGAACATTTTCCTCCCGTACAGTAATTCTGCTGGGCTCTTGCCAGTCGTTGTGTGTGGAGTGGAACGATATGCTAGAAGGAACTTGTTCAACTCCCATCTCCAGTCTCTCTTCTCAGCATGGGCGACTCTCATTGCTTTCAAAATGGAACGATTTTGTCTCTCGACTTCTCCGTTTGCTCTTGGCCAGAGTGGTGTGGTCAATCTATGCTTGATGCCCATCTCATTCAAATACTCTTCCATTTCTACAGACACCAGGTTGGCTCCGTTGTCTGTTCTCAGCGTACTGGGTACCCCATATCTAGAAAACTGCTTGTCTAGGCACTTGACAATCACCTCCGAGGTGGTAGATTTAATTATGTCAACCTCTACCCATCGGCTGAAGTAGTCCACTAAGACTAGCAAGTGTTCTCCAGTTGGCATTGGACCAATTGATGCTGGGATCGTTGTCAAACGTGACAAGGCGTCTGCAATATTATCTTTCGACTTGACACAGCATACCTTATAGTTATATGGCTGCAGTCTCAACACCCATCGCTCAATGCGTGCTGATGGTTTTGATCCCCTGGAATAGATCACCTTCAAGGCCTCATGGTCTGTCACCAAATCAAAGGTCTGTAGCCCAAACAAGTACAAATTGAATCGTTCGCAGGCCCACACTAATGCTAGCGCTTCCTTCTCTGTCTGGCTGTACCTCCTTTCCACACTGCTAAGGCTCCTGCTCGCGTAGCAAACGGCTCGACCTTCACCATTCTTTTCTTGGACCAACACCGCACCTAGCCCCACAGGACTCGCATCAGCTATCACTCGAGTGTGCGCATCTTTGTCAAAATAGGCAAGAACAGGTGCTTTGGCTAACCGCTTTTTCCTGAAACGACTTGTCTTGCTCGCTGCCCCATACAAAGGGTACCCCCTGCCTGGAAACTGCTCGTAAAGGTTCTGCAAGTGTTGCGAAATTGGGAATAAAACGTGCACTGAAGCCAACCATCCCAAGAAAACTTCTGACCTCTGTCGGCGTAGTCGGACGACTCGACTCAAGCACAGCACGGACCTTCTCCTCCGTTGGACCGATACCATACTTTGACACTAGGAGCCCCATGAAGACCACCTTGCCCATTCGGAACCGGCACTTTTCAGGGTTGAGAGTAAGATTCTTTTCCTCCAATCGCTGTATCACTCTGTGGAGACTCCGGTCATGTTCTTCATTGTCCCTGCCATGTACTATCAAATCATCAGCGATGTTCTGAACCCCGTCAATGTCTGAGACCACTTGTCTTATAATCTGCTGATACTTTTCAGGTGCAGAATTTACTCCGAAACTCAGTCTCTTGTACCTGAATAACCCATCATGTGTAGCAAATGTGGTAATGTCTCTGGAGTCCTCGTCCAACTCGATTTGGTGAAATCCCAGACGGAGATCCAGTTTTGAGAACACGGCACTACCATTGAGGTTCTCTAGTACTTCATCTACTGTCGGTATGGGTATCCTTTCACGAATGATGGCCTCATTTGCTTTCCGCATGTCTACACACAGCCTGATATCCCCTGATGCCTTCGGCGCCACCACAACAGGACTTATCCACGACGTCGGCCCATCGACCCGCTCAACTATATCCTTGGAAATGAGGTCTTCCACTTTCGCAGTTACCTTCTCTCGTAGTGCGAACGGGACACGCCTTGGCTTCTGAGCTATCGGAGTCACCTTCGAGTCCGTGTGTAGTTTCAACTTGTAATCCCTAAGCTTTCCAACACCGTCAAAAACCTTCGGGTACTTGGCCTGAAGAGCCGAAGCGAAATCCTCACCGACAACATTGCATTGTGCATATTCACCACTGGCCCCAAGACCAATTCGAAGCAGACCCAGCGCTTTTGAAGTTATATGGCCTAGCAGACACCTTCCACTCTTGACAACCACAAAGTGTGAAACTACTCCCGTATCACCCACTGAAACCTCAACTTGGATCTGGCCAATTACTTCCAACTCCTTTCCACCATAACCATACAGCCGTTTGTGGCAGTCCTCCATCTTTGCCTTAAGGCCTTGAGACCTAAGTTGCTCAAACTCCTTTATCCCCATGAGGTTGCTTACTGAGCCGGAATCAATAAGCACTCCTGTTGTGATGCCCTCAATGCTTACTTCTAGGACAGGTTCTTTACAATTAGTTACATTGCATGTCTCTTCCGGATCCTCAGTCACTGTAAATGCAAAAGCAAAGTCCTCCTCGTTATCTGATATCTGTTGATCCCCCACGAAATTAGCATTGTGACGTGGATATCCGCCAGAAGCCCTCTGTCGCTGGCCCGCTTTTCCTCTGGTTGAATAACCCGTTGGACAGTTAGAACTCCCTCCTCGACAACGCAATGCAAAATGACCATACCTCCCACACTTTGCACATATCTTTCCCCTTGCTGGACAGTTCCTATCCCTGGCCAGATGTCCCCCTCTTCCACAATTGTCGCATATATCTCCTCTTGCTGGGCAATCCCTGGCCAGATGGCCCTCTTTTCCACAATTGTAGCACTTTCTGTTTTTCTCATCCCTGTTTCCTTGCCTCATATTGACCGCATTGACGCTGTCTCCCTCTGCACACTGCGGATTTACTGTCATGCTTGTTGCCTGTCGACCGGCCGCTTCCCACGCACGAGCTTTATCTAAAGCCTGTTCCAGTGTAATATTTCTCTGTTCTAACAACTTTCTCTTCAGCTCAAAATCCGTTAGCTTTTCGATTAGCTGATCTCTCAAATTGTCGTCCATAGCCTCCCCAAAATTGCAGTGTCGAGCTTGCTTTCGCAGCCTAACCATGAACTGGTCAGCGGTCTCCCCATCCCGCGGTACCAACTGCCGAAAAACATGGCGTTCGTAGGGAATATTCTCCTCAACTCGAAAGTAGGAATCCAACTTGCGAATAGCGATTTTATAAGCGTTGTCGCCCGACGATGGAATAGGACCAGGATCTTGCAAGTCTTCAAATATATCCTGCACTTCCATCCCGGCTAAATGTAAGAGTTGAGATGTCTTCTTACGAGCAGCTTCGATGCCCTTTCCTTCGGCATAATATTCGAACGCACGCTTCCATCTTTTCCACCTCTCCGCGACTTGCGAAGCAGGTCCGGTCAAATCCAACGGCTGTAAATGTTTCTCGGTCATATTTCAACCATCCTCGTCGCCAATGTAATGTATTTCCCACCGCTACGTACAGCTCCACTCGAATAACAACCGCTCACTCTTCACCCACACTCGTACCCTCGTTTTGTCATGTGACCCGCCGTTTCCCGCGTTAAGATAGTCCCGGATGTACACAGGACACTACACTTGTGAGTGCTATCTCCCAAATTAACTTGTTCCGTTTAGATACTGCTGTAGTTTTTGTTCTATATACTGGGTATCAAATAATTGCTAACCCAATTTACTGTTCGCTTGAATGGTTGAGATCGCAGGAGTTTACTGTTGCTGAAGAGTGATGTTGCACAAAAAATAACAACTCAATGGTGGTGCAGTTGTAGTAAAAATAATAATTTAATCTTACTGAAAAACAGCAGTGAGACTACAGTAACATAGAATAGTAAAACATTCTAACATACCATAGATAATAGTAATTAAAATGTAGCATTGTCATACAATGTCATGTCTTGTAAGCTTTAATCAAAGTTCCTTAGTGACCTTAGTGAGAATTTCAATAAACATCAATTTACAGTATGTACTTAGAGAATAGTTTCCAGTGTTCGAGTACTAATATATTATATTGGAAAAAATATCCTCTTATCATCTGCCTGTCAGTTGTTTAGCTACTTAAAATCTTGTTTTTTGAAGCTTAAGCTTACTTGCCTTTAAATGTAGGTTGTTTGAATTGAAGAGCATTGAAAAGCGGATTAAAGTGCGGTGATTTGAGCTAGATTTCTTAATCGTTCTTCTTCTCTGAGCCTTTCCTGTAATCCGTGTTTGCTTTTCCCTACCGTATGAAAGATATTCGTCACGAGTATTTAGCTGATCGTGTAATCTTGCCGCCTCTCGTTGCGTCTATAAACAGAATCTTTTTGTCCAACACTTCCAGTCGGTGTCGCCTCTCCTGATCGGTTTCGTTCAGAATTCTAATGGCAGCATTTTCTCAAAGCGTTTGAACGTACTCAAACGGTGTGCCTAGGCTGTTCGAAGTCTTTGTAATCGATGGTCTCGTTGTTTCTTCGTTGCTCGATCGCGCTGAATTTTAAGTCGCCGTTCTCGCTCCAGCGGAGTTTCGGTGGTTAATTGTCTCGGGCAAGGATTTCCAGCCACTTGTTGAATCCAGCGTTGTTGTTCTTTCTGATTTGCATCAGAAATTGGTCGTGTTTCACCGACGATGAGTAAAGGTAAACCCGTCGGCCCGGCCGCCATGAATAAACACGGATAAACATGAGAGTGCGCCATTGTCAGCGGTCACGATTTTTGTTGCCAGGCAACTGCCGGACACCATCAAGTATATAAATATATATATATATATATATATATATAGAGAGAGAGAGAGAGAGAGAGAGAGAGAGAGAGAGAGAGAGAGAGAGAGAGAGAGAGAGAGAGAGAGAGAGAGAGAGAGAGAGAGCAGTTTTCAATTGAGTGTCGAAAGTAATTACACAATTGCTTTGGTTTTACATTGCTACGCTTTGTGATTGGCTAAAAAATCTCGCGCCACTTTCTCGACCAATCAGATGTAAAACCAAAACCAATCGTGACTTGCTTGCACGCGTTTTCCCGCGCTTGGCGCCGCCGACATGTAATTGCTTCGAGCTCTGATTGGTTCATTGGATTGTTTACGACTGCTGTGATTGGTCAGAGTGATTACTTTGGTTTTGGTTTTACGACACTCAACTGAAAACTGCTCTCTCTCTCTCTATATATATATATATATATATATATATATATATATATATATATATATATATATAGTTAGGCTTAGCCTAACAGCGGCGCCCTCTGAAGACCCTCTGAACAAGCTTAACTAAGATGAAACTTAACTAATAGGTGAAAGGTCGGAAGCACAAGAATTAAGATTAATATTGACGACCGGGCTATTTTTCAATTTTAGCAATTCTCAAAAACAGTATTACCCGACCGTCTGCACAGTACATAGTTAAAAAAAAAAACTTTTTTTTTCGTCTAGAATAACTATTACGACTACTGTTAAAGAATACAGTTGTTGCTTGTCAAAAAATGCCTGAGAAACTGATTTGGAAATCAAAATTGCCAAAAATACACAAACATATTTGCATACGGCCACGCAAGTGAAGTTAGAACTATAATAAAATTCAAGTCTTGTTTTGTTTACATAAAATCGCTTTTCAACCTATGTAATGAATGAACATACACATAAAAATAAACAACACAATCTTCTTTCGAAAAATTTTATTCAAATCTCCATTAGTTTATGTTGAAAAGCAAAACGCAAAACGCGCATCGAGGCCGAGCCGTGTCTTCGATGAAATTTAAGAAATTAATACAACTGAATTTAAGCTACACGTTTAAAAACAATTCTCCAAAACTAACGAGAACACATTAACAAAAAGTCAATCACAGATTGATATCAAGATAAATTCCCATCGAAAAATGTAATTTGTTTTACCTTTAAGTCCCTCCGGCGACTACTGTGCTTGGAAATTCTTTAAATCTCCGCTTTGGTGCTGAAATCCGTAAAACGAACCCATCTCTCGCATTGCTAAAAACGTATATAGTTCCTCGAAGCAAGATTTTATCCCTGAAAGCTCTTCTTTTTCCACTAAAGCGGCTTCTGAGTATCCCTTAATTAGCATCCCTGTCTTGAGTAGCAAACCACGAAAAAATGCAGGAAAATAACGACTTTAATATAAAACCGTTTTCTCCGCTCAGTAAACACAGCAAAACATCAAAGTGTTTTCCCAGCTGACGTGACATTCGGCCATGTAACCGCGCGAAAAAAAAGCCTCGCTTTGGTTTCAACATGACGTCGTACGCGCATGTTTTGCGACGTCATACGCGCCGCGAGCTAGTCCTCCGCTAAGATCCCGATGTTGTGTGGCGTCATACGCGCATGCGCGGTAGCCTTGCGCGACACACATGATTTTGTTGCAGACACACATGTTTTTGTTGCAGACAGCGCCCGCGAAACATTCCGCTAGCCATGACCATGAAAAATGAGGGCATAGGTTCTATGAGTATGGGGCTCCGCAGCCGGGCCTTCGGCCCGGCTAGTGCTCCGCTATAAATATATTTTTCGCTCGAATTCGCGCGGCTTAGCTCCCGAGGGCCGACAAATTTATAAACCTCGCTGCGCTCGGGCCTTCGGCCCTCGCTTCGCGAGGAATGATAAAATATATTCTATAGAGCAAAACAAAAGCGGTAGTTTGGAGATAAAGTGCAGGATTGCAAGGATTGAAGTGAATTACAGTTCCTGGAATTTGATTTATTAGTGACAGGCTGTCAATAAATCAAACTTGCAATTCTTGTGAAATTTTGAATTTTCTAGTCGTTATTTTGTCTGTTTAGTTCATATTTCTTTGCTTCTATCACTTTTGGCGATGGTTTCTTCCAATTTCAAGATAACAAATTAAGCCTAAAGCAAGCTCCTGGCCATAATAATGAAAACACGATATTTCAGCTGGGACAGTGCCCTTTAACGGCATATACAAATTTAAAAATTAGGCGTTTACAGAAATTTACAGAAACTCACTTGTAATACTCGCGAGCTTTTTCATTTCACATGGGTTATTTTCACAATTCATTGTATAAAAAAACGCCCCACTCTACGGTTGACTGACGAAATCAACACTACAAATGCATTTTCCGTGCGTATTTCATATTTAATAATACACATGAAAAAAAATACTCGATTCTGATTGGCTAAGAGCAGTGCAGTTCAAGTGTAACACCAGTGCAAAACGTGTAACACCGGTGCAAAAAGTGTAACACCAGTGCAAATTACAAATCGAAAAAAAAAATTTCTTTTTCTTTTTTTTTTTTTTGCCAAAAAAAAGAAAAAAAAATTCCAAACAAAAATGGTTGCAAATTTTTTTATGTATAATTATTAATAAGTAATCATACGGTTTTCTCGTTCAATTTGGGATTAATTTGCACTTGTGCCGAGTTTTTCAAAAAGCTCAAATTGCACTCGCCGAAGCGGCTCGAGCAATTTTGAGCTTTTTGAAAAACTCACTCGTACAAATTAATCCCAAATTGAACTCGAAACCGTATGATTACCTATACTAATAGGTGTTTTCACAATAGTGGATTATTTCATATGAATTGGGAGTTAAACGATAGATCTCTACTATGCCAGCCAAGAATATTGCATCTCTAAAGCAAGAAACTACTTTGCTGAATGTACTTATATACTTATATACCCCCGCGGGGTTACTCAACAAAGTTTTGTACGGGGATGCTCCGCCCCGAGGTCCAAACCCTTACCCTTTAATATACTGTTTATGACAGAAAAGGTACCCCTTTCATATACCTTTCATTGAAAATGGTACCCCTTTCATATACCTTTCGTTGAAAATGGTACCCCTTTCATATAGCCTTTGCGTGCGTCTGTTTGATATATTTTGAAAGACCTTTTTTATAATACTTAAATTGCAGTTTTCCCTACCTTTTTTATGCTTCAACTCGTGTTTTCGCTACCATTTCCTATCCTTCGTGAAATCCCTACCCTTTCACATACTTCAACTCGTGAAATCCCGACCCTTTCATATACCTCCAGCCTAAAAAAGGTACCCCTTTCGGGCGGAGCATTCCCGTATAGCCCATTATAGGGAGTACCCCCCCGGGTATATACCTCAGATCTAAGGTATGGTTGTTATAGATGAGACCTGAACCTCGGTACTGGTATAAGAAAGTCAGTGTCAATTTTCTGCATATGTTCAGTTTAAAATTGACAAACTTTTTATTTTACTCTAGTTACTGCATTTACACCGGCATACAATAGACTAGATGGTACAATTTGTACTGAATAGATTTAGCATGCTGTTTACCAGTTTTTTTTTGGTGGAGTAAAGTGAAAGTCGTCGAAATGAATATATTTAAAATATACTCCATTGTTAATATGTGAATACATGATCTATAAATTGGAAGTCTAGTTTCTAGAGTATATGAAAATTAGAATCCACCAAATACGAGTTTTAACGGCTTCAAAACTTGTTGAATGCGCTGAATTACTTGGTCTATTCGTCGACTACAACCGACTCTGACCCTGACGTGGTGTACCCCAATAACTAGCTAATCGAACTTGTGCATTAAAATGATTTGTGTAAATAGATCTCAAATTCAATTTTAACTTTGTAAAGACAATGATGGCTGAAGACATCGCCGGCACTTTATAACTATACTGTATATATAACTATTAGGTATATAACACCGTCCTTAATCACTTTTTTGCACAACTTTCATAAGGTGGACGTACCGGAATGGTGAGACTAGAGAGTTTGTAATCACCGGCGCTTTTCACAAATGTGAATGTAGTTTAGACAAACACTCATTTTATTTTATAAGTCGAAAACTAATTGATTTTTTAAAACAATTACGCGGTGCTTTTACAAAAGGCGCTTTAACGAAGAGAAATATCCTTTCAATGCTGAATGGTATAGAAAAGAAAGGAGATGAATACCGATACACAGTTAAAATGTCTCAACTGACGACGACGCCATGTTCGACGTAATCTTTTATCTACTTTTCAGGAAGGAAGCCCCGGCGTGGATACTTGCGCGCTTCGCGCGCGAGCCTCACCACGAAAAACACGACGTATTTTGTAGCGTCTCTCCCCAGTCCCACTCTCCATATTCAAACTCGCTCCAGACCTTTCAAACAACACAAGACATATTCTGTCATATTGCACACAAAGCGGTACCAATCTACGAATTTTGACCTCTTAAAGGTACGACGTAATCTCGCATCTGGAGCTCACTTGTGTTTGTACTGAAATGTGAGCCCGACCGTGGGAGATCTGGGTGCGACTTTCATATCGGAGTACCCCCCCCCCCAAGACATTTGAACCAGCTTAATCCCACACAATAGACAAAAGCAGTAAATTTTGAAACAAACGGCGCGCCATACTGGTTTGCCGTGCCACACGAAGAAGCTGAATCTAATAGTTCTCGGGCCCGAAAAGTTTTCAATTGTTGAAAAGCCGTTGCAATATGTCGGTGAACACTATATAACAACCACTGAGGCCAAGAACAGTAGTATATACTTCATGTAGTCATGTAGTGTCCTCATACTTTACCACAACAGCCCTGTAAACTCCTATACAACACTAAACCCCTATACATCATTGTACATCCCTAAACAACACCGGAAACCCCTATACAACACTGTACACCCCTATACAACACTGTACACTCCTCGTCCATGTCCAATACTGTCGACCTGATACGACCCGAAAACATCAAAGTACGATCCGTACGGATCGACAAAATGAGACGACCCGTGAAATGTAGTTGTCGACCCGAAACTGAATTGCATCTCATTAGAGACACATACCAGTGAGAGATCCTGGGAACAAGATTGAGAGGCCCTGTTGACGGGTTGTCGATTCGTACGAGTCAAACAAATTGGGAATATTATTCACGACCCGAAAAGAAGAGTTGGTGTCGATCCGAAAAATGCATCTCTCATTAGTGACTGTTAGAAATCCAACATGTTATCGATTTACGCGAACGATAAAAGAAAAATATGTGTATTCCTAGTTCAAGAAGCAAGTTAAACGAAAATGGATTGATATGTTTATATAGACCTCGTTTTAAAAGCCTGTTGCGCGAAAGATAAATGGAGTACATGTATATTCCTCGTTCTAAACACGACTTACACGAAAGGTTAATGGCTGAGTACAAGTATATTCCTCGTTCTAAAAGCGTGTTACGCGAAAGATAAATGGAACTGATACATCTATATTCCTCGTTCTAAAAGCGTGTTGCGCGAAAGGTGAATGGAGTGCATGTATATTCCTCGTTCTAAAAGCGTGTCGCGCGAAAGATAAATGGAGTACATGCATATTCCTCCTTCTAAAAGCGTGTTGCGTGAAAGGTAAATGGAGTACATGTAGTTCCTCATTCTAAAAGCTTGTTGCGCGAAAGGTAAATGGAGTACATGTATATTCCTCGAAAGGTAAATGGAGTACAAGTATTTCCCTCGTTCTAAAAGCGTGTTGCGCGAAATGTAGCTGGAGTATATTTATATTCCCGAATTTCTCTTATACTAAAGACAAAAAGTATTAAACTCACTTTTTTCCTATAACTTAATATTTGAGGTAATAACACCTTCATTGTGACTGTCAGTAATTGATAAAAAGTCTATGCTTCCTTTAAGAAACAAAACAAAATAGCCGAATTAATTAAAAAGTAAGAACCTATTTCTCGGTAAATTTGGATGGAAAGGGAGATGGGTGGGGCGGGGCATCGTGTTTCACGGAGACAATTCATAAAAGTTTATCAACTCGCTCCCTCTCCCCTCTCCAGTAAAAAAGCATCTGGGAAACAAGGAAATGCGGTTGTATTCGTACAGATATAAACTGTTGGCTATTTAAAACAAGTCTTTTTAGACCATGTTTAGTTTCGTAAGTCTTTTCAATGAAAGGTATCTTCGCTTGCAGCTTTTGTGGAAAATGTTTTAAAAATAAATTATTATTTGAATTGCAAATGCAGGGATTAATTACAATTCATTATTCATTTTTTTTCTTCGCACCTTCACCACGAGGAAAGCGAAGGAGGCTGACATGTTGGCAGATAACTCTAGATTGTAAACGAAACATGAATAACTTGTTCGAGATGAGGAACAAAGTCATCTGCCCCAGCATGCAGACCACGACATTTCTAAAGTGAAGATTTATTTTGTCAACACGTACATTAGGTAAGAAAAATATTATACTGTTGTATAGTTTCCTTGCAGCATTTATTGAGGGTTGTTTTCAAGCAATGGTTTAAACGGTTGGATGGTTTAGTTTACACTCGACGCTAAAAAAGATTCTACTTTGTTAGTCTGCAACTAAAATTTCAGCCCCCATGAGAAACACAGACTGACGCGATAAAGCAATTTTATTCTGGTCAATTCACGACGTGGCTAAACTGTAGGATACCCGGCCACATATTTGTATGTCATTGAATATGAATGGTTTCTTTTGTTTTCATATGCCTCGTTCTACCAAACGTTTTAATAGGGATATGTAAATAAGTGGCCGGGTATTCTAAAGTCGCTCCGTCCCAGTTAATGTCAGTGTTATGTAAGGGATAATGCACGAGATCCGAGACAATAAATTTCCCTCGAAAGAAGTTTAAACCGGAGGGGTGTGGGTGGAGGCTTTAGTCCCGTTTAACTTCGTTCCGGCGTACGATTCTTTAGTTAAGGCCCTGTCACACTATTGCGTATGATAGAAACGTATGAGTTGCGTATGAAAATTCATAAAATAATTTTCATACGCACAAAATGACCAGCGTACTAGACCAATGAGTAACGTACATCTAGCGTAACTCTCGCCTATTCAGCATATGCTTAGCGTATAAACCATACGTCCGAATACGCACAAACTTTTTAAGCATGCTTAAAAATTTTTTTCTGCGTCGCCGTATGCCAGCGTATGCCACCGTATGCGACCGTGCTTCAAACGTATACAACCTATGCCTAACGTACCCCTAGCGTATGACAGCGTATACCAGCGTATGAGTGATATTTTTCATACGCTGGCATACGCCAGTACGATACGCAATAGTGTGACAGGGCCATAAGATAGAAACATTACCCAGCGAATACGTATACTTACGTGATAGTTTTCTTTTATTAGGATAAACATAGAAATGAGAAATCATGGCAGAGCTTCCGTCAATTTCGACATGATAATGTTGAAAGAGGTGAGTTGATTGATAAGTTTTAATCCGTAACTTCTATAGTGGGGATTAAAAAAAAAAGAATGAAACCTGAGTTGATAAGGTAAATTAGCCACCGGAAGAAGATTCAAAAAGCGACGTTTTGAGCGATAGTCCTTCGTTATTCGCATTACATTCCATTTGTGAAGTGTCAGCCCTTTGTGATTCACTCTGGCAAAGGGCTAGCGCTCGAAACGTTAGCTTTGAATCTTTTCAAGGTGGTCAATTTACCTTAGTTAGTAACTCAGTTGACGAAAAAAAATTCATTTCTATCTTTTTGATTTTCAAAACGTGATGGCATTTATTGATGTTTTTGTTTCATTACTAGGTCTTACTATGCAGGGAACTCTAAATGCCAGAATCAATCAAGGAAGAAAGAAAGATAACGAACTTAAACAAAGAAAGAGGTAGAGAAACTAGTTTTACTTTAAGCTCAGCTCAAACATTATCTTTATTTATTTATCTAGTTATTTTTTTATTTTTTTATCGCCGCCAAGTTAATTCGAACTTCATTTTCTTAGTTCAGTGGATATACAGTGCAACACGTATGTAACAAACTTCGCCGCGCGGTTTAACGAACAAATTCCAGACCAAATGATAAATGATAGCACAAAGAGAATGAAACCTTGAAATCGAATAACTGCATTGTTTTATCCATACATTTCTTGTTAACAGAAAAACTATAGAAATATCCAGGGAACAGTTAGGCAATTTCAAATTGTCAATGTTATAACATTTGACCGTCTTACAATGTCGGCCTCGAGTGTGTCGTCAGCAAGGTCGCTAAGGTGGGTAGACACGAAGGGTCATGTAGCAGGTACATGTCGCAGCGACATGTAGCAGCGACAAAAATTTGTGTAGTACACACCGAGGGACATGATACGTAGCAGGGACGTGTCGCTGCAACATGTCCCTGAGACATGTCCCCACTACACGTCCCTGCTGGTATGTCCCTCAATGTGTACTACACAAATTTTTGTCGCTGCGACATGTCCCTGCTATATGATTCCTCGTGTCTGCCCACCTTAAAGGTGTTTCGATACAGTTTTCTGAAAGTGATACCTACATTTTTCAATGGGCTTTTAAACGGTTTTCTCCAAGATCAGATCAACGTGAAATTTTCACCACCAACTGGTTTTGAATTGTAGTTTGACACTCGAATAAAGTTCTTACTTACTTATATTTTCTAGTAAAATCGATATTACCATGACGACGATAACAAACAAGAAACTTCGAAATCAGTAAAAGTGAAATTTTGAGCGTTTAAGATTTCGCATGAAAATCCCACATAGACATCTTAAAATATGGTATATGACATATTTATTTTGCAAAAATTAAAACATTTTGTATGTTTGATTTCAAATAAATCGCAATAACACCGATTTCGTGAAATTACTTCAAGTTAGTGTCAAAAAGTAGCTTAATGTTATGTTTGCAGACCTTACAATTTTTATTCACTTTTTCTTTTGCGATCTTGACAACTACCTTTTTTCCTGACATCGCTCCATGTGCAATTTTTGGGTAATTTTTGAAACATTTCAATGTATGCTCGTTGATGCAAATTTCTTTGCATTTGTTTTCTTTTGCGTTCAAAATGCCTGCTGTAAAAACCTTTTTTAAAACGCAAAAGAGCATTTATTGCTCACAATAATCCTAAAAAGAGACTTTAGGGAATCTGAAAAGTAGTAAGGAGAGTAATAAGGTACAATCATGCTCGAATACAGATAATTATAGATGCACAGCAGATCACAATGAAATGTATGAATCACGGAGGAATGTAGTGCGCATCATTAAGGCCGGCACACACTAGGGGACATGTTGCGGGGACATGAAGCGGGGACAAGCCCCTTCGTGTGCACAGCATACTGGCGCATGTTGCAGGGACAGTACGCAAGCTGGCGCACACAAAGCGGATTGAGGTATAAAAATCACAGAAATCACTAAGGGCGCCTGGGAACTAGTACACGAGCAAAGAAAGATGGCCTATTTTGTAGCGGGGGACAGTTTGCAAGAGCAGTGCACACGATGCGACATCAAAATGGGGGTCATTTTGTCCCCGCTTCATGACGCACGAATTCAAACCAGCTGAATTTCGTGCAACATGTTGCGGGGACAAAATTGTGTCCCCGCAACAGAACTTTTTCGCAAAAACAGGGATGTCACACAAGGAAAACTGTCGCTGCAACATGTCCCCGCTTCATGTCCCCGCAACATGTCTCCTAGTGTGTGCCGGCCTTTATTAAGCATAAAAAAGTGAATTTGTAAAGCAAACTTTTCGGCCGGTTGGTGCGTCGTCTTCACTGATCTTTAAATTTAAAGGCGTTCCAATGAATCAATGTCAAAGAAACTTTCAGATAATATTTTGCACATCGGTAAGCATGCTTGGTCAGCGTTTTAAAAAATCCATCGAGCCGTTTCTCAGATTTTTTGCAAAAGCGATTAAAATCGAACATCATCCAAAAATTGCACATGTGGCTATGTTAGGAAAAAAGGTAGTTCTCAAGATCGCAAAAGAGCAAGTAAACAAAACTTTGAAGGTGTACAACATAACATCAAGCTACTTTTTGACACTATATTTAAGTAATTTCACAAAACCAGTGTTTATCTCTCGATCAATTTAATACCAGTATACAAATAGTAAGGTTTGAAATGTTATTGCGATTTATTTGAAATCAAACATACAGATTTTTTCTGTTCTTACGAAATTAAGAGAGTGTCCACCAGAAAACCAGGCAGGACCAGGCAGGAGGTGATAATACTCAAATCACCGATTTCGCTCAAACTTGGCACAAAGGTTGAGGGTCATGAGTAGATACATGTACCAAAATATAAGGTTAAAATTTTTTATTCTCTCCGAGTTGTAGGGTCCCCCCCGAAAAATGGCCATTTGGCACAAATTTATGCATATTAATTAGCTAAATTTATTCGAATGGTTAGACAACAAAATTGGAAGCCTGGGAATAAAAACTACTAAATCGTATTCTATATTGATCAGTCTTATAGCAAAATGTGTTATTGGAATCGGTTGCTTTGATTTGCTGCTTTCCTAATACCGAAAGTGAAGGGCATATTTGGTCATTTTCACGAAACGCCAAAATAAGGTCATTTTAGATCTTAATACCTCCAATGGGCAACAAGCTAACAACGTAGTTTTAATACCAGAAGAAAGAAGTATCTTTATGCTTTCGAAAAATATAATAAAATTTTTGGGCAACTAAATAGCTTTTTAGTATGAAGGAATTCAACGATTTCTGGCGATTTCATCAAAATTCGGTAATTAAAAATAGTGGTTTAATTGTAATGAAATTGCAAGAAAAAGACAGCAAATGTTCAGCTAAGCATCGTTCTGCTTAAAACAATGCTAAAATTAGCAAGAAAAGCTTTTGAAGCACATTTCACGAAGTTTGTAAATGAGGGTTTCTGTCTTTAATACTTCATTTTCAATGCAAAAACAAATCAATGGGACACTTCTCTCCGATCTATAATAACTCTGAATTTTACTTTCAGGTACAGTAAGGGACACAAAAAGGCAAAGACTGATACATGCATGTCATTTACGTGCTTCAGATTCTTTGCTAGGGTCCATTGCGATACGGCCAAATCCAGCATATTTTTTTAAAGTGTCTATGAAATGAAATTTATTTTTTGATGTATCGAAAGTTTCACCTTTTTAGACCTTGGAATAAAAGGTTTAAAGTGTTAGGGACGATGCGAAACGCTTATTTTATGGTCCCAAAGTTAGGTTGTTGGCGCTAAAAAGTGGCTCCAAATTTTGCGCGGCCAAAACCAGTGTCACATTACACTGTGACGTAAATAGTTGTACAAACTGCTGCGGGAATATAGAGAACAAGAGAGCTGACAAGAGACGTCGCTAGAGGTGGACCAATATTATGTAGCGAGCGGCCTCAAACATACGAGATATTAGAATTCTTCGATAACAGAGGGTGTAACAAAGCTTTATTTTGATCCAGAGGAAAATAGGCCGGCGAAATACACGAAATTTGTTCGCCGACATCGGAAAGGGTACGTCAAGCGATGTTGTTTTCAATGAAAGCGCTTTTAATATTGTTAAGATTAATATTGTTTTGCAAAAGAAAATAACATTCTGGCCGGTGAGGCCGTTTAATCAAGCAAAATTTTCCCAATCCATATCCTGTTTGGAAGTTCCTTTAAGCCCCGGCTCGACAGGAAAGCTGTCGAAGTCAGTGAGGCCTACAAAACTATACTGACTCGATCGGCACTGACTGGCGAGTAATATAAATGTTTATACGGTATTCCGAATTATAAAACTCAAAGTGCAGCGACTCTGGTGTTCACTGGAATGCGTCTATTCTACGGAACATCTATCAAAAATCTACATGTACAAATGCGTAAGACTATTCGAAACAAAATACATCGCTAAATCATTGCGTGTTCGATCAGATCAATTTTTATACAATGAAATATAAAAACATAAATGTAAACACGATACTTTGAACTCACTTACAAGCCGCCAAGTGGTTAAAATTTCCAGAAACGTTCAATCGCTGGCAAGACACTGAACTAAGAAGCATAATTATTACGTATATACTTGAGTTCAAACATTTTGAATAAATAAATAAATACGCTATCAAGGCGCCTTGCCGCTAAAAATACACCATTCACATTCAATTCAGTAAGCCGCCTGAAAAACACCATCTCGGATATGCATAACATATCAGTATAATTTAGAAACTTTCAACTAGCAAGCCGCCAAGACATATCCTTCGCTTCGAAAAAAGAACTTTAAGTAGACGGGCGATCATAACCTCCACGCGCGATCAATGAACTTCAGAAAAGACCGGCCGAGTCGCTAATGCGCTAATATCATGATTGTTTGTACTACAAATATACGGGAAATATATCGTTCGCGTTCGATAAACGCTAGTCAACGAGCCACTAAAAAGAAATAACAAAAACGCCTCTGCGTTCAATAAGCTTACAACTCAACTGGCGAACCACTGAGACGCTGTGCTACTGAAATGTATACCTTTCACGTTCAATAATCTAAATCAAAGTCCGTCTTCTTCGTGTTCACTTCCTTCGCTCAAGCGGCACAGTCGGTTCGTCTCGCTACGGCAAAACTACAGTGGACACGATCATTTCAGTTGATCAAGAGTGATCCGAAACTGATCCTCTTCACCTTCAGAGGACTGTAAAGAAACAAATTAGGCGCTGTCTGACATTTGTACAGCCAAAAACGTTGGCATAATGACCATCACGCTAAAGGATTCCAAGGGAATTATAGCGTAAACAAACCAATGTGTCATACTATTTACGTAATTTACGTCATCACGCACGCTCACTCGCCCCAGGCTCTCCAAAAATTGGAGCCACTTTTCAACCGAAGTGACGCATCTTCGGGAGGCTAAAAAATCGATTTTCTTTCTTTTCATCGGGAAATGATTTTTGTTTTCGTTCTTTGGACATAATAAACTAATGAAAAACGAAGAAAAAAAATTCATTTCATAGGCACTTTAAAAGTTCGATCGCCTAATTTAGATCTTCGTCGATATCTATCGCGCAGTTCATCGACGTTGACTTTGCTATGAGAATATACATTGCTACCTTGTTGTAATAGCTCCAGTTTATGCCAGTAAGAGTGAGACAAATAAGTTATAAAACCACGGGAGAACCATAAACGCCATCGAAAAATGTCAACATAATGTTTGGAAAACATTCTTCGCGATTCTTCGCCATTTTGAAGTTGAGCCTGCGTTGTGGTCAGTATGGACAACGGACTACCGAATTACCGGATCGACGGACTACGGACTACGCATAATATAACGGATAACTTGGTGTAAAACGCATACAGGATATAAGATTTGGACTGGTTAAATTTTACAGTCGATTTTCAAACATTGATTATTTAGAACTGCAGAAAACAGTCCATAACTTAAGATTTGTGACTAGAAAATTCAATACGAAAGAATGGGGTTAGTTTCTAGAGAAACTGTGGTGCTGCGTCGGTGGGGGGATGAAACACGAGAATTTAGTTTTATCGACTGAGTCGATAAGGTAAATTGACCACCGTAAAAAGATTCAAATAGCTGACGTTTCGAGCGCTAGCCCTTCGTCGGAGCGAATCAAAGAATTGTGGGTAGTGTGTGGTTTTATATAGTAAGCGGTGGAGCTACGCTATTGGTGGAAATTTGGTGACGTGAAAAACAAATGTAGATTAGTTGAATGAAAAGCGTTCGTTGATTCCGTGGGGTTTGAGAGTGCCGATTTGAAAGATGATTTTTTGTTCTAGGTTTTTACGGCTTTCTGTGTTACCCTGGTGTAGGGAAAGGCCGCAGATTGTCATGTGTTGTTTAGAATGGTTAGTAAGATTAAAATGGCGCGCGACTGGTTTGGATGCGTCTTTGTCATTTTTTTCAACGTCTCGGAGATGTTCACGAAAACGGTCGCCCAGTCTCCTCCCTGTTTCGCCAATGTATATCTTTTTGCAAAAAGTACATGTAATGCAGTAGATAACATTTACGGAGGTGCATGTAAAACGATCAGTGATTTTAATAGATCGTTTGGGTCCTGTTATTTTGTCCGCGTTGTGAATGAAAGGACAAGTGTTACATCGTGTGCGTGTGCATTTGAAAGTTCCCGGTACATCGTCAGATTTCAGTGCGCTCGTAACTAGAAAGTTGCCTATGTTTTTGTCACGTTTGAATGAAATTAGTGGGGGTTGTGAAAAAATTCTGCCAGTTTCGGGGTCGTTTTGGAGTAATTTGAAATTTTTTAAAATGATGCTTTTGACTGTGTTGTTGTGTGGGTGGAAAGTGAGGGTGAATGGAATTCTCTCGTTCTCTTCCTTCTGTGGCGTTTGTAGTGCTGACTGTCTGTCGATCTGTTGTGCACGTTGTTGGCCCGTATTAACAACAGAGTCAGGGTACCCACGTTTCTTGAAAAACTGGCACATTTCTTCTGATTTGTTGGAAAAATCAGAGTCATCACTACATAGACGTCGAAGTCTGAGAAATTGAGAATACGGAATGGCGTTTTTAACGTGCGATGGATGTGAGGATGAATGTAACAGATAACTGTGGGAATCTGTAGGTTTGTAGTGCACACTTGTGGATAAACTGTTACCGTTGATTGAAATATTAATGTCAAGAAAAGCGACTGAGGTTTCGGAAATTTCCCAGGTATATTTTAGAGCTGGATGAAAAGTATTGACAGAAGTTATGAATTGATTAAGTTCCTCTTTACTGGAAGAGGTAGCGCCAATGCAATCATCGATGTAACGGCCGTAGAGTTCGGGTTTGGTTCCGTGGTACTGATTAAAAAATTTGTCTTCGATGTGGCCTACAAAAAGGTTAGCGTAGCTTGGTCCCATTTTGGTGCCCATGGCGACTCCATTTACTTGTTTGTAGTAGTTTTGGGAAAATGAAAAACAGTTAAGTGTCAAAACTAATTCGGCTAAGCGGAGCAGTGTTTCTGAGCTTGGGTTTTGAATGGAGCGCTGGTCGAAAAAATATTTTAGTGCTTGAAGTCCTTCGTCATTGGGGATGACGGTATATAAAGAGGTAATGTCCATAGTGAAAATTAATTTGTTTTCGCTGGCAAAACTGAAATCCCGGAAAATTTCGAGTGCGTGATTGGTGTCCTTAATGTACGAGGGTAGTGATTTGACAATGGGGGCCATGATTTTGTCTAAATAGCTAGAAATTAGTTCGGTAGGACAGCTACAAGCGGAAACAATGGGTCGGCCCGGATTGTTTGGTTTATGAATTTTAGGTTTGAAATAAACGCGTGAGGTTCTAGGAGTAGTGATGATGAGATTGTTGGCGGTAACTGGTAATTGTTGTTTAGTAATGAGGTCTTGGATAGTTTCTTTGACAATTTTTTGGTTGGTAGAAGTGAGATCTTTATCAACTTTGGCATAGAAAGCGGTGTCAGAAAGTTGCCGAAAAGCCTCTTGTCGGTAAAGGTCGGTCCGCCAAACAACTACCGCCCCGCCTTTGTCGGCCGCTTTGATAACAATGTCGCGTCGTTTGCTAAGACTTTTGAGCGCTGCCCATTCTCCTGTTGAAAGGTTGGAAATTTTGGTGTGGCGGTTAAATTTAAGTTTTTGGACATCGTGACGACATTTTTTGACGAAAAAATCTAGAGAAGAAAACTGGCCCTCTGGGGGAGTCCATTTTGATTTGCGAACGTTGAGTGCTTCAAAAACATCTTTTTCCGAGGTGTTAGAATTGTCTTCTTTGTCGTGGAAAAAAGCTCTTAATTGCACGCGGCGAAGGAATTTTTCAACATCTTGTTTGACTGAAAATTCGTCGGTTTGTTTCGCTATAGGAACAAAGTTTAAACCTTTACTAAGAACGGACCTCTCTGGGTTAGAAAGCGGCAAATTTTCCGGAATGGTAACGACGCCATTGTGACTATCGAATGAATGGTCGCCGGATAATTGAGGACCTATTAACTGTTCAAGTTTTTGGGTCTTGATTTGGTTAAGGCTGTTGAACAGTTTAGCATTGAGTTCTTGAATTTTAGCGCGAATTGATTGTACTAAGACAGCTGGACAAATTTTGGAAAGTTCGGAACGGTATTGGATAATTTCCTTTTCGAGATTGTTACGTTTAAGGCACATAGCTCTGATAGTGATCCTCATAATATTACGCGAGAAAGAATTTTGGGCATGGTGAATTTCGTGGAAATATTGTTGATTGGAATCAGAGAATGTAGAAGCGTGAAAATTTGAACGAAACCCTTTAGGAATGACTTTGGATTGGAGGCAACGGCCGATGAAATTGATGTGACTACAAAACCTAGTTTTGGTAAAGATGTGAGTGGCTAAACGAAAGGCTAAATTAGTGGAAATGGGGGGAAAAGGAATAAGATAACTTACGATTTCCTGGCGTAGCTCCTTGGTGAGTGTCTTGAGGTTAGGCATCGTCTTCGGTTCGTTCGGTGAGAAAGCTGTTGAGTAAGAAATATTGATGTAAAAAGTTAATGGTCGCAGCGAATAAACAACAAATGAATGGGGTTAGTTTCTAGAGAAACTGTGGTGCTGCGTCGGTGGGGGGATGAAACACGAGAATTTAGTTTTATCGACTGAGTCGATAAGGTAAATTGACCACCGTAAAAAGATTCAAATGTAAATGTTATCTACTGCATTACATGTACTTTTTGCAAAAAGATATACATTGGCGAAACAGGGAGGAGACTGGGCGACCGTTTTCGTGAACATCTCCGAGACGTTGAAAAAAATGACAAAGACGCATCCAAACCAGTCGCGCGCCATTTTAATCTTACTAACCATTCTAAACAACACATGACAATCTGCGGCCTTTCCCTACACCAGGGTAACACAGAAAGCCGTAAAAACCTAGAACAAAAAATCATCTTTCAAATCGGCACTCTCAAACCCCACGGAATCAACGAACGCTTTTCATTCAACTAATCTACATTTGTTTTTCACGTCACCAAATTTCCACCAATAGCGTAGCTCCACCGCTTACTATATAAAACCACACACTACCCACAATTCCTTGATTCGCTCCGACGAAGGGCTAGCGCTCGAAACGTCAGCTATTTGAATCTTTTTACGGTGGTCAATTTACCTTATCGACTCAGTCGATAAAACTAAATTCTCGTGTTTCATCCCCCCACCGACGCAGCACCACAGTTTCTCTAGAAACTAACCCCATTCATTTGTTGTTTATTCGCTGCGACCATTAACTTTTTACATCAATATTTCTTACTCAACAGCTTTCTCACCGAACGAACCGAAGACGATGCCTAACCTCAAGACACTCACCAAGGAGCTACGCCAGGAAATCGTAAGTTATCTTATTCCTTTTCCCCCCATTTCCACTAATTTAGCCTTTCGTTTAGCCACTCACATCTTTACCAAAACTAGGTTTTGTAGTCACATCAATTTCATCGGCCGTTGCCTCCAATCCAAAGTCATTCCTAAAGGGTTTCGTTCAAATTTTCACGCTTCTACATTCTCTGATTCCAATCAACAATATTTCCACGAAATTCACCATGCCCAAAATTCTTTCTCGCGTAATATTATGAGGATCACTATCAGAGCTATGTGCCTTAAACGTAACAATCTCGAAAAGGAAATTATCCAATACCGTTCCGAACTTTCCAAAATTTGTCCAGCTGTCTTAGTACAATCAATTCGCGCTAAAATTCAAGAACTCAATGCTAAACTGTTCAACAGCCTTAACCAAATCAAGACCCAAAAACTTGAACAGTTAATAGGTCCTCAATTATCCGGCGACCATTCATTCGATAGTCACAATGGCGTCGTTACCATTCCGGAAAATTTGCCGCTTTCTAACCCAGAGAGGTCCGTTCTTAGTAAAGGTTTAAACTTTGTTCCTATAGCGAAACAAACCGACGAATTTTCAGTCAAACAAGATGTTGAAAAATTCCTTCGCCGCGTGCAATTAAGAGCTTTTTTCCACGACAAAGAAGACAATTCTAACACCTCGGAAAAAGATGTTTTTGAAGCACTCAACGTTCGCAAATCAAAATGGACTCCCCCAGAGGGCCAGTTTTCTTCTCTAGATTTTTTCGTCAAAAAATGTCGTCACGATGTCCAAAAACTTAAATTTAACCGCCACACCAAAATTTCCAACCTTTCAACAGGAGAATGGGCAGCGCTCAAAAGTCTTAGCAAACGACGCGACATTGTTATCAAAGCGGCCGACAAAGGCGGGGCGGTAGTTGTTTGGCGGACCGACCTTTACCGACAAGAGGCTTTTCGGCAACTTTCTGACACCGCTTTCTATGCCAAAGTTGATAAAGATCTCACTTCTACCAACCAAAAAATTGTCAAAGAAACTATCCAAGACCTCATTACTAAACAACAATTACCAGTTACCGCCAACAATCTCATCATCACTACTCCTAGAACCTCACGCGTTTATTTCAAACCTAAAATTCATAAACCAAACAATCCGGGCCGACCCATTGTTTCCGCTTGTAGCTGTCCTACCGAACTAATTTCTAGCTATTTAGACAAAATCATGGCCCCCATTGTCAAATCACTACCCTCGTACATTAAGGACACCAATCACGCACTCGAAATTTTCCGGGATTTCAGTTTTGCCAGCGAAAACAAATTAATTTTCACTATGGACATTACCTCTTTATATACCGTCATCCCCAATGACGAAGGACTTCAAGCACTAAAATATTTTTTCGACCAGCGCTCCATTCAAAACCCAAGCTCAGAAACACTGCTCCGCTTAGCCGAATTAGTTTTGACACTTAACTGTTTTTCATTTTCCCAAAACTACTACAAACAAGTAAATGGAGTCGCCATGGGCACCAAAATGGGACCAAGCTACGCTAACCTTTTTGTAGGCCACATCGAAGACAAATTTTTTAATCAGTACCACGGAACCAAACCCGAACTCTACGGCCGTTACATCGATGATTGCATTGGCGCTACCTCTTCCAGTAAAGAGGAACTTAATCAATTCATAACTTCTGTCAATACTTTTCATCCAGCTCTAAAATATACCTGGGAAATTTCCGAAACCTCAGTCGCTTTTCTTGACATTAATATTTCAATCAACGGTAACAGTTTATCCACAAGTGTGCACTACAAACCTACAGATTCCCACAGTTATCTGTTACATTCATCCTCACATCCATCGCACGTTAAAAACGCCATTCCGTATTCTCAATTTCTCAGACTTCGACGTCTATGTAGTGATGACTCTGATTTTTCCAACAAATCAGAAGAAATGTGCCAGTTTTTCAAGAAACGTGGGTACCCTGACTCTGTTGTTAATACGGGCCAACAACGTGCACAACAGATCGACAGACAGTCAGCACTACAAACGCCACAGAAGGAAGAGAACGAGAGAATTCCATTCACCCTCACTTTCCACCCACACAACAACACAGTCAAAAGCATCATTTTAAAAAATTTCAAATTACTCCAAAACGACCCCGAAACTGGCAGAATTTTTTCACAACCCCCACTAATTTCATTCAAACGTGACAAAAACATAGGCAACTTTCTAGTTACGAGCGCACTGAAATCTGACGATGTACCGGGAACTTTCAAATGCACACGCACACGATGTAACACTTGTCCTTTCATTCACAACGCGGACAAAATAACAGGACCCAAACGATCTATTAAAATCACTGATCGTTTTACATGCACCTCCGTAAATGTTATCTACTGCATTACATGTACTTTTTGCAAAAAGATATACATTGGCGAAACAGGGAGGAGACTGGGCGACCGTTTTCGTGAACATCTCCGAGACGTTGAAAAAAATGACAAAGACGCATCCAAACCAGTCGCGCGCCATTTTAATCTTACTAACCATTCTAAACAACACATGACAATCTGCGGCCTTTCCCTACACCAGGGTAACACAGAAAGCCGTAAAAACCTAGAACAAAAAATCATCTTTCAAATCGGCACTCTCAAACCCCACGGAATCAACGAACGCTTTTCATTCAACTAATCTACATTTGTTTTTCACGTCACCAAATTTCCACCAATAGCGTAGCTCCACCGCTTACTATATAAAACCACACACTACCCACAATTCCTTGATTCGCTCCGACGAAGGGCTAGCGCTCGAAACGTCAGCTATTTGAATCTTTTTACGGTGGTCAATTTACCTTATCGACTCAGTCGATAAAACTAAATTCTCGTGTGTCAATACGAAAGAGTCTGGAAAATCGAATAATTCCTTGACCGCTCTAAAAATAATTCGACATTTGTCTTGTGTCAAAACCTTTTTGGATCTTATTGTTACCTGTATATTATTTACTGCGCATGAGACATGATAGGCTCAATTCAAACCTTCAGTCATGGAAACAGATAACTTGTTAGGTCGATTGCCTTTTGAATGATTCGTCGAAAATCTTTTTCTTCTTACTCTATACTCGAAACTCATCCAACTGAAACCAAAAGGCAGGGGGGGGGGGGGTTGATTGGAACTCCTCCCTTGGGTTTTTTTTGGAGGGGGGGGTTGATTGCAACTCCTCCCTTGGGTTTTTGCGCTTTTACAATATTTCGGAAATATTTTATCTATAATACATAGCCTGCGATGTGTTATGCAAGATAGGGTAAATATTTTGGGTTATGGCGCTACTAAAAATTCAAATTTATCGGGGAAATGCTGAAATTGCAAATAGTTTTTGCTAGAGTTGTAAAATATGAAACATTAAACATTTTGCTACTTTTGGTAGCAAAAGACAAACAAAAGATAACTGTCATCAAGAAATCATCCGATTTCCCAGACTCTTTGGTATTGAATTTTACCGGTCACAAATCTGTATTTCTAAAGTTCGAAAAAAATCAATGTTTGAAAATCGACTGTAAAAAATTATCCAGTCCATTAAAGCACGATAAAGCTAACCCAGGATTAGCGTCAATTTTGAATCCAGTTAAATAACTCAACAATTTTAAAATTTTCAAAGTTTTCTGCCCTTCAGTTTTGACTATAAACAGAGAATTTTAAAAATTAACCAGTCCAAATTTTATATTCTGTATGCGTTTTACGAGAAATTATTCGATATATTATGCGTAGTCCGTAGTCGGTCCGTTGTCCATACTGACCACAACGCAGGCTCAAAAATTTAACTTCAAAATGGCGAAGAATGTTTTCCAAACATTATGTCGACAGTTTTCGATGGCGTTTATGGTTCTCCCGTGGTTTTATAACTTATTTGTCTCACTCTTACTGGCACAAACTGAAGCTATTACAACAAGGTAGCAATGAATATTCTCAAAGCAAAGTCAACAGCGATGAAATGCACGATAAATATCGACGAAGAGCTGAATAAGGAGATCGAACTTTTAAAACATATAAGCTTACTGTATTTGGCCGGATCGCAATGGACCCTAACAATGAGTCTGAAGCACTTAAATGACATGTATGTATCAGCCTTTGCTTTTTTGTGTCCCTTATTGTGCCAGAAAGTAAAATTCAGAGTTATTGTAGAGAGAAGTGTCCCATTGTTTTTTGCATTGAAAATGAAGTAATATGAAAGACAGAAACCCTCATTTACAAACCTCATGAAATGTGCTTCAAAAAGCTTTTCTTGCTAATTCTAGCATTGTTTTAAGCAGAACGATGCTTAGCTGAACATTTGCTGTCTTTTTCTTGCAATTTCATTAAATTAAACCACTATTTTTAATTACCGAATTTTGATGAAATCGCCAGAAAATTTTCAAGACCATTTACGATTAGCATCTGCCGTCTTCAGCAACTGTTCGTTTGTCCTTGAGACACATTTTGGTAAAGTTTGACGACAACCGGTTACTATGGTAACGAAATATGACGTCATGAGTAACATGAGGTCAACCGATTTTAGAAAAAAGAGCTTGTTTTTTCACTTTTTTTCAGTGAAAAACATATAAAATGCTACCAAAAGCATCAAAATGTTTAATTGTACGTCATTTTGCAACTCTAGCAAACAATATTGGCAATTTCCGCATTTTTCCGATAAATTTGAATTTTTATTAAAATCCAAAATGGCGGACATCTTGGTGGTCATTTTGGATGACGTCACGGACCCCCAGCAGCACCACAACCCATAATATTTACCTTATTTTGTAGAGTGCACTGCGGGCTATCTATAGGTGGTTTTCATGTTACGTCATCGCCGCCATGCTGGTGGACATAAACAATAGTTCTCTCATTAGCTCCTTTTGTTCGTCCACCAGCATTTGTTCGTTTCACTATTGTTATCTATGTCTCTAGAGATTGGTTGCAAACCACCTATTAGATGTCGAATGTTTCCGAAAGATTGCAACATATTGAACAAAATCGCAGCCTGTGAAAAATTTTACTGTTATTTTTGTGTTAAATTTCTGGAATCAGCTGACATTGACTTAATACGTACCCTTACAAGTTTCAGCAAATTCGTTGAAGCAGAAATGCGGAAGAATTAACGCCATCAAAATTTAGCCCCAAAATTCTCTTAAATTTTTAAATACTTCATACTCTTTGACTAAACAATATACGAACCCAAATTTCTGGGAGAAGCCTTCCCAATGCTTGCTAAATCTAAATTATAAGCCGATTGCAAATCGTGCGAACCGTTAAAAAGTATTCACTAGTTCCATAAATATTATAAAATGCTCCAAAACCTGTTCAAATCTCCAATGCTGCGTTTTCCATCATTTTTCGAAAATTATCCTACAGTTTGGTGTCAAACTCCTTCCACATGAATTTCAAGGTACTGCAATACTTTTGCATCGCTTGTTTTTTGCTTAGAAGGGCTTGCAATTGGAGAAATAGTTGTTGGGATTATAAGGTACTCCGCATCTGAGCTCAGGCAAAGCTGATAAACAGTTTTCAGAGTTTTGTTTATGAATACGAAATGAGCACGTGTGAAATTTATTCTAAGAATTCGCACCTTTATAAGGGAGCGAACGAAATATGCGCGCTAGTTACCCCAGGAGGGGAGGGAGCTTGTACGCTCCATTAGAAGTGTCCATGGGGTGCAAGGTTTTTAATGCGGAACTACGCTGACTACGCGCGCATATCACGTACGTCCCCCCCCCCCCCCCCCCCCCCCAAATAAGGTGCGAATTCTTAGAATAAATTCCACACGTGCTCATTTCGTATTCATAAACAAAACTCTGAAAACTGCTTGTCAGCTTTGCCTGAGCTCAGATGCGGAGCAGCTTATAATCCCAACAACTATTTCACCAATTGCAAGCCCTTCTAAGCAAAAAACAATCGATGTAAAAGTATTGCAGTACCTTGAAATTCATGTGGAAGGAGTTTGACACCAAACTGCAGGATAATTTTCGAAAAATGATGGAAAACGCAGCATTGGAGATTTGAGCAGGTTTTGGAGCATTTTATGATATTTACAGAACCAGTGAATACTTTTTAACGGTTCGCGCGATTTGCAATCGGTTTATAATTCAGATTTAGCAAGCATGGGGAAGGCTTCTCCCAGAAATTTGGGTTCGTAGATTGTTTTGTCAAAGAGCATGAAGTATGTAAAATTTTAAGAGAATTTTAGGGCTAAATTTTGATGGCGTTAATTCTTCCGCATTTCTGCTCCAACGATTTTGCTAAAACTTGGTAAGAGTATGTATTAAGTCAATGTAAGCTGATTCCAGAAATTTAACAAAAAAATAACAGCAAAATTTTTCACAGGGTGCGATTTTGTTTAAAACGTTGGGTTCATTTAAGCCCGATTATCACTAAATATATATTTTTCCCATTAAAATCGAATTCTATCATATTATTGCTAGATAATAGCTGTAAGTTTTCGCAAAGTTTTAGAAGCATCGCTTCAGAGCCGGAAAAGTTATGGGGCAAAGTTCGTTATGGACGAGTGCGCCCGAAATAACAACGGAGCCACCTTAAACGCGCAAAATTTTACTTTTACTGATTTCGAAGTTTCTTGTTTATCGTCGTCATGGTAATATCGATTTTACCAGAATATATATTTAGCCAAACTTCAATTCAAAACCAGTTTATAGTGAAAATTCCACGTTGATCTGACTTGGAAAAGACCGCTAGTAGGTATGGTCTCCAGAAAACTGTATCGAAACGGTTTTTTTCAAGAGCAAGTAGGAGTGGATAACACTCATTTTTCAAGTGGAAATATCAGGCCATTTACTGCTCTCAAGCATACCTATGACTGTAAAACAACGTCCAAAGAATGCGTTGTGCTTGATAATCGCCTAGAATAAACCAAACAAATAAACATGCATGACCTTCGGGTAGACACATGTACGCGTTGTGGACCTACTTTTCTTATTTTTTTTTCACAAACAATACCAAACGTAAAAGGTCGATAAGAAATTAATTTATGGACCAATTTATTTGTGAAAATCGTACTCCGTGTTAAGTTTTCAGTCAAAATTATAAGTAATGCTGCATGCAATTCAACGTGGTTTGTCAGTTTCCAGTAAAAGTTTTTATGTTACAAAACGATTTCTCAGAGGAAATTTAACTGTAAGGGTTCATTTTTCTGTTTTCATCAAGGGATATCTCAGTAAATATCATGGACCATTCTGTGTCGATTTATGTCGAAATGTGTTCGATTTATGTCATGTTAGGGATTATAGCTTACAGTAATCAAAATGAATTTTTTGTAAACATGTAAACGTATGCTTTCTGTGTTAAGTATCAATTGTGTTATATTTTACATGTAAGTGTTGTCGTCCTTTTCTATTAAATTTTGCCTGCTTAGGGTTTTGATCAGACTTAACCAGCGACGAATAAAGAGAGCTACCGTTATCATTTGTTCATTTAGTTTTTGCTTCAATTTTCAGTTTTATTTTCCTGTACAGCAATCCCTCTACATGAGGATTATGTATAGTAGTACGAAAAGATGTTGCTTTGAAATGTTAATTGCTTTGAAATGTTAATTGCTTAGAAAGAGTTTGAACTGAAATAGTACGAAAATTGTCTGCCCATTCAAAATGATGTTACAGTTAAAGCATTATCACAATTTCTCATTGTTTGGCCATTTGACTGCAGTAAGATATAACATATCAACAAGGACATTGAAAGCGAGAGTAAAGTTTGAAAAATAAACGTATAATTTTTTAGTAAGAAATTAATAATTGTTTGTGAAGTTGATTTCCCACTTAGTTTAACTATAAGGCCATTTGTCTGTTTCGCAGTAGTTTTTGGCTGCTTGTCAGTTTCCAGTAATTGGTGAAGTTGTACCATTAAGTTGTACCATTTTTACATGGAAGTCATTCCTTAGTTTTCAAACTGGGGAGTTTACCATCTGTTTTTAGTTTGAATTTTGGCTGTTTCTTGTTTTGAACATTTGGCAGTGGAAATGGAACGTCATTTTTTTCTATTTTTAGTTTAAAGTTCGATTGTTTGTTTGTGCCCACTAACCAAGGTTTTTAAGGTCGCGTTTACACAATATTGCAAAAAAATGAGGGCTCGTTTTCTGTTGTGAGTTCAACTTTGTCCAATTACGATTGCAAGCAAAGCCCGGTTTACACGACAAGCTTTTTGGGACGGCACTTCTAAATTTGGCCCGCCACTGTTCCATTTACACGACAAAATTTGGCACTTCTTGTTTCGAGATGGGTACGCTTAAAATAAGAAACGTCACCCCAGTTAAAACAACACACCGTTATTGCGGCTCTTATTCAGTTTGCAATAAATATTGTCATGTAGATCGGGTGGTCATTTCGTTTCTTTCTCACATACGTTTGACGGTTTATCAGCTTTCCCTGTTAGGAATTTAGCTTAAAATTATTAACGATCAGCAATAGTTTTCATTCAATTTGTGCGGATAAACCGGCGTTCTGCATTTTCGTTCAAGTGCGTGTGTTGCACTGTATCAATACTGAAGGTGTCTCGATACAGTTTTCTGGAGACCATACCTTCATTTATCAATCAGCTTTTCAGCGGTCTCCGCTTAGTCAGACCAACGTGAAATTTTCACCACTAGACGATTTTGAATTGCTGTTCGGCAAGATGTATTTTCTGGTAAAATCGATGTTACCATGACGACCATAAACAATAAACTTTGACATCAGTAAAAGTGAAATTTTGCGCGTTTAAGATTTCGTATTAAAAATTCCACATTTGCAAGAATAAAAAAATATGTATGTTTGATTTCAAATAAATCGCAATAACATTTCAAACCTTACTCTTTATATACTGATAATAAATTGACCGAGAGATTAACACCTATTTTGTGAAATTACTTCAAGATAGCGTCTAAATGCAGCTTGATATTATGTTTGCACGCCATAAAAGTTTTGTTTACTTTCGCTTTTGCGATCTTGAGAACTACCTTTTTTCCTATTAAATGTCGCTCCATGTGCAATTTTTGGGTGGTTTTGAGTTTAATCGCTTTTGCAAAAATCTGAGAAACGGCTCAATGGATTTTTTTTGAAACGTTCACCACGCATACTTACCGATATGAAAAATAGTATCTCAAAGTTTCATTGACATTGATTTACTGGAACGCCTTTAAATTTATAAAGATTCAGTAAATCAATGTCAATGAAACTTTGAGATAATATTTTTCACATCGGTAAGCATGCGTTGTGAACGTTTAAAAAAAAAATCCATCAAGTCGTTCCTCAGATTTTTGTAAAAGCGATTGGAATCGAAAATTACCCAAAAATTGCACATGGAGCGATGTTAGGAAAAAAGATAGTTCTTAAGATCGCAAAAGAGAAAGTAAACAAAACTTTTATGGCGTGCAAACATGATGTCAAGCTACATTTTGACACTATCTCCAGTGAAGTAATTTCAAAAACCGGTGTTAATCTCTCGGTCCGTTTATTACTACTATACAAAGAGTAAGGTCTTAAATGGTAATAACGATTTATTTGAAATCAGACGTACAGATTTTTTCTATTCTTGCGAAATTAATTTGCCATATACCATATTTTAAGGTCGCGGGAGATACCTGGCCATGAATAAATTCATAAGGCAAAATTTTGGCAGGGGTGTCACTTTTAAAAGCTTTATATCTTGTGCCTTTAGAAGCCGATTTCGCTAAAACTTAAAAGATATATTGGGAAATAATGGGAGTTCACCAGTACCATTTTTATTCACTGAATCGCGCTTTACGGTAATGCTGTAATGTACATAAGTTAAAATTTGTAAAATGTGATTTTGTGTCCAAGTTTGCTCCTCGAGAAGAACGCAAAGCAAGCTGATTTCACCGCTCACTGATCCATCGAAATCTCTATTGTGTCATATCTAAAGCTGTTTTTTTTATTTAAACTTTAATTAAAAGTTATTAGCTTTTAAAGCAGTAAAATTGTCCATGTTAGAATTTGAAGCCTCATATATTCCCTTTGAAAGCCTATTTAAAACATTTTGCGTTAGATATGAGCAAACACGGACGCGAAAATATATTTATGGTTATTTTGCTAATTTTAATCCACGGGCTGTTGTCAACATTTCATGCAGAAAGAGCAATGGGTTGCAAAATAGTATTTTACCGGACAGTGCTTTGCACTTGCAATTATTAATGCAGAAACATTACGGAGCCTGTTCGTGAATATTTTGCGCATACTCATGAGCGGAACCTGTCCCTCGCGACCTTAAGATGTCTAGATATGGGCCGATTTTCAATGCGAAATCTTAAACGAGCAAAATTTCACTTTTACTGATTTCGACGGTTTATTGTTTATCGTCGTTAAGGTGATATTGATTTTACCAGAAAATACAACTTACCAAACTTCAATACACAACCTGTTATTTTATTACAGGGCCGTAGCCAGTATGAGGCAAACCGAGGCACTTGCCTCAGTCATTTTTTCTTTCTTTTTTTTTCCGGGGAAAGTAAGATGTTTTTTTGAAGGAGAAAGTAAGACACTACCAGCAAATAACCATGGATATTGTCTCAGTCCTTATTTTTTTCTGGCTACGGCCCTGTATTTGGTGAAAATTTCACCATGAACTGACTTGGAGACGATTGCTGAATGTAGGTATAGCCTCCAGAAACTGTATCGAAACACCTTGAAGGCAATGAACACGGTACAAAGTTTGCTTACAACAGACTTTTTTGCTGCATTTACAAAGCAAAGTGCCAAAATCGTAGGTATTTCTGATCGATTTACGATTGTTTGAAAAGATAAAAATCAATGTTCCCAAATCCACGAAAAAATCTTGTATTGTATCCATTGTAGCAGTCAAAAGCAATTTGAACCGTGATAACTTGCCATGGATAATGTTTCGATGGACAGAAACAAATAATTTATAGCTCAGAAAACAACTAGGCCTTTTCGCAATTTGTAATTATTCAGTACAATTCTTTGTCAGCGATTTCTGAAAATCTGATTATTTTATTGTCAATTGCTTATTAATAAACTTATTTCAGTGAACTTATTGAAATATTTTCCATGGTAAATGCTGTTCAAATTTCTAAAATTTTCCCGCCAAAAGACTTAGAAAAAATACGGGCGCCAAAAATACGCATGCGCCGTTTTTTTTTTAATTTTGCAAAGCTACTTTTCAATATTCAGTGATATTGTATTTAATAAATATGCATGCACTGTTTTTTTAATATTCACTAATGTTGTATTTATTTATTACAAGTCAACAACAATAAAAAAGTTCTTTCAGTTTCATTGTATTTTTTATTCTCTCTTTATTTATATTGTAAAAATTTAACTAATGAAAAGGTGGGAAAAAATTTTCTTTCTATATATACTAAGTCTTTTGGCGGGAAAATTGGTTAAAATTTGCACAGCGTTTCCCCTGGTAACATTTATAGCAAAAAATTAACGGGGCGGCCCTTGAAAATTTTTTAATCAAAAGATTTTCAAGTAACACAACTTAAAATTTAAACCCGCCAAAAAAGTATACAATATCTCGTACAATAAATTTGTAACGAACCTCACGATTTAACGCTGGTTTTCACAAACGGCACAAATATAAAAAAGAGAAACATACTTGTTCTTCTTATGTTTTACTCGTAAGGAATTAAAGGGATAGTATCACGAGGTTCCACGCGCGGCACTGTTCACTATTCTTGCACCGGAATTTTGGACATATCACTGTTAAAAGTGATTTTTTTCTTTCTTTTGGCTATCAAAACGGATTTTTTGATTCAACAAATACCTCCACTTCTCGACGGCCTTTTTGAATTTGCGGAATCAAACTTGAAAAGTGGGCCGACGTTTTCAAGTTTCGACCTCGTGATACTATCCCTTTAATGCGAAATAAACGTAATGACCAAGTACTTTTCCTTGTGCTTATGCCGTATCAATTTCTACGAAGACAGCATCAAAACAAGTGTGTTCATTCTTCATATGTTTGTACTCAGATTCTTGCACGAGACAGTGTATACATGAAGGATATTAGAAGAAACATGGCAACCTAGTAAAAGAATTCGTGAAAATTGTTTGTATACTAGATATAACGTTTTGGATCAAAATTAAAGCTTAAGCTTATTGTGTATTTAATAAGTAATTTTTGCTTCTGATTTCATTCGTTACTTGACATTTTTCGATTTTTCATAGCTTGCCATATTGCTTTCAAAAACAAGACCTTTAACTGTTGGCCAGTTTCCTTTGTAGCACAGAAAAATGACAGAAAGTACGTAGACTAAGCAACAAAATGACTTTTTACCAAGTTTAGAGCATTCAACAGACAATTGCTCCATTTTCTTCCTAGAGATCTTGTTGTGCACGAGCCCAATTTATCAAAATCTTTTTTTAAAAAATTAGTGTTTGCTAAGGTTGGAGTAAGTAAAACAATTTAGAGCATTCAACAGACAATTGCTTGGCTCCATTTTTTTCCTAGAGATCTTGTTGTGCACGAGCCCAATTTATCAAAAAAAAAATTAATTACTGTTTGCTAAGTTTGGAGCAAGTGAAATAATTTAGAGTATTCAACAAACAATCGCTTGGCTCCATTTTCTTTGTAGAGATTAGTAAACTATGCACGATCCCAATTTTTCAAAATAATAGAAGTTTGCAAACTTTGGAGCAAGACATTTAATTTAGAACCTTCAGCAAACAATTGCATGGCTCCATATTCTTCCTTTTGTCAAAATCAAACTAAAATGTTTCATTCTGTGCTACATGGAATGCCAACAGAAAAACGCCTTTTCCTCCACTTAAAAACTACATTTAAGAGAGCTCATTTATAATACCCCATGTCTGGTTTTACATTTTACCCTAAACATGTTTATTTTTGTCAATTGAAATTTATTACAGAAACAAACATAAATGACCTAAATAATAATAATAATAATAATATTTCATGAGGGAACCCAACTCGCCAAGGTGGTTTTCAGTGGGGTCCTCAATCAAATCAAGGGGTTATACAGACCATGATAAACGGAACCAAAGTAGAAATAATTCCTTTTTTTATAATCGGTTCTGTATCTCTTGTCCAAATTGAGGTAAGTAAATGTTTAATAAAATATCCGGCAGCATCAAAACAACAGAAAATTTACCTATAGACTTAAAAATCAATTTACAATCTCATAAGTTATTCTTTCTAAGACATTTTAAGACTGAATTAATATTTTGCTCAGTATTTTAGTGTGTCGAACTTGTTCAAACAAACAATTCACAAATCAATGAGATCATAGAAAATAAAAGATGTGCCAGGAGTTTTCAGAATCAGTTTCTTGCTAAAATGATTTGAAATAATGACTTTGAAAGATAAACGATATTTAAAAATCCGAAACATCTTTTTCTGAGAATTTAAATTGAGTTACCCAAGTAAAAAAAGGGTAACTAAACTGTTAATGATTTTGTTTAAAAAGTTGATGCAGTTGACTTCGAAACGTTATCTGTTGTTCTTCAAAGGTTTTGGTTTGTATTTTCCTTAGGTCTTTATAACAGGTCTACATTGTAGTTCTAAAAAGATCTCAGTGTTGACTGACGTTTCGACAACCTGAGCGGAAGTCATCTTCAGAGCAGTGTAAATTGTAAGCTGTCATTGGTCAGTTTTGCCATGATGTCATTGGCTATTGAGACTCAAGTCCGTGATTGGTGCGTTTCGATCCGTGCATCGGTTCAGCGGTGTTTGTTCTAAGTTAGTAGTCCGTACTGTAGCTAATGCATTCGACACAGTCCCAGTCCTGAATTCTATGATTAGTGTGTAAATGGTGTTCAGCCAGTTGCAGCATTTTATCTTTTATACCGCTCCTTGTCTGTCTCTAGGTTCGTCTTTGTCTTTAACATTTGTTAGTGGTTGTCGTCATGTAGTACTTTACAATAGACCTTTTGCATGCCGCGCGGGGACTGGTGACTGGAGGTATACCTCCGCCATCTTGCATAGAAGCACATGGCTAATTTACAAAGTTATTTATTTGCGCTTGTGTTTCTCTTGAAAAGCTAACCAAAAATGCCAACTAATAGTGAAGAAACCTGTAAAAGTTTATCCAAAAAGTGCTTAGAGGAGTTTATCAAGGAAAAAAATCGGATCAGAGGGCTCAGGCGTTCTTTGTGGAAGATTATGTTCATGATCTTTTCATCACCTTTCGCGAAGCTGAATGTTGTGTTTTGAAAGGAAAATGTTATCGATCGATGTCTAAGTCGAAGAAGCCGCATGAAATGAAAATGATCTTGGAATTCAGCGATTCAAGGTCGAATATTGTGTTTAGAAGATGTTCTTGTAAAGCCGGACAGGGACATTGTCATCATCTCTCGGCTTTAGCCTACGCAGTGTTGAGTTCTATGAAGGAGAGTGATGGTGCTTCAACTTGTACTTCAAAGCCCCAACAATGGCATGTTCCTAGAGGTGCAAAAATCGACCCACAACCCTGGATGCAGCTCGATTTCTCAAAACCATCAGTAGGAAAGCAATCAGCAAGATCAACAAGAGGTGCATCGCTTTGCCTTTACGATCCAACATCTTCGAAGAGAAACGACCCGGAGCAGTGTAAAAAAACATTTCGAGAGTTTCAAGAGAAGTTTAAAAAGGTATGCCCTGCTGCACCAGTTGTTCATCACGACGTATTTTTACTTTCCATTTCTTCTTTCTTAACTCGCACTTTGGAAAGCGATGGAAAGATAGTTTTTTTTCCCTCGTTGATTTCGAACTGCAGAGAGGAACACAACAATAGTTGACCATATCTGACCCGCTTCCTACAAGATTAAATTTCAAGATGGCGGACGTATACCTCCAGTCACCAGTCTCCGCGCGGCATGCAAAAGGTCTATTCACACGCCTCTGAAGATGACTTCCGTTCAGGTTGTCGAAACGTCAGTCATTGTCAACAACAACAGTTCTTCAGAACTACACTAACCCGAACAATCACACTCGACAGTCTACTGATACTCCTGGGTTCAAACCATTTACAAAGTCTATATCGATAATCGAAAACACCAGCTTTCCTCAACACCAGACATCAGGGCTTTATAAACTAAGCTTCTAAATATACGTACGATCGACAAGAGAACAAAAGCAACCAATCTCAGGAAAAAGCTACCTAGTTATAATTTTTTGCATGGGCGACCGAGAATAAGTTGCCGTGGGTTAAAAAAAAAACAAGTAAAAAAGAAAGAACCCAACTGTAATTAGGCCTTTGTTCTCTTGTCAATCAGTTGATGTAGGGAACGTGTCAATAATTGTAAGGAGCACTGACAGGACACACCAGACTTTGGTTAAAATGAAAATTAATTGAATAAAATTTGCCTTCTAAATTACCTGAAAGAATTGTGAAAAGGAAAGTTATTTTATAACAGCGAATTAGACGGGTTCATTTTCATTCTAGTGATAGATCGAATTGTGCACGAGCCCTATTTATCGAAATCCTTTTTTTTTAAATAATCGTTTACTGGACTACACCTGCACTGCACACTCGCGTGTATGGAAAACCTTTGCGGATTATGATATACAAATAAATAAATAAACTAAATTTAGAGAAAGTGATTCAATTTAGAACATTAACAGACAATTGCTTAGCTCCATTTTGAACACAATTCCAGACTTTGATTACAATGAAAAATGATTGAATAAATATTTGCCCTACTATTAAAATTAACTGAAATGTTTCTTGTTTCTGGAAAACTCGCGAATTTGTGGACAAAATACAAACTTTCATTTTGAGCTTCTAGTTCATACCAAATCGTATTTCGTTTGAAAGTATAAAATTACTGAGGAAAATATGAAAAAATGTTTGAAAAAGAATTGACAAAGAAGTTTTCGAAAAACTGTCAGTGCCACGTTAATATAAAACAATTTTGAAAAGGAAAGTATTTTATAACAGCCAATGTGAGCATGGAAACAAGTATTTAAGGTGTCCAAATTAGGAGTTTGCAGCTGATAAACTGTCAGTGCCACGTTAAAAATACAAACACCCACCACATCAACTGAAGTTATAACTGTAACGTTTATACCTACACGCTGAGCGATCGACCAAACAAAATCGTATTTCCTTTTTCAGTGAAGTTTTGCAAGCAATTTTATTATATTTTGACATTTGTTTAAACTCAATCGTCAAATTATCAACCGTATAAATCAAACGATCGCTCAACGTCCAAATGGTGGCTGGGAATAAAATTGTCAGAATTAGTTATTTAACTAAGACCTATGCTAATTGACGGCTCAGACAATTACTAGCCAGTACGCGATTCTGCAAAATTAATAAACTTCAATACCCTTCCGGTATTCAATTCGATCTTCCTTCGAATCGAAACATTCTATACTAATACAAACTAAAGTATTTGCCCATGTTCAGCCACCATTTGTACAAAAAAATAAATGAACTAAACAAAGTTCTTATCTTTGATGAGATGCCTCCTAATTTGTCAATTCCAGTTTGTCCCCTTGAATGTTTTCTTCATCCTCCCATTTTCCTGACGTTGATACTTTTTCAAGTTCCTGAAAATATAAATGAACGATTCACAGATAAGATACAATGTTCAAGTTTTGTTATTTTGCAGACGAAGGTTGTATTTTAGGTGCATTTATAGACGTGGTTTTTTATCAACAGTTGATGGTATACAATGAAAGAATAAACGATTTCTAACAGGAATTTCACAGTATTTTTTCAACATTTGTTTCACGGCCTTAGCTCCTAAGTTGAACTATAAAATGTTCTATTGAAAGTATATGCAGCTTGAACGAAATTAACCAACCAGACCTTTATAAAAGACAAACGCAATACCGAAACGTAGAGACGTCGTTAAACGAAGAGAAGCTCGACGCACGTGTTTACTTCATCGAGCAAAACTTTATACTCTTTTACTCAACAAATGTAATTTATTTGCGAAGCGACTCTTACCTTCGGTTGGAGTTGTGTGGCCACTTTTTCCTTGGCGGTACGTCTTCCCAGCGTCTTCCAAGTTGCCTCTAGCGCGCCAAAAAGTTTTACAACTTGCGAGACATCTTCACACGAACACGGCTTGCTTGTTTTGCGGCGAGAGCTGCGATATTTTCATGAATATTGATTAGAAACTTGGGCCAATCGCCTGGCGACAAATACGTCAAAGATTTTGGGGTAAACGACGTTTGCACGCTTTTCAGTGATGAAAGCGCAAATAAAGAAAGAAAAAAACGTGATAACAAAGTTTGCATATTTATTTTATACCACGTTCACACCAACGCTTAAACATGTTTAAATGTTGTTAAGTTTAAAACAGGTTTAGAAAAATACCCTCAAACGTGCCGTAATATTTAGAGTGAAATCTTTACTAAAAGCAACTTTATTGACTTTTATTACTATTCCAGGTAGTATGAGTCATATACATTTAAAAACGTTCAAGATACAGGCTAAAAACGTAGTTAAACTAAATAACATTTAAACATGTTTAACCGTTGGCGTGAATGGTGTATTAAATAAGGAGGTACCGTGCAACACAAATTAAAGCAGACATACCAATTTTTTTTAACTGCGAGAGAAGAACGTAACCTTTTATGCATTTTGGAAGCAATGCACCTTTTATCGAATTTTTTTTTTTTTTTTTTTTTTATTGAATGATACTGAACGTGTTATTAATATTACATAAATGATAGGTAAATAAATATGGTGTAAAAATACATAAAAGAAAAGGTGAGAAAGGTGACAACAAGCAAAAGGAAATATATATGCACATATACATATACATATAAAGGAGTTGGACGAGCTCGTTGCATTTGCTTTTTGTATATGAACATCGTTTATGCTGCGTCATCAGTAAACGACATCAGTTTTAAAGTTAATATAAAATGGCGTCTGTAGTGTTTGGTTTTCTATTTCTCTTCTCGGAACAGCAACTTAAAATTCGCGAAACTTATTTTTAACTTTCAATACAGCATTGACATTTATCGAATGGAAAAATATAAACTCATCTGCAGTGGACTCTCACTAACATCTTCATAAATAAGACCATCTGGTAAAGCTGGGTTGCCATGTCACCCTTAAAACACAGAATCATCTTTTAAGATTACATTGTTTTCAATTAATGAATTGACCGACTGACTTGCTTGTCCGACAAATTTACTGACTTCCTGACTGACTGACTGACTGACTGACTGACTGACTAACTGACTGCTTGTCTGACAGATTGACTAACAGACTGACTGACACATTGATTGACTGACTGACTGGCTGACTGAATTTAATGATTGACTGACTGACTCATTCATTCACTGACTGACTGAATGACCGACTGGCTAACGCACTCACTAACCAATAGACTGACTGACCAGCAGACTGATTGGCCGACCAACTAACTGATAGCCTGAGAAAACAGACGTCGTTTCGCGGCTCCACCACTGAGGCCTCCGCGAAACTGACGTCTGAGTAATGAGTGCCAAACTCGCGCACGCGCGACGTACTCGCTACCGAGATCTGGGTAGTGCTTCTGATTGGTTGAAACAAATTTCCCTTGCGGCACGCGTGGATTCTTCGCGCGTATGTTGTTTTCAAGATGACGGGAAGAATAGACATTTTGTATCCACCACAGATTTCTGTTGTGTGTTATATGTTAACCTCATCAACGACACTTCGTTACTTTTAGTAGGTTTTAGTACGTTAGTTATTGTATAGGAATTTTTATACCTGATGATTTTTTACCGTGTATAAATAATGATTACAGATTAAAGGTTACGACAGTACTACATAGGAGATCAAATAGCGGGAAAGAATGACTTCATTTAATTAACGAATTGCCGTTTGAAGTGAATTTGTCAAGCTGGCCAAAAGTCAGGTATGTGGGCAAGATGGGAGAGTTGAAAACACTGACCCCCGCTCCGCGGACTACACACTGACCCCCGCTCCGCGGACTACACACTGACCCCACTCCGAGGACTATACCCCACGGACTACTTCACTGACTACTCCACGGACTACCCTACGGACTAATCTACGGACTACCCCTCCTACAGTCCAAAAAAATTACAAAATTAATTTTAGGGTGATAAGATAGAAGAAACATACTTGCATGCACGATCACCTTCACTGAGTCGCCATCTTGGTCGCCTCCATTTTTCTCGGCCCATTCCTCCCTCATAAGCGAGCTCATCACTACAAAAATGGCGACTACGAGCTGCTTCTACGTCCTTTAATTCGATTACTGTGGCTGTTTAAGTCTAATAATTGCAGACTGCTCGCACAGAGACAAGTCGGTAAGTCTTGTTGAGTAAATTGATCAAAAACAGCTTGAAGTCTGACATAGGTACTAAACACTGGTGATTCTGCAGATTTTGCGAAAAGAGCTTAAATCGGTAGCAATAGTGCCCTGGCTTGGCCATTGATCCAGCTCCTGCATTTACATGTACTAACTGATTGGTCCAGGTTCATTTCAGAGTTCAGAAAACATACAAGCACTTCGCCAAGGAACAATTTTCTTTTACTTTGATATTTTGAAGGCTTATATAAACATAGCTTTTTATAGTAAAATGAAACGCTAATGCTACAGATGCTAAGGTTTCAGTTGCTTGACTTACGACTTCAACCTTTTTAAATTGTTAAAATTAGCGTAGTGCTTGTATGTTTTCTGATCTCTGAAATGAACTCTGGGGCCAATCAGTTGGTACATGTAAATGCAGGAGCTGGATCAATGGCCAACCCAGGGCACTATTACTCCCAATTTAAGCTCTATTCGCAAAATCACCAGTGCTTAGTACCTATGTCAGACTTCAAGCTGTTTTTGATCAATTTACTCAACAAGACTTAACCACTTGTCTCTGTGCGAGCAGTCTGCAATTATTAGACTTATTAACACCCACAGTAATCGAATTAAAGGACGTATTCGCCATTTTTTCACTGATGCCGGGAACTCGCTTATGAGGGAGGAATGGGCCAAGAAAAATGGCGGCAACCAAGATGGCGACTCAGTGAAGGTGATCGTGCACGCAAGTATGTTTCTTGTATCTTATAACCCTAAAAGTAATTTTGTAATTTTGTATTTTTGACTGTAGGAGGGGTAGTCCGTAGAGTAGTCCGTAGGGTAGTCCGTGGAGTAGTCCGTGGGGTAGTCCGCAGAGGGGGGTCAGTGTGTAGTCCGCGGAGCGGGCTCTCCCGTGCAAGATCATGACGCGTCTTCGCCTACTCAAAAAGAGGAAAGGGCTTCTCCGGCAGGCAATATTAAAAACGTCGAAAGTCAACTGGGTTTTGATCGAACCTGCAGCGTAAGTCGTCATCTAAAACTAGTTCGGCTGTGCCTTCATTTCCGAAAAATGTATCACTTATCTCAAAACAGGAACACAGCTCGTCGAATATCTTCTTGGCTTTCCGTTCGCATCGATCACACTCGAAACGGCAGACTTTACTAAGAATTTTCATGCGTTCTTGGAAAACTACGGTAAAGGAAATTTCATTTTAAAATATGGATTTACTTTGTAAGAAACATTTCATTGATTTTTTCTGTTATCAATAGTTTTTGTGAAATATTTATATGGAAAGCTCGGCTACATTCGGTCAAGCGATTGTACAAGAAATTCGCTTGCGTGGACAATTTCCTAGATGCGTTATAATGTAATGCGTTTTGCTTTTGAGAGTAATCTGATAGATATTTGAATAAAACTTTCAACTGTGAGAAATGAAAATGTTGTCCTTTTTCTTGTGTTTGTCATTCAAGAATTGGTCTGGAAAGCGATCTTTTGTAAACAACAAATTTATATTTCGCAGCTCAAATTTCATTTGCATCGCAAAATTCAAAGTGTCTCCATAACTTTTGATTTTTTGACTTTCAGGTTAGTTTTTCAGGCTTTTTTGATACGGCACTGATGTTCTGTATTCGAAAATCATTCAAACTAATTATTCTAGACGGAAATGTTGTTTTTCAAGTCTGTGTTCGCGCGTGATCCACGCGTGCCGCTAGAATAATTTGAGTAGCGGTTATGCGTGACAGTGCGAGATTTTGGCGCTCATTTCTCAGACGTCCGTTTCGCAGGGGCCACAGTGGTGGCGCCGCGAAACGACGTCTGTTTTCTCAGGCTAACTAACTGACTATTAAATTAACACTGATGAAAAGCCTGAAATGACTCCTCTACACCTTAAGAGATTAGCTCTTTCGTCTTTACAATGTTTAGTTATGCCGTCATTTCTTTGCTAACTCAAAAAAAAAAACTACCCCTTTCTTTGTCTTTGTTGCAAGATAACTACTGGCCCCTTAATTTGCCCTTTAAGTAGCCCAATTTCGATATATTAAAATTCAACTTAAAACAAAAGACATCACTACGAGGCTTAGGGGAATGATAGTAGAGATTTATATGGTTTATTCCCCTAAGCCTCGTAGTGATGTCTTTTGTTTTAAGTTGAATTTTAATATATCGAAATTGGGCTATTAACGCATTAACGAGATGGCTCTTAGAGCCCTTTGATTCAAACTTTATTAACATTCACGATTTCTTTCGAAAGATGACGTCCTTTTTTTAAAGTGTGTCACATTTTCATTATCATGCAGACATCGACATAATCTGCCTCTGAGTTTAGTTTGGTAATGCTTATCCAAGTACTGTCACGAAAACAGTTGTTTTAAACATACATGTTTTAACTAAAAATGTATTGTTATATGTAGGGATAGATAACATAATAATTAATAATGATTAATATTCATTGTCACGCACATATTCACATAATCTGCCTCCAAGTTTGGAAAACAGTTCTTTTAAGTATACATGTTTTAAACTGAAAAATATTTGTTATATACAGAGATAAATAAGATCATAATAATTAATAAACATTAATATCTTTAATTTTTTTCATTTATTATTTATAAACACTATTTTTGCTTTTTTATACATTTATTTATTTTTATTTCTTTGTTATTTTATTTATGTTCCGGACTGTTCCGGGATGTTCCGGAATGTTCCGGAATGTTCCATATTTCTAGTTTGTCTGCACCCTTGCTGAACGCACAAATTAAAATTTGTTGTTCCTGTCCCTACCTATTAGGAAAAGTCGCCCGATATGATTTTCCAGTCAGATCAGTAAACTAAACGAAAGGTTGAATATAGAATCACCAGGATTGACGTGTTTTTTTGTTAGCAGGCGAGGACAGTTTGTTCCTTCAGTGCTTGGAGAAGAAACCTGGTCACCAACAAGCTTGGCGCAGCAAGATTGTACGGTCTTGTGCTTCCTCTATTTTTTGCACGTTATACCAAATATCTAGGATAATTGTAAAACAATAAAAACGCAAGCAAGGAACATTACACATATCTATCAATTCTGTGTTTAAAAATTAAAGAAACTTGTTCTTAGTGTTGAAAATAATATGCAATAAGACTTATATAATCATGGGACATTTAAAAATATCGTTGACTCGCTTTTTACTTGTGTATTTTTCGTAGTCATCAAATGATGTTTTCTCCTGGTATGATTTCGGTACCGAACAGATGTTTTGTGATAACTGAACACTCGGTATTTTAAAAAAGGAAATTAGTCCTGTGGGCAAATAGTTACTTATCCCAAGGTCGATTAGGTTGTTTTGGATTTTTACTTCCGATCGACAATTCGTGGCAAGCCTTTCCTGGAAAAGGCTTATTCTTGTATTTTATCCATTTCCAGTGTAAGAAAACTATGTTTCTTTCCGAGATCATACCAGTTGATATTTCGTAGAAATTCTAATTTAAACCTGTATTTCACTAAGCAACCTAGGCTTGCGATCATTGCAAATATTTACACGCCCTGTTTGACCTATGGGACTTACGCCGATAGGTGTCGAGTCGGGATCTACTGTCAATGAAGGTCGCTCAGGGTCACTCAGTGTAATACAGTTTACTAGTTGACACGTATTACTTTAATGATATGGAAAAGGATGGACTAAACTAAGCCAATCAGGTATGATGAAGAAACTTGTCACCTTCAGTTTTTCTACGTTGTGAAACGAATTTCAAATGTAATTTTCTCTTCTATCTTCGCCGTGCAAATATGTTAACCTTACGATAAATATTTACCTTATAATTTTTATATTTCTCTTGTAGTTTTGTTTTGGCTGAACAGTTCCGAAATGTTAGTGAAAATTGAAAGAGAAGTCAGCTTTGACACTGACAGACATATCGAAGGAATATATGTTAATGATTTGTCCTGACCAATCATGATGAGGCTTACGCTAGCCTACATTACCCTTTGATTTGATTTTGACATTGATTGATAGTTAGCTCTCAGCCAACGTAAAAGCTACGTGAAAAAAAAGTTGTAAGCAGATCTTGTGAAGTAACTGAACTGTATAGAACCGCGGAAGTCTAATCAAGAGTAAAAGCCAGAGCCAGCTACTGAAGTCTGCTGTACTGAGTCCCAAACAATTGAGAGTAGAATAAGTTGCTACACCCCAACAACGCCCTTATTCTACATAATGTTTAGTAAGAAATTATTTTTCATTGGCCAGGTTAGTTTGCTCTGTATGTTTCTTGAAATTTATTCACGCATTTAGGTTTTATTAGCATGTATCATTGCGACGGATATTAGTATTTTTTATTTAGTATTAGTATTCTCCGTTGTTCGAATCGACTTAATGTTGGTGAGAGATTTGATTTGATAGACTTTCGCTGATTACCTAAGGCTCCAGGATCTCTCCAGTCGCAGTCGTTAATTGATAAATGCACGCACTAAAAAAGTATTGTGTATATATTAAGTTGTACTGTTGATACATTCCTTAGTTGTTGTGTGCCATATTCCTCAATTACGCGCCCTTTATGCAATAAATGCTGACCAAATGTCATGAATCTGAAATAAGCATCAACTTCCCTACTCCGCCTTAAAAATCAGTGCAAAGAAAATGCGCGAGGAGAGAAAAGTTGGTCGTTAATTCACGTTTATTGGCACAAATAATGAGTTAGTTTATCGAGGTTGTAAAGAAAACACATGATTTTTAAATGAAAATTATGCATGCTTGTTTGAGGAAATATGCTTTATTTTCATATCAGTTTTTCATAATGTAAATGTTGCAAGTTTTGATTCCTATAAACATAAAGACAATTCACTGTTGTAAACTTTTAAGCAATAGACGATGTGGTTACCCAGCCAGTCCAGAAGTGTAGCAGCTTTCGAAAGCTTCTCTGTGATTGGCTTACATATTTCGCGCGTAATTTATGGGTATCGAGGGTATCGGGAGGATGTTATTGGCTAAATCTCATAACCTTGTTCGTGAGCTATTGGGTTTCACACATTACCCTGCAAACGCGTAACGACGCTTCATGCAATGCGCGGTCAAATCGTCTGGATCGGAGTTTCATCGCATCGTCAGGAGTTATTACAGTGATTTTACATCAACTGTTGTCAGGAGCCATAAACGGGGACGGAGACCGTAAGCGTGGCGCCCACGCAAACCCATGTTAAGGACGTGTTGGGCTATTTTTAGCAGAAATTGCGCCACCCTTGACGCAATGAGAGCGCGCCGGTGATACTACCTTATATGGAAAATAAAAGTCTTTCGGGTTTGTTGATTGCAGAAGCTGATTTGGACATTTCACTGAAGAAGAGCCAAGCCCGAAACGTCTGAAAACTTTCAAATTTTCGGCACTCTTCTACATTAACATTTTCCATTATTTATTGCTGATTGTAAATGAAGTTTTTACGTCGACGCTAGAAACGACAAAAATATTTTTTTATCTACCGTGCAGGACTTAACAGAACAGACACCAGTGTCAGATTAATCATAATTAACCTTTTTTAACAGAACGTGCAGATTGTCGAAAAAGTCATTTGATGGTCTTTTTATACTTGTTTACTTGGCTGTCGAAGAGACATCCGCCAAAAGACTTTACCGACAGAAAAACTTAACTGCATTTGGCTAAACATAAATTGTTTTTACGCAAATAAAAACACTAAAAACTGACCCAGTTTACGCCATTTATTCTTCAAGCCAAAAATGCTCCAAATGAACAGGATGGTTTGAGGCCACTCTTTTAATTAAAGCCGTTTTTCTATCGTAAGAAATTTTTATCAACGCAGCCGCTTCCACCAACCGGCGCAAGTTCGCTAAAATCCACTGAAACACACATAAACGTATTTGATGCCATTTTTAAAACTACTTGCTGACGTCTATTAAATTTGAGAAGTAGAAGACATAGCTAATGAATAATATATATAGTTAGGCTTGGCCTAACAGCGGCCCTCTGAAGACCCTCTGAACAAGCTTAACTAAGATGAAACTTAACTTAGGTGAAAGGTCGGAATTAAGATTGACGACAGGGCTATTTTTCAATTTTAGCAATTCTCAAAAGCAGTAAGCTTAAGCTTGTTACCCGACCGTCTGCACAGTACATTTAGACCGTACAAAAGTTCACAAAAACAACTTTTTCTCCGTCTAGAATAACTATTACGACTATTTTCCGAATAAAATACACTTGTTGCTTGTCACAAAATGCCCGAGAAACTGATTTGGAAACCAAAATTGCAAAAATACACAAACATATTTGCATAAGGCGACGCGAGAATAAAATCTAATATAAGTCTTGTTTTGTTTACATAAAATCGCTTTTCAATCTATGTAATGAATGAACAAACATTTAAAAAAGGACAACACAATCTTCTTTCGAAAAATTTTATTCAAATCTCCATTAGTTTATGTTTAAAAGCAAAACGCAAAACGCGCATCGAGGCCGAGCCGTGTCTTCGATGAAATTCAAGAAATTAATACAACTGAATTTAAGCTACACGTTTAACAAAACACGAACAAAAAGTCAATCACAGATTGATATCAAGATAAATTCCCATCGAAAAATGTAATTTGTTTTACCTTTAAGTCCCTCCGGCGACTACTGTGCTTGGAAATTCTTTAAATCTCCGCTTTGGTGCTGAAATCCGTAAAACGAACCCATCTCTCGCATTGCTAAAAACGTATACAGCTATTTCAATTAACGTAGCTCAAAGCCAAGACCGCAAGGTAGTATGGGATTTATATGCATAAATTCACCACAATGGCTATTAACAACTACCCATACTACCTTGCGGTCTTGGCTTGTAGGCTTTGAGCTTTCATCCGACAACGTTAATTGAAATAGCTGTATAGTTCCTCGAAGCAAGATTTTATCCCTGAAAGCTCTTCTTTTTCCACTAAAGCGGCTTCTGAGTATCCCTTAATTAGTATCCCTGTCTTGAGTAGCAAACCACGAAAAAATGCAGGAAAATAACGACTTTAATTTAAACCGTTTTCTCCGCTCAGTAAACACAGCAAAACATCAAAGTGTTTTCCCAGCTGACGTGACATTCGGCTGTGTAACCGCGTGAAAAAAAAGCCTCGCTTTGGTTTCAACATGACGTCGTACGCGCATGTTTTGCGACGTCATACGCGCCCGCGAGCTAGTTCTGCGCGACGGAGGTACCTGCGCGACGGCGGCGGAGGGCGGCGGGCACACGCGCGCCCGCGAAACATTCCGCTAGCCATGACTTCGAAAAATGACGGGCTAGGTTCTATGAGTATGGGGCTGCTCAGCGAGTGGTCCGCTATAAATACATTCTGATATATTCTGAAACGATTGAGAATTCCAAGTAAGCTTACGCGAAGATGTATTTCAAGTTTACACCAAAGAAAAGTTAAGACTTAAGTTATATTAAAAGAGAAGTTATCGAAACCAACCAAACAGTTTGTGTGATAAATGTCTACAGTTAACATCAATCTAGCCGCGCATCAAAACGGATATGGCTAACAAACATAAACGAAAACAAATGAATCTGTATTTTTTTGTGTGGCTTGATTTAGTAGAGATTTTTTTGGGTATTCAAAACAATCTGAAGATTCATGGTAGTTCCCGCAGCATATCCCGGCCGTGTAGTTCTGCGAATAAAGTACAACCAAACTTGTTTTGCAGTTGTTTTAACGATATTTAATGCATTACATTGCATCTGTTTCATGAAATCTGTTATACAATAGTCTGCAAATTCGGCGTGGGATTTTTTGGGGGTTTATGTTTGTTCCAGGGATTTTTTTGGGGTTTTGATTTTTGCCCCCATTCGATCATCCCCGTCACTTAAAATCCAGAGTAACCCCCCCCCCCCCCCCCACCCCCCACCCCGGTAAGCTTGAACCCTGTCAGCATTATTTTTAGTGTTTTTGCAACACTTTGAAAAACCCCTGAGACAAGTAAGCGATAAAAGAAGCCGGCAAGCGTACTATCAGGACCAACACAAAGTCAGGGACTGTAACCCAAACAGGGCCGGTTACTTATAACCTTATAGACGACGATGTTGTATCGAATGGCTGACGTTGTTTTGTTTTGAGAATGCATTTCCCGACGGTAATAACAGCCGGTTCATCACATACGTGTAAACATTAAATACAATTGTACTAATAAAAAAGAAATTTCTTTTTTCCTTTCTGATAAATCTGTACACTACGTGTAATGGGCTCCTGTAGGAGCATATTTCAAGGTGTAACTGTTCTACAGGTCCAATAAGGGAGGATAGAGGCTCATAACACTACCTCACTTTTAATTGTTTTATGTCTAGAAATAATAATAATTTCACGGGTTTTGGTTTTTAATAAATTCAGAGTTTAACTGGTGAGTTTAACGAGGTGCCCACACTAAAAAACAAGGGCCCAAACTTAGTAAATACGAGCTACCCAAACTTAATTCTGAAAGGAGTCAGAAGAAGACCGCTAAACGCCCGAGGGGCAAGAAGGGAAAAACTACGGAAGAGAAAAAGGGAAACAGTAGAGAAAACTAGATGTATGAGGGGAAATAGAAACAATAAAAAGGAAAAACTGTAAAGAATGGCAATATGGGCCGCCATCCCCGGGTTGGAAAAACGCGCTTCCTGATTGAAAGAAATCACAATAGAGAAGGTGGAAACAAAAGCTGACAAAAATAGCGGCTAATAACTAAGAGGAATCCCCCCGGGGGAATGGCGGCCCGGTAATCCGAGAGGGTGTAAGTCACCCCTCCAGGCACCGCCATTGGGAAAGCGAAGTAAATTGGGGAGAGAATCACTGAAACCCGGATGGACCGTATATAGAACAAGGGGACAAAAGTATAGATGGGAAAGGTAAAGCTTAAAATAAATAACGGCAATGGGAAGTAAAAACGCAATGAATTAAACAAGACCGGATGATAACCCGAGAAAGTAAAAACCCCAATAAACAAACGGGACCTTATAGAAACGCGCGAAATAAAAAGTAATAAACAAGCGGAACCTACTGTTAACCCGCTGGAATAAATATTTTAAAAAACAAGCGGGATCTTCTGTTAGCCCGCGAATTCAAATGAAAAACTCCAATAAACATGCGGGACCTTCTGTTAATTGACAAAAGTAAAACTCCAATAAAAAAAGCGGGACCTTCTGTTAACCCGCGAAAATAACGCTTCAATGAACAAGCGGGACCTTTTGTTAACCCGCGAAAAATAACACGCCAGTGAAGAGGCGGGACCTAATGTTAACCCGCGAAAATTAAAACTGCAATAAAAAGCGGGGCCTATTGCTAACCGACAAAATAACACTGCAATAAACAAAGCGGAAAAGAAATGAGAACTAAACTGCACAAAACTGAAAATGGTAAAAACTAAGGGCGAGATAAAAATAAAATAAAGGGACAATGGCTGCGGCCGCACTTGGTGAGTTAACTGGGTTATTTTTTTAGTAACCCGGTTAAAATAACTCGGTTAAAATAACTCGGTGAAAAGTGAAATAACCGAGTTTATTTTTCTGAGCGGCCGCACTTCAGAAGGTTGAACTTTGAACGTGAGAGATTATGGTATCATTTGCTAGCGAGAGCTGCACAAAACAATACGATTAATGAGAGAAAACAATGCCTCTGCACGTGCATTTTACATATTGTTATTCCCTGCAAAACAAAATCGTCAAATGATCAAATTATAGGTGTTGTGGAGAACATAAACACACGACGATTTTCCTTTCTCTATTTGAAATTGAAAGTCGTCCCTACGAAGGTCTACGAATTCAACAGGAAGCCAAAAATTACCGCGTAAGCGAAGATGATTGACAGATCGGGAAAGTTAACCTGCACTAAACTACCTAGCGAGGTGGATTAAATAAACCTAACCCGATTAAAAAAATCTATTGTTCTTTAATTAATTTCCATGGGAACCGCTAACACGATTAAAATTCGGTGAACGCCAAAAATACGCGGCCGCATCAGGAATTTTGTTAAACCAGTTAATTTTAATTAGTTAATTGCAAATAACCGGGTTAACTACTCTAGTGCGGCCGCAGCCAATGTGTGGAAACACGCGAGAAAGCGTGGCATGCTAAAATGCAAACAACGAGGCCAAAAAACAAATACGAATGACCAAACACAGAAAACTAACAAAGATAAACGGGCAAAAAATCAATGGGAACGCGTACGTGCGAACATAAGATAAAACAGAAGAATAAACAGATAGAAAGAAAAACCTCAAGTTGTTCGGCCGGAGGGTTTGGAGCGCCCGATTGTGGAGCAGCTAGAGCAGGTTCTGCTGCTGGCGGCCGTTCAACTTGCGGGACAACGGGTTTACCTCGGTGTAAGAACCTGTGACTTTTTCCTTTGTTTTTTACCTTTGTAGAATCGCATTCCCAGTTGACTCTATTCTTTTATGCCTTTTGTTTTCTTTGTTTTACGTCACTCGTGAGTTTCACAGGTTCTTACACCGAGGATGAGCCGGGACAACTGCTTGAGCAGCATTGACGGCGTCTTGGTCACCCCTTGGCCTTTGAACATTGGGCTGTGGAGCGTCAGCCATAGCGAAGAAGGGCACACAGAGTAGAGCAAGACCCATAACAGTAGAACAACAAGACGTGTGCAGTACACGGGTGTGCGAGAAAAGAGAGAGGATTAATAATGAGATTCTCCTTATATACGCTACGGTGAGACCGATGACAATAAAAACCGTTAGCACAAATTGAGTCTGACTGTGTATTCAGCGTGGCTTTTCTTTCGCGAATAATCAACATTTCGTGGATTAAACAATCCATGCAGTTTTCCTTGGCATTTCTTTAAAACGGAAAACATTGTAGTCAGCTCAGGATTCTTGATTCCGTGGTCTCTCGTGTGTTTTCCAACAACAGAGTATTTATGTTCATCAATGCGGTGATAAAGATTGCGCTTGGTATAGCAATATAATCAGCATCACACTGAGCGCATTTAAAACTGTAAACAACGCACTGATTTGTCAAAGAGAAACAACGTTTCCAGCGAAAAAGCCATTTCAAAGCCAACTGTAATAAGCATGCCAAAATATTGACCTCTCAGACGAGAAATTTGCTCCGGGCGTGCGCGTTACCAAAATGAACTATTGCCTATTAATTATGTATGTCTGCGCTATTGTTTTACTTTTGGATTTTTATTGTTTTGGCTTTTGTTTTAGTTTTAGAACGGTATGCATAACTAATATATGGGGTTATGCGGAAATCTTTCCGATATCAATACTACGTATCTTACTTGTTTATGTAACCTTGAAGCGCGGGGTTTCCTTGATAGCCGTGATTTCCGCTTTCCTTCTGATTTCCCTCGTTCTCACCGCTAGGCCATGCACTGACGGACGAGCAAGCGAACGTAAACACGATGCCGACTAACGGAAGCCAAAATGCACTCAGTCGAAGCATCGTGTGGCTGAAAAGTGCAAAATGACGGAGGTTTTTTCTCTCGAGCCAAAGCAAATTTCCCACCAAAATGTTTACTAGATTACAGTCTTTCCAAAACCGAGTGTGGATGTTGACATTGCGCCTGTTAAATTGAGTTAGAGCGCTTAAAGCGATGACCGCGCGGTCGAACTCCATACAAGCCTTTATACGAAATTGCTCACTTCAAGGTCAAAATGACGGTACTCTTTTTTTTAAGTTATTAAAATATTTTAACGTTTCTAGATAGAATAATAACCACAGTACTGGAATCCGAGTGTGGATTTCAGCAAAGTAACTCAGAAATGTGCAAAAGTTTGATTTTTCTTTCAAAAAATAACCTTTTTGTTTGGGAGCCTGGTGACGAGTGAAAATACTATGTAGGCAAATGTCACCCAATAGCCCAATTTCGATATATTAAAATTCAACTTGAAACAAAAGACATCACTACGAGGCTTAGGGGAATAAACCATACAAATAGGCCATTTGCACGATGACGTCATTTGACTACTACTACCAGAATTCATTTCGTTTTTCCTTTCTTATTTAAATTTTGTAATCCCAGTGCGGTTTAAATAACAATAGCCCTAATTTGCACTACAAAACAAAAAACTGAAGGATTCTGGTAGTAGTAGTCAAATGACGTCATCGTGCAAATGGCCTATCCCTGCTATCATTCCTATAAGCCTCGTTGTGATGTCTTTTGTTTCAAGTTGAATTTTAATATATCGAAATTGGGCTATTGAGCGAATAGAAATCAAGACTGATTCAAAAGCACGGTGAATCACGCGCGGTCAGGAGAGAACCTTGTGGCAGTGACAAAGTTTAGTTTTGTTTATCTGTAAATGACGATAAATGACTGTAATTGATGCTGTTTGTACATAATGTTGACTGTGAAGTCAAATTGTGAACGTTTGGAAGCAAAAATGCGTGAAATGCATGCAGCCCCAGTCCGTCTCTGACTAGAGACGCCTATTGATAGTTTTAGTACACTGGAGTGGTAATTTATCACAAAACTGAACCATCATCTTTCGGTATCTGCTAATACAAAAACATTCTTTGGCTTTTAAAATGACACCAAACCCCCGTGACACTGCGCATGCCTATTTAAGTTCAGTTTGAATGTGAAAAATTTACATATCAACAGCATGACTAAGATTCATAAGATTCATAAAATATTATGCTGTAATTTCGACAATGACGTCTTTCGGTTTCTCGGAATGTTTCGAAAAGGAATTTGTACTTTAGAAAGTGACTGGCGTAGTTGTCAAACTATAAAGTATTCACTTTGTATTTTGTGGCATTTTAAATATATTTACCAGTTCAACAGCAGGACTAGCATTTCCTTGCGTGCGACAGGAAATAACAACGCGGTATAGTGACGAAGTCGTTCATTTGGTTTTATATACTGAGCTGACTTTTTTCCATGATGTCATCAATGCGAATTTCGTAGAATTGAAATTGATTATCGTGCAAGGTGAATGATAAGACCCTTTCCAGAGAAGACCAGGGTTCATTTGATAAATATAGCACGATTGCAAAAAAGTGATATTTTACTTAATATTACCTTTTGTAAATTGTTTTTGATTGGAAAGAAGTGCTTCTGCCCTTTGGGCCGAAAGTGAAAAACAATTTTATTTTTAAATTTGTTACCAATAAAGAAACAGAAATAAAAAACTTTGTCAGGAATGAAAATTGTATGCATTTCCTGCCTTATACATGTAAATTGCTATTTTAATAAGTCCGAGCGGTACTGGGTCTTTGAAATTAGACTATAACCCCACTTGTAGTTAGAGTCGGTTATTTGGCCAAAAACGTCATGCCGTAGTCATTTGTCTTGGTTCAACTGCAGGGTAAGGCGTTCTTTCATTCCTTTCAGGTAAGCTTACAGTCTATCTTTCGTAACTCATTCTCTTGTTTGTAATTGATTACTTCTCATTCGGTCCTTCGGTTTACAGTTCGGCTTCCGTGTTTACACAATATTTTTCCACCTGGTGCCAATCGGTTTTTCTTTCTTAGTGATTTATATTTTACCGAAATGACGACTCTACCTGCCTTAGCAGTTCTTGTGTTAGGCCATTCCTTTGTCCGGCGGTTCGCTCATGACCTTCAGTTGAATTTTCATTCGCGAGCTTCCGAGAATAAATGCGAAAATTTCTTTGCATTTCCATGACACCGAGAAATAAACTGTTAAGCCAAAAAAATTAATTCAGTATCACCTTGACGTTATTTTCACTCCCCTATAATTATTTCTTATAATGAGTCAGATGCCGCGGGTACATTTTCCATACAAATTTATGGAGAAATTACAACACGATTAGACTCTGATCTTTGATCTTTGTAGCTGAGCTACATCTCGGAAATTTGAAAAAAATATCCGCAATCTTTCACCCTGGTATCTCAGTAAAGCTTGCAATTCATAATGTCTTCATGCATATTTCATTTACTACGGAAAATATTTGAGGGCCACCACCTTTCTAGTTTATTTTTTTGCAGGGTGTGGGGTCGATTTCATTAGAGGTCTCAATTTTGAATTCAGTCGGGCCTTAAATTTCTTTACCAGTTTAAAAGTAGGACTATAGTTTTCCTGCCTGCGACACAAAATATAACAACGCAGTATAGTGACGAACTCGATTCTAATGTCTTTTTATATATATCAATACTGAGCTACTCTTTTTATTCTATGATCTCATAAAAAAAACGCGAATGCTGTAAAATTGATATCAATTGTCGTGCAAAATAAGTATTAGAAAAATCGTGAAAATAATTATTTCATGGTCGTTCGTAGACGAATCATGAAAGGTGGCTAAATTCAAGAGAAGGCAAAGGTTCATTTAGATAGATATTTTAGTTTTTAACATTAATAATATATTTTTGCAAATTGTTGTGGTTAGCAAGAAGAAGGACTGTCCTACGTTCGCAAAGCCACTTTCATTTTCTAAGAAAATTTGGGTCAAAAGAAACAGAAATGAAATTTTTGCTTCCCTTTAATTCAGTATATGTTATAATATTTCAAATCCCGCGAGTACATTTTTTCAAAAAAATGTTTGGAAAATTATAACGCGATTAGCAGCAGGGCTGAAAAACGACTGCGCATGCGTGTATTTGACGCCGCGATCGGCTCGATCGGCGTGATTTTGTGTTTCAACCGAACAAAGAATCTTCGTAGAGCAATACCGTCGTTCTGCAGTTATTTTTATCTCCTTCTAGTTGTTGTTTCTTCCCGACGCGGTTAATTTGTGTTCCTACAGTCACACTTTAGTGGTCCTGTTAAAACATGGAGGTTAGAAATCTGATAAAAGGTAAGAAATTTTAAAACATAGCATCATTGCTCCACGAAACTTGAATCTTATGAGCCGATGTCATGTAAGCATATATTCATTCCTTATCCTAATTTCGATAATTAATGTGGCCTTTTAGCATCAAAATAGGGAACAGAAAACACAAAGGAAATTATATTAACGTCGTCTTAACTTATCGACTCAAACAACCTTTCTCTGCTGGGAAAATATTAGCTTGTTCGTTTCAAGTTTATGGCGCCAGAGATTCAAACTCTACGAGCAGAGCTATAAATATACATTTGTGTAAGCTTAAGTTAAGCTTAATATGCTGCAAACTTCAACTGTTCCGATAGAAAATGAATACAAGCAGTACCGAAGAAAATTCCCAGTCGCATATCAGATTTTATTGGATCTGAAATCGTAATTATTGATTAATAACATAAACTTTAATAAATTAACCCAATTTATTAATTTACACGACCCACAAGCTGTATTTAACTGCTGTAAATCCGAACAAGAAAAAAGCAGAGTAAAACACAATGAAAAGGCATCAGATCAATAAAAAACAGCCAGTGAAATGCTGACTTTGGAACTTCTCACGTCTGGTGGTGATCCATAAGCAAGCGCTGCTTCTCTCGTTCAAAACTTCTTCTTTTAGAGACAGCTGTTTTCTAAATTCATTAACATACTTCAAGTATACAGTTTTTGTCTAAACATATAAAGAATTTGCTAACAAAAGGGATGGAAGAAATAAAAATATATCAATTTTTATACATTTCATTTAATTATTTATTAAAATGTTTTTTTACTTAATTTTATTTTTGTAATGATATAAATCTGATTAATTTTATTAGTAAAACTGTGTTTACTTTATAACCTCTTATAAAATGTTATTATATTGTTTACAAAAGCAAGACACATTTTGCAAACAAAAATCAGTTAATAATGACCATACAATCTATCATGTAATCACCGATTTTGTCCATTTTTGTTCGAGTTTTATGAAGAAACCATAATAATAGCATAAAATTATGCGGGGCGGGTCATACTTAGACAGGGGATGGAAGAGGACAAAACAGAAGAAAGAAAACAGCTAATGATATTGGTTTTATTTTTTTGGCTCTTTAACACTCGTACCATATTTCCTGGAATAATAGCCGGGGGCGATTATTAGTTTTCACTCAACAAAGAGGCAATTATTCGAGGGGAGGCTACTAATGGACTGAGGTGGTTATTTCAAATATTGCTAGCTGGAAGTGCTAATGTGCTAATAGTAAGAGAGTTCCAAAAAATAAATGAAAGAGTGACAAATACATGTGTGTCACTATATTTGAAAAACTATTTGAAACTGTGCTTTTGTGACTTTTCTGTAATGATTGTTATTGTAATGATTAAATCAAAACTTGTTTCGTACACAAGAAGTAAAATTCTTAACCTGACTGGGAGGAGGTGAAACAAATCAATCAATCAATCCTTTATTTAACGTGGTCAGTACGCTTAGCTTAAGAGCTAGTTTCCAGGTATGCCACGAAAATAATGAAGATAAAAGGTACAAAATAAAACTTCATTAGAAGTGTATAAATTTAAGATAAGCTATAATTAAAAAACAAGAAGAAGGGGATGGGGGGGGGGATTAATTGAGGGAGGTCATTATTTCAAATATTTCCAACAAAGAGTAGCAATTATCTGAGGAGGGTGATTAATCAAGGGACGGCTATTATCCTAGAAAATATGGTCCAAATTATTGGGGGCAGATGTAATGTATGGGGGGGGGGGGGACTTCAGTTCAATAAAAAACAGCCAGTGACATTGTAATGGTTTTATTGTATGCATTAGCCTGGCAGTATTAGTCAGGGATAGACAGTGGTTGTAAATAAAAAAATATTAATGTATTAAAAAAATGTTATAATAGTTTCTTTCGGGAGGGTGTACAGGCAGGAGCATAGGGTTAAAAAATGTGGTTTGTCTTATTAAATATCTAACTTATAATATGTGGAAGGCAAAATAGTAATATAGACTAGCAAAAATGCTGACATGCATTTTTATTACCCCATTCAGGTGGATGAAGGACTTGCAACCTATTCCAGGAAAGCAGTGTAAAAGACAAGCACTAAACAGCTGACGAAAACCACTTTTGTATTAATATATTTAATAAAAAATAAAAATTTTAATAAAACCACATGCTGTACTGTTTGATTTGGTTACCAGAGAAAGGGGAATCCCCCTTTTTTAAAAAAGATATTACATATTGTCCAGTTTTGTATTCAGTCCATCAACCAATCTGCCTCTAGTCAAACAAAAGCCAATACAAAAACGGGTTTCAGCAGGCTTCAGCAAAAAAAAGATAAAGAGCTTTATGTCAAACATGTTTTTCTTTAGCATGATCAATAAAATATAAAAGTAGACATCACCCTTTCAAGAGGATTATAATCTTGTACATTTTAAAACAGCTCATCTACTGTTTTGTAGCATTGTTTGTACCACCTCACACCAGAATGATAAGCAGGTACATGGGATCCAATACGGTCAAACATTGGAAAACTTCTTTCCGGAATATTTTGGCTGTGTTGCTGGTTTGAGTGGACAGGCGCAAAGGCTGTTGGTTTCGATTGGTTTCTCGAATATTCCTCCCTGTGCCGCGTACAGGCCCAACCATCCGTGTTTCCGCCAACATATCTCGAAAAAGTCGAACTGAATCTTCTCATTTTCCCTCTATAATCTTATCCTGTTCGAGTCTTCTTGTGGAACCAGCAAGTTTGTCCATCGGAAAATTCGATAAATTGGGACGAGAGTTGAAGCAACCCGCACAAGCTGCATTTCGCGCCGCGGACTCGTCACTTCGCAGAAAATTTTCAAGCGGTGTACAGCAAAAAAAGTTTGGTGTACAAAACATACGTTGTGTCTCTTCAACTGGACTAACTGTTATGAAAGTTTCGAGCTAAAGTTTGCAGGATAACTCTTGATCTGCATAACAAACGTAGCGGCTTTCACATTTTTTGGAGTGCCGCGAAAATTTTCTCACGAACGAGCGGACTCGATAACGCTTTTCAACACGAGAACAATTTTTTTAAACGTTCAACACACCCTAATTTTTCTTAAAATAGAATTTTTTACTCGAAAATACTGATAAATTTATTATCTTTTTAAAACTGACCTTATCTTTTGAGTTTAAATCCCAAACTATTTTTTCGCCTGAATTGCAGTCATTTTGAACCCCCCCGCGCTTGAGCCCACGTTCATTGCCGCGTGCCACTGGCGCGTGCGTAGTCGTTTTTCAGCCCTGCATCTCGCTAAATCGAACATAACTATAATCTTTCACTTTGGTATGTCAAATTCAAAATTAAAAAATGCCTCATATTTCAGTTTCTATGGATCTTTTAGTAGCTGTTCATTTTTCACATTTAGAAATGATATGTGTTTTTACAAAATTTATGTACCTATATGGCACCCATGCTGACCTGAATAACGGTTTAAATCCCCATTTTCTACTCTTCTGGTCTTTAGAGGGGTGTTGGGTGCTCCCATATAAAAATGCCTGGAGTGCTTGTCAGAAATGTTCGGAAAACACTTTTAAAGGCACCGGAATATCGTTTGATGGGCTCATTTTCACCTCTTTAAGGTACAATTTCTAAAACAACACGTCATATTTTGTTATGTTTTTCTTCATAATGCCCTAAAAGGGAAGGGGGGGGGGGGGGGGGGGGGGAAATTAAGTCTTCACAAGCCTAATCACTCACAACTGTCGGAACTTAACCCGGTCTGTGGCATGAAGCGACTGAGAGTATAACTACTCTCCCCTGGATGGTTTGCTGGTCCGTCGCAATGTTACCCCCCAGCATTATGTCGCCGGTACCCATTTATACACCTGGGTGGAGAGAGGCAATGTGGAGCAAAGTTTCTTGTCTAAGCAACAACAGACGGCAGGGACCAGGCTCGAACCACCGATCTTCTGGTTGAAAGTCCGACGCCGGCTAACCACTAGACCACCGCGCCTCCACAGCCCTTAACTCTAATGAGCAATCGAATAGAAATCAAGACTAATTCAAAATCACAATGAATCACGCGCGGTCAGGAGAGAAGCTTGTGGTAGCGACAAATTTGCTGTTTGTACATAATGTTGACTGTGGAGTCAAATTGTGAATGTTTGGAAGCAAAAATGCGAGAAATGCATGCAGACCCAGTCCGTCTCTGACTAGAGACACCCATTGATAGTTTTACATGTAGTACGTACATGTAGTACACTGAAGTGGTAATTTATCACAGAATTGAACCATTATCTTTCGGTATCTGCTAATACAAAACCATTCTTTGGCTTTTAAAATGACACCAAACCCCCGTGACACTGCGCATGCCCATTTAAGTTCAGTTTGAATGTGAAAAATTTACATATCAACAGCATGACTAAGATTCATAAGATTCATAAAATATTATGTTGTAATTTCGACAATGACGTCTTTCGGTTTCTCGGAATGTTACGAAAAGGAAGTTGTACTTTAGAAAGCGACTGGCGTAGTGTTTAAACTATAAACTATTAACTTTGTGCATTGTGGCATTTTAAATATATTTACCAGTTTAACAGCAGGACTAGCATTTCCGTGCGTGCGACAACAAGTAAGAACGCAGTACAGTGACGAACTTGATCATTTATAATCTTGTAGTTAGAGTCGGTTATTTGGCGAAAAAAGGTCATGCCGTAGTCATTTGTCCTGGTTCAACTACAGGGTAAGGCGTTCCTTAGTTCCTTTGAGGTAAGCCTACATGTACATAATAAGGTTTTTTTTTTTTTGCTTTTTTGGTCGCTATCTTTCCTAACTCATTTTCTTGTTTTTAATTGATTACTTCTCATTCGGTCCTTCGGTTTACAGTTCGGCTTCCGTGTTTACACAATATTTTTCCACCTGGTGCCAATCGGTTTTTCTTTCTTAGTGATTTATATTTTACCGAAATGACGACTTCACCTGCCTCAGCAGTTCTTGTGTTAGGCCATTTCTTTGTCCGGTGGTTGGCTCATGACCTTCAGTCGAATTTTGATTGGCGAGCTTCCGAGAATAAAGGGGAAAATTCCCGTGCATTTCCATGACACCGAGGAATAAACTGTCAAGCTAGAAATCAATTCAATGCCTATATGGCAACCAGCCTGGCCTGAATAACGGACTAAATCCCTGGTTTGTACAGTTCTGGTTTGTTAAGGAAAAGGATAGGGAGTGTTGGGTGCTCCCATATAAAAATGCCCGGAGTGCGTGTCAAAAATGTTCGAAAAACACTCCAAAAGGTACCGGAATATCGTTTGATGGGCTCATTTTCACCCCTTTGAGGAACAATTTCTTACACAACACGTCATATTCTGTTATGGTTTTCTTCTTAATACCCTAAAAGGGAAGGGGGGAGGTAAGTCTTCACAAGCCTAATCACTCACAACTGCCGGAGCTTAACCCGGTATGTGGCCCGGTATGTGGCATGAGACGACTGAGAGTATAATTACTCCCTCTGGATGGTTTGCTGGTCCGTCGCTAAGTTACCCCCAACCCCCCCCCCCCCCCCCCCCCCACCCCCCCACCCCCCCCCCCCCCCTCCCCCCCAGCATTATGTCGCCGGTATATTACGATAAACTATGGCATATGGCAAACAAAATATCTAAAAACTAGAAACTTTTGTCAAGCTGATTTTTGAGTAAATCGGAAAAACATTTCGAACTTGTGATATTGCATGCGTCTTTGTGCGCCTTCAACGGTGCAATCAAAACACGAAGCCTCAATCGCGTTTTAGATGAAGTTTATTATTTTATTTGACCATGTTGCAATGTTTCAATCAGGATGAAACTTCGAGACAATGTTGTTCATTTAATAAAGAAAGGGCTATAAAAGTTTACAAAAACAATTATCTCGCGGTTTTTGAAATATGTAGAAAAGCGCTAAAACTACAATATCAAGGACTCTGTCAAAAAACTATGGTTTTCCTACAAAAAATCGAATCTCTAAAACTAAAGCGAGAAACGCTTTTAAACTTTCATAGTTTCATCTCATACACAAAGCAAACATTTTGGCGTAAATTTGAGATTGAGAAATTAAACTTTTATAAGCTTAATTGAGCAATTTATGGATGCGCTCATTCGCGCATGCAAAATCACAAGTTCGAAATGTTTTCCGATTTACACAAAATCGGCTTGACAAAAGTTTCTAGTTTTTAGATATTTTGTTTGCCATATGACATAGTTTATCGTAATAGTGTTGGTTTTCTAGATGTTACCGCAATATCTCGGAAGTTTCTCGTTTTTCTCCGCAATTTTAAATGTGATTTACAAAATTGTTGCACTCATAAACTTCAAACTAGTACAATATTTTGTGTGTTAATTTTTATACTAATTCAACAAAGGAAAGTTAGTTAAACGGCCGCTCAAAAATGTTCGGTGCGGCTGCATGGAAACTGGAGGGAAACACCTTAAACAACCCAACTAAAATCAATTACTTTGATTGACGCCCACTAAAACTCAACTTTATCCGCATGTTTTGAAGGCGGTCGGTCGCGTGTAATTGGTAACCGCTGTAAGCTGAATTCGGCAAACGTGTTAACATATCATTGTAAATGAAATGGGAGTTCTATGATCTGAAGATTTTCCACCAAGACAACAAGTGTTTAAAGGTTTCCTTTCTGAAATAAGACAATGTTTGTATTAGTTTCATTGCAGACGGTCTTTAAGAGTGCTCAAAATCAAAATTCACGAAAAAATCCCAAATTTCATTCTGTAAAATATTAAAAGTTACGCATGCTCAAATAGCGATCTTGGCGAACTCCTATTCTGATGACGTAATTGTTGTGGGAGACAAAAATGGAAACTTTCCTCTGGAATATCTTGAAATTCGTTCAGTGAAATTCCGTAAAATTTGGCATAGAGATAACAAATAGTTAGTTTTCTCTAGTGCTCGTTTATCGTAAAATTTTATAACGCCAATTTTTAAACAGGGACAAAATACACAAATTGGCAAGTAGCGAAGAAACTGCCTTAAGTTTGTAATCCCTACTTTTTTCGTCAGGGAAAGTTTCATCTGGATAGGCTCTACATGATGCGAAATTTTAAGAGGATTTCACCGAAGGAAATTGAAGAAAATCAAAATCAAAGCCGTATAAACACTGAAACGCGTCCGTGTTTGGGCAGTTGTAATTTCATAGTTCAAGTCATTATCTTAACAGCGATGGCTGTAGAACACATTTTGGTTATTGCTCATTACAGTTTGTTAGCTTTGAGTGAACTGGAAGTCAGAAGTCAGAGAAAAATCGGCTTTAGAAAAGTAACGCTCGAGCGCCATATTATCAGCAATAACCCTATGGAGCCACCTTAATAAATCAGCGGTGGCTAGCGTTCCAAACACATCCTTATATTTTGCCACTTAGCGGTCTGATCGTGAGCCGCGGTTCCCTGTAGTCACACATAAGAACGCAGTTAAAAGTCACCGGGCCTACTGAGACTATTTACACTATTTAACTATATCTATTCCTGTCTTCCTTTTTAGATAATTTCCAGGTCTTTCTACTTTTTGCAGTGGCTATCATGTATTTGTCCAGTTTTCGTCAATATTTTCGAAAATAGGCAATAAGTTGCGTGCGTACGTACGATGGTATTCGTCATTGATTTATCGCATATTTTTGGAATCACATTGCTGTTTTGGAATTACATTGCATACTTTTGTAGATCATTCTTTGGAATCACATTGCCATTTTATTTACGATGTTGCTTCTATTTTCACACCAGGAATAATGGTATTAATGCTTTTCCCGGCATTATAGTTTGTGTTTTAAAGCCCAAGCTGTGTTAAAGATTTTGAGACAGTTTGTTGAATATAGAGGGAATACCGGCGCTGTTTTGCTGACTATGTGCATGGCCATGTTATAACCAAATAATGTAAAACAATGTTGCCGTTGAATTTACTTAATGTTAAATGAAACAAATAACTAACCTTCCCTAATATCCTTTACATGTCAAGCGTACTAAAAAACAACAAACTATCCAACTTACTTCTTTATATTTTATCTTCACGGACTCTAGAAATAACTGTCATGGGCAAGATAGATGAAATTCTACAAGTCATTGGTATTGCAGTGGTTGTGGGCAATTTCCTTATCAACACCAATCGTGTTAAAAAATGCATCGAGTTATGCAAGGAATGTCTAATTTACCTGAACAACATTGCTCTGGTAAAAGGAACCGCATTTGTCAGAAAAATATACACATTCGTCTATTCCCAAATGTTTTTAGGGTACCAACTAATCAATGATTGCACAAGTGCGATAAAATGTGGTAAAAAGCTTCTGGTTTTACTTTGCGAGATTGGTGAAAGAGTCGAAGAAGGGAATGTAGCCCTTGCAATAGCACAACTGCATAAAAGTCAATGTAAATATAAAGAAGCACAAGCGCTTTACAAGGAAGCACTTAGTATCATGATGGAAACAGGACAAAGGCAAAAACTAGGATTATGTTACTTTAACCTAGGAATGGTACGTTTTTTTCTCGGTGACTATGGCAAGGCCAAAGAATATCTCGAAAAAGCACTTACGATTATCTTAGAAATTGGCGACCTAAACGGAGAAGCAGCCGCTTACGGAAACCTGGGAAATGTGTTCCAGTCTCTCGGTGACTATTGCAAGGCCAAAGAATATCTCGAAAAAGCACTTGCGATCAAAACTGAAATGGGTGACCAAAACGGAGAAGCAACAGGTTACCTAAACCTGGGAAATGTGTTCATGTCTCTCGGTGACTATTCCAAGGCCAAACAATATCTCGAAAAAGCACTTGCGATCAAAACTGAAATTGGTGACTCAAACGGGGAAGCAGCAAGTTACCTAAACCTGGGAAATGTGTTCAAGTCTCTCGGTGACTATTCCAAAGCCAAACAATATTTCGAAAAAGCACTTGCGATTAAAATAAAAATTGGCGACCTAAACGGAGAAGCAAAAGCTTACGGATACCTGGGAAATGTGTTCCAGTCTCTCGGTGACTATGGCAAGGCCAAAGAATATCTCGAAAAAGCACTTCCGATCAGAACTGAAATTGGTGACTTACACGGAGAAGCAGAAACTTACCTAAACCTGGGAAATGTGTTCATGTCTCTCGGTGACTATTCCAAGGCCAAACAATATTTCGAAAAAGCACTTGCGATTAAAATAAAAATTGGCGACCTAAACGGAGAAGCAGACGCATACGAAAGCCTGGGAATTGTGTTCCAGTCTCTTGGTGATTATGACAAGGCCAAAGAATATCTCGAAAAAGCACTTGCGATTCGCTTAGAAATTGGCGACCTAAACGGAGAAGCAGAAGCTTACGTAAACCTGGGAAATGTGTTCCAGTCTCTCGGTGACTATGGCAAGGCCAAAGAATATCTCGAAAAAGCACTTGCCATCGAAACTGAAATTGGTGACATACACGGAAAAGCAACAGCTTACGGAAACCTGGGAATTGTGTTCCAGTCTCTCGGTGACTATGGCAAGGCCAAAGAATATCTCGAAAAAGCACTTACGATTACCTTAGAAATTGGCAACCTAAACGGAACAGCAGCAGCTTACGGAAACCTCGGAAATGTGTTCCAGTCTCTCGGTGACTATGGCAAGGCCAAAGAATATCTCGGAAAAGCACTTGCCATCAAAACTGAAATTGGTGACCTTAACGGAAAAGCAGCAGCTTGCGGAAAACTGGGAAATGTGTTCCAGTCTCTCGGTGACTATTGCAAAGCTAAAGAATATCACGAAAAAGCACTTGCAATTAGCTTAGAAATTGGCGACCTAAACGGAGAAGCAGAAGCTTACGCAAACCTGGGAAATGTGTTCCAGTCTCTCGGTGACTATGGCAAGGCCAAAGAATATCTCGAAAAAGCACTTGCCATCGAAACTGAAATTGGTGACATACACGGAAAAGCAACAGCTTACGGAAACCTGGGAACTATGTTCCAGTCTCTCGGTGACTATGGCAAGGCCAAAGAATATCTCGAAAAGACACTTGCGATTACCTTAGAAATTGGCGACCTAAACGGAAAAGCAGCAGCTTACGGAAACCTCGGAAATGTGTTCCAGTCTCTCGGTGACTATGGCAAGGCCAAAGAATATCTCGGAAAAGCACTTGCCATCAAAACTGAAATGGGTGACCTTAACGGAAAAGCAGCAGCTTGCGGAAAACTGGGAATTGTGTTCCAGTCTCTCGGTGACTATTGCAAAGCTAAAGAATATCACGAAAAAGCACTTGCAATTAGCTTAGAAATTGGTGACCTAAACGGAAAAGCAGCAGAATACGGAAACCTTGGACAAGTGTTCCTGAAGCTCGGTGACTGTGCCAAGGCCAAAGAATATTATGAAAAATCTATTGCGATCAGTAAAGAGATTGAATCCACTGATATTCAGTTACGTTACCGTGTTAACCTTTCACTTGTTATGCTATTGGAAGGCAACATACAGGAAGCTGAATCTTATCTCTTTTCAAGCATTAAAATAATTGAGGATATGCGAAGTTCCCTAAAAGATAATGATCAATTAAAGATATCATTTTTTGACGTGCATGTTGCTTCCTACCAGTTGCTCAGTGGTCTGTTTTGTGTTATTGGAAATCTTGATAAGGCTCTTTACGCTTTAGAGCTTGGACGGGCAAGAGCCCTAGCAGACTTAATGTCATCTCAGTACTCCGTGGAAAAACAAATATCAGTCAATACACAGACATTGGTTGGTATTGAAAAGTTGATAAAAAGTGAACGTAACTGTATTTGTCTATACATTTCCTATCATAAGCAAATGATATATTTGTGGATCCTTAAAGCAAACAAACCAACGCGTTTGCGAGAAAGGGACGTCAATGACTGTTTGCTTAACAACGCATCGGTAAGAACTGTGCACGAAGTTTTTTATAGCGAAATCTTTAGAGAGTTGCACGTCGTAGCTCAAGAGCAGTGCGAAGATCGATCCTGGTTACCTTTGAGCGTTAACTACCCAACGGCTAAATCATTTCAGGAAGATAGCCTCGCAGCACTACGCCCTGTAGAAGAGGAGGAAGACGAGAACCAACAACCCGACCCTACTCTTAATGATGGCTACAACATGTTCATTGCTCCTGTTGTTGATCTATTGGATGAGCCGGAAATAATCATTGTTCCTGACCGCTCCTTGTTCAAAGTTCCATTTGCAGCGTTACAGGATGGAAGTGATAAGTATCTTTCGGAGAGTTTTAGAATCCGCATCGTTCCTTCTTTGACGACTCTGAATCTTATTCGGGACAGTCCAGCAGACTATCACAGTCAGACTGGTACACTAATAGTGGGTGACCCTGTTGTCGGTGACGTGCTTTATAAGGGACGTCCTGAGAACATATCACGACTGCCTTTTGCAAACGAGGAAGCAGAGATGGTTGGACGACTTCTCAGAGGTCAGCCTTTGTTAGGAAAGCAAGCAACTAAGCAGGCGGTTCTTCAAAGCATTAATTCAGCGAGTCTGATACATTTCGCTGCTCATGGTAATGCCGAAAGAGGAGAAATCGTTCTTGCCCCTCCACCTTCCATTAACAGGACTCCACTAGAAGAAGACTATTTATTGACAATGGCTGACATTTCACAGGTTCAACTGCGAGCCAAACTGGTAGTCCTCAGCTGTTGTCACAGTGCACGTGGAAAGATCAGATCGGAGGGAGTTGTTGGAATTGCTCGAGCGTTCTTAGGATCTGGTGCACGCTCCGTGTTGGTGGCCCTGTGGGCCATAGAAGACGGTGCAACAAAGCAGTTCATGAGTCGTTTCTACGAGCACCTTGTTAGTGGGAAAAGTGCCAGTGAATCACTTTACCAGACCATGAAGTGGATGAGAACAAATGGATTTTCTAAAGTGGGGCAGTGGGCGCCTTTTATGCTGATTGGAGATAACGTGACATTTCATTTTGGAAAGTAAAGGGTAGGTTGATGTAATGCTTTCTATGTTACGACTCGAAAGGGAAATGAAAATTAATAAGCTTACAAGTTACAAAAGTGTTTTGCTCAAGTTCAAACATTAAATATAGAATTACCGTAAAGATTAGTGTTATTTAGTTTTTTTATATCACAGCTATTCGAAAAGTCTATTATGAGCTGACACATGCGCAAGGCGCTTCAAGTATATAAACTGTTTACTCTATTGACATCAAATTACGGGTCAATATGATTTAGAAATGGTGCTATATTTTTTGTAGCACGGCATTACATATATCCACAGCATTGCATTCAATTTATAACAAAAACAAAATATCCTTTTTTTTCTTTTTATCTCGTTAATGCGCGCAAGCGCAAAGGAGATGTAGTGTATGGGTATAGATATGGAGTCATGTCCCTCAGTCGTAAACTTTTGTCCCTCAGTCGTAAACTTTTGTCTTTATATAAGCTATATAACGGCAACAAAGTATATGGTTCGTAATACGGTAAGGATTTCAAGAAGGGCGTCGCACACGGCCACTAAAATTTTGGGGGAGTAACCCCGGACCTATTGTTAATTTCCCCAGGGTATTGGCATGTCATCATTTTATTAACTTTACATATCTCACTTTACCGATCAAGCGAAAGAAAACGCATGGAAACTTTCAAATGGATTTTTTAGTGGACCTGTCACGTTTATTATGGTAAAGAAGTAGGGCCTTTCCGCAGTAGCAAAAAAACTGTTTATTTAGACAAATTTTCTGTCATCATCAAGGCTTTATAAATGCGGTTTGTTTGTTGCGACTTTACAAATTTTGTTCGAGACGGGTTGATCTTCAAATGCACCATCGACAAAATTTGCCGCAGGTAAAAAGTGACAAAATCGATTAAATAAAGAAATTTGTAATTTTCTTATCAATCATTTGTCGTAAAGCCATAAGTGCTCCCATTAGTAGCATATATTGTAGGTCAAATGTGTGTTGTTGCGAAACCCAGTTTGAATCCAGACGGTTTGAGGAACTTAAATCCCACGGAAATCTTTGGGTTTTCATATGAGCGAAAATATCATAAATCCAGCTATAATCAATACAGCGAAATAACGAAATATACCCTTTCTACATATTAGGAAAAATCGGATCTCCCGATCTGATTTTCCAGGCAGATAAGCAGATCAGTAAACTAAACGAAACGTTGAATATAGAGTCACCTTTGAATATAGAATCACCAGGACTGACATGATTTTTTGTTAGCAGGGAGGACAGTTTGTTCCTTTAGTGCTTGGAGAAGAAACCTGATCACCAACAAGCTTGGCGCAGCAAGATTGTACGGCCTTATGCTTTCTGTATTTTTTGCACGTTGTAACAAAGATCTAGCTTAATGTTTAGTAAGAAATTATTTTTCAAAGGCCAGGTTAGTTTGCTCTGTATGTAACTTCGAATTTATTCACGCATTTAGGTTTCATTAGCATGTATCATTAGGACGGATATTAGTATTTTCTGTTGCTCGAATCGCCTTAATGTTTGTGAGAGATTTGATTTGATAGACTTTCGCTGAGAACCTAAGGCGCCAGGATCTCTCCAGTCGCAGAATCAGTGAATAGCGTTAATAGATAAATGCACGCACTAAAAACGTATTGTGCATATATTAAGTTGTAATCTTGATACATTTCTTTAGTTGTTGTGTGCCATATTTCCTCAATTATGCGCCCTCTATGCAATAAATACTGGCCTAATGTCATGAATCTGAAATAAGCATCAACTTCCCTACTCCGCCTTAAAAATCAGTGCAAAGAAAATGCACGAAGAGAGCGAAGTTGGTCGTTAACTCATGTTTATTGGCACATTAAAATTAAACGTCTTCACTTCGAGTTGATTTATCGAGGTTGTAAAGAAAAAACATGATTTTTAAATGAAAACAAGAGGCTGCAAGCAGCCTATACTCATGCACATGCGTAAGAAAGTTTATGATATATTTAAACATGATAAGAAGATGTCCGACATGGAAAAGAGTAACTCCTTTCATTCAGTCATCGTTTCTGCAAACCACGATGTTCACCATTGAATGTTTTGTAAATGAAGGCTGTACCACAATGAAGCCGGTGATTCTTCTGAGTGTTAATATACCTAACGTGAACATTAGTAATGTATGCTGTCGTGACACTTCAGTAACGCTGTTTTAACGGGAGTGGGAGTAGCCGGAAGTTACTAAACAGGAAGTCTATAAACCGGAAGTGCACAATTTAAAATAAGCGTGCATAAATTTGCATGCAAAATCGTGACACCAAAAAAAAGAATAAAAATAAGAAAAACGGAGCCCATTTTATAACTCATGCCGCTACGCGCATGAGTATTTATGCATGCTTGTTTGAGGAAATATGCTTTATTTTCATTATAAGTTTTTCATAATGTAAATGTTGCAAGTTTTGATTCCTATAAGCATAAAGTCATTGTAAAGAAGCTAAAGACAATTCACTGTTGTAACCTTTTATGCAATAGACTATGTGGTTATCCAGCCAGTCCACAGTTTGGATATATTAAAATGCTTACGGCTAAACTGATTGGAGCAAGATGACGATTGTTATCATTTTTTATTTCGAATTTATTGTAAACGAGTGTCATTAAAAAGGCTCTCAAAGGGAGTGTTAATAAAACTATTGTATTCTATAACGGTTATAAGTGTGAGGGCAGTACTTTTCTCGCAGGACTGGTGGTTTTACCGTTGTTTGAGTTTCTACCTTTGAAGATTGGTTACCTCTATTCAGACCGGTGGGGGGGGGGGGGGGGGGGAAATGTCCGCACTTACTTTAAACATTTATAACTTTAGTATTTACCCAATCTTTGCTTTTTTCCAAGGCAACCATCTCTTGACAGGAAATTATACCCAAATTTGGAAATTTTCTGCTTCAATTAATTTAACACCATATTGATCTTGACTCAGATTTGGCGCTTTCTACCATGTTGGCAATTCAAGATTGTGGCCATTTGGAATAATATATCGAAATAGCCCAATTTAAAAAAAAAGCCTCGTAGTGATGTCTTTGTTTCAAGTTGAATTTTAATACATCGAAATTAGGCTATTGTGAGGTCATCAGTTCATGTGACCCACTTAATCGTACACATTTTTTATATACTTTAGTATACTCTTCTATTCTATACTACTACAAAAAAAAATACTATACTACTACACTATGGAAAAATTCATTGTCTGGCGAGTGTATTCCAAGTTCTATTTCACTTGAAAAACCGACATCGGTTTTTTAAAGTGAAATTTAACGTGGAATTCACGAGTCTAGCAATGAATTGTTCTTGAATTGCGTAAGTCAAAGAGAAACAACGTTTCTAGCAAGAAAGCCATTTCAAAGCCAACTGTAATGACCTAGACTTAGCGAATATAAATCACGACTCATTCAAAATCACGGTGAATGACGCGCGGTCAGGAGAGAACCTTGTGGTATATTTAGCGACACATTTTAGTTTTGTTTATCTGTAAATGCCGTTAATGTGACTGAAATTGATGCTGTTTGTACATAATGTTGACTGTGATGTCCTATGAAGTCATATTGTGAACATTTGGAAGCAAAAATGCGAGAAATACATGCAAATCCAGTCCGTCTCTGACTAGAGACAACCACTGATAGTTTTAGTACACTGGAGTGGTAATTTGTCACAGAACTGAACCATTATCTTTCGGTATCTGCTAATACAGAAACATGCTTTGGCTTTTAAAATGACACCAAACCCCTGTGACACTGACCACGCATTTAAGTTCAGTTTGAATGTGAAAAAATTATATATCAACAGCATGACTAAGACTGTTAAATATTCATAAAATATCATGTTGTAATTTCGACAATGACGTCTTTCGGTTTCTCGGTATTAACTTTGTATTTTGTGGCATTTTAAATATATTTACCAGTTTAACAGCAGGACTAGCATTTCCGTTCGTGCGACAGCAAGTAACAACCCTGGGGTGTACTCTGCAAATTTTTGGGTGGGGGTGTGCCGCTAGGACTCTGAGACCCATAACCTATACTAGATCATTTTTGCTGCATTTTGCAACCCTATTCTAAACTAAACACCGAAAACCTTAGTTTGCCAAGGGAGAACGAGACGTACTTCTCCATGGTGCTTGGAATGCACTTCAGATCGGCTTGGACATTGGCTATATCATCAGGAGATGAGCATCGTAGCCTTTCAGGTTGTGGAACACAACTGGGATTACCACTGTTTCAGGGTTGATTTTGAAGTGGTTCAGATTGCAAGCCCTATGTGCAGCGCCTCGATATTTAACTGTTATGTGGCAGTGGTATTTGACAGAGTCCCTTATAAGCTTCCTAACCAGAGGCTCGTCGCAGAAGAGGCAATCATCCTGCTCGGGATTATATCCCTCTCTTTGCTTCCATTGGTTCATGGGGCCAACAAAGGGAATCTCTTCTAGTTCGCCGTTTCCTGGTCGTGGACGTAAGTCTTGAAAGCGTCAGAATAACACTTGTTAGTTTTCCAGTGAACAAGGCCTGCGTATCGTAAACTTCGACCGATTCCTTGAAGTTTTTCTTGGACAGGCTTTCGTTGCAGATGATACACTCAGATGAAACGTTATACTTTGCCCAGTCTTCCCTTGTCATGGTAAGTGGCTTTTTCAGCCTTAGATTATTTCTGAGGGTCCTCTCCGCTTGTTGGATGTAATCCAGGAACACTTTCACTGCATCAGGACCTCTATAGTAGAAAGGACCACGTGATTTGCCATCAGAACGGACAACCGTGAAGCCAAATCCACATGGCGTGTGGCCTTCTGTCTTGGTTGTGTTGCTTTCTGTGGGGTCTGCGGGATCGCGATCTATTTTTGTTTCAAAGTCTGCGTAAATGATGTAGGGCGCTTTCATCTGGTTCTGTTAGTTCTAAAAACGCAGGATGTTGTCACCCTCCTTCAGCATTTCAACTCGTGTTGGCCGACCTTTGATGCCTTTGCAGTAGACCGTGTGATCGTCGAGGACATGCTGCAATGAAAAACGTTGAAGGCATCTTCCGCAGAAATGGATCTTTCTGCCTGCATCGCAGTTGCTGTGAAGAAGCCTTCTGAGACTTTTTATGTAATAAATAATAATGTAGCAGTAGTGTTTGTTGTTTTCTTTGGTTATCAGCATCAGTTTTATTCGTCTTACACCCTGATCTTCTACTTCACTACCTCTATAGACGATTTTTTTTTTGTCTTTCCACCCAAAGAAGTTTAAGGCTAAGTTGTTCTGCCTTTCAACTCTTGCGAGCTGATTTAAGAGTGTAGGGGAAAAAATCCCAGTGAAGTTAGGGCCGTCGTCTGTTGGGTACTTGCTTGGTCTGTCTGGGCGCACGCCATCAGGAAGAGGAAACAACGCAGCATGTAGTGCCCAACGCAGGCATTGATCGTCTCTCTTTTTTATGTTTATGATAGCATGCTTATCTTTTAGCTTTTTAGGAAGAGTTATGTAGCTACCACCTCTGATGGGTTGGTATCTAGCAAAGTCAAGCCAAACAGTATAGACCTCTTTCATAATGGCGGCCGATTTATTTTTTTTTCTAAGTATGTTAATCAGCCTTATTGGCCTCGTTAGCGTGTGCACAATTCAAAAGAACATTTACTCTAAAATGAGGTCAGTGAGGCTAATTAGCATAAAAGAATAAATAAATCGACCGCCATTATAAAAGAGGTCTATTGACTTTCTCACTGACCCAGCCTGATACCATGTATACCCATCTTGCTAATTGTTCAATTATTGAGTTTATAACACCGTCCGTTTGTTCGTGTTCGGTAACTTCAGCTTGGCTCAAGTGTTACTATTAATGGGTCTGGCAGCCTGAAGTAGTAGTTTACTATTTCAATGCCGTCTACTACTGCCTTTGCCAAGAATCCGCAACGTCTTCCTCGATCGCCTGAACGATTGTAGGCTTGTTCTCTTGATAGAACAATCTGAGGTCTTTTGTGTGATTGTCTTATAGCTGTGAAGCCAACCTTCAAAAGCCTGATTTCTCAAACGAAACCGTAATGCGACATTCATGGCGCAAATATACTAAGTATATATATTGTTCAATTGGTAATAACCACGCTAAATATGAGGGATGATACTGTGACGCCTTATATAATCGGCATTTTTAAAGTAAACTTTGAAACTTTGAAATTTTTGAAATTTCACGATCAGCGTGGTTGATGATCCTGCCTCACCTTATAGCGGAGCTCTCGCGGGCCGGAGGCCCGCTGCGGAGCCCCACACTCATAGAACCTATGCCCGTCATTTTTCATGGTCATGGCTAGCGGAATATTTCGCGGGCGCGTCGTGTGCCCGCAGCCCGCCGTAGGGCAGCGCTAACTCGCGGGCGCGTATGACGTCGCAAAACATGCGCGTATGACGCTACACAACATTCGGGATCTTAGTAATTTTGAAAGCAAACCGACGCTTTGTTTTTCGCGCGGCCACACAGCCGTGCCGGCTCGGTAAACACTTTAGTTGGATTGCTGTGTTTAGCAGAGAATTAAAGTCGTTATTTCCCTGCAGTTTTACGCGCATTGCTACTCAAGACAGGGATACTAATTAAGGGATACTCAGAAGCCGCTTTAGTAGAAAAAGAAGAGCTTTTAGGGATAAAATCTTGCTTCGAGGAACTTCATACGTTTTTATCAATGCAGGAGCAATGCGGGGAGATGTTTGTTTTACGGATTTCAAAACCAAAGAAGCGCGGAGATTTGAAGAAGTTGATGGACTTAAAGGAAAAAATACATTTTTTGATGGGAATTTATGTTGATATCAATCTGTGATTGATATTTCCTTTGTGCTCTCATTAATTTTGGAGAATTGTTTATAAAATTCGAATCAACAAATTTTTAGAAACGGATTTTACTATAAAAGTTAATGCTAAAAAACAACGACGTTTCGACCGTTCAACGGTCATTTTCAAGTTGAGGATGCAGACTTTGTCGGCTTCATGAGTCGGCACCTACATCAACGTGTGGAGGAGCATAAACGATCAACAATCGGCAATCACGTAAAGGACGAGCATGGAAAAGATCCAGAGACCATCGAAGGAAATTTCAAGATTTTAAAAAAATGTCAGAGTAAACTAGACTGTTTGATTTTTGAAATGCTTTTTATCCGTGAACTTAAACAGAAACTGAACAAACAGAGTGATTCGATCCGTGCAAAAGTGTTTACCTGATTTATATTGTCCATTTCGTATTAGCGCTTCTTTTATTATCCTTGCCGCAATTTTCTTATATTGTTTTTATGTAAATATTTTAGAGTTTTAGTCAGTATCTCATTAGCATTTTTACAATTGATTATATAAGCGCATGTTAACAATGTTATTCCTCAACTTGAAAATGCGCTATAAATGGTACGCGTTTTGCTTTTAAACATAAACTCATTGAGATTTGAATAAAATTTTTCAAAAGAAGATTGTGTTGTGCAATTTTATGTCTTTGTTCATTCATTACATAGGTTGAAAAGCGATTTTATGTAAACAAAACAAGACTTGGATTTTATAGTAATTGTTCTAACTTCACTCGCGTCGCCTTATGTAAATATGTTTGTGAATTTTTTGCAATTTTGATTTCCAAATCAGTTTCTCGGGCAATTTTTGATACGTAACAGATGTATTTTATTCGGAAATTAGTCATACTACTAGTTATTCTAGACCCAGGAAAAGTTGTTTTTGTGAACTTTTGTACGGTCTAAATGTACTGTGCAGACGGTCGCGTAATTCTGTTTTTGAGAATTGCTAAAATTGAAAAATAGCCCGGTCGTCAATCTTAATTCTTGTGCTTCCGACCTTTCACCTTAGTTAAGCGTATCATCGGCTTTCTGTTCAGAGAGCGACGCTGTTAGGCTCAGCCTATCTATATATATATTAGTGTGTAGTATAGGGAGTGGGTGGATCCTGTGACAGCACAAATGAGCATTTATGCGTCCCAACGAAGCCTTTCTAAACTACTTGCCATCACTCCCCCAAGACCCACGAAAGCTCTAAGTGGGTCTTGGAGGAGTGATGGCAAGGGCGCATAAATGCTTATTTGTGCTGTCACAGGATCCACCCACTCCCTAGACTACTTTTCGAATTAAGCTAATTCGATTTGTTGATGTGTTACATGTTGTATTGCCTCCATTTCTATTAATTATGTAGCATCTAAAAGTTATTGCTTGCTTAAATTTCCCACATTACATTTTCTTAAATGTTGCAGGAGCAAGTACGTTGTACGCTATATTGTTTCCCCGCAAGCACTTTTGCTAGGTGCATGATAAAGTCTAAGGCTATCAAAAGCTTACCTCAAGTTGGTTGACTTTTGACTTGCTTCTCAGAAGTTCTATTCACTTGCGATGTTTACAATGCATTTTCTTTCCTATTGTTCAGCTTGTCAAAACTACCGTGAATTCCAATCTACCATGCGCCTACTTGCAACACTTGAATAATGGCTGCGGCCGCACTTGGAGAGTTAACTGGGTTATTTTTTAGGTAACCCGGTTAAAATAACTCGGTGAAAAGGTGTTTGTAATGAAATAACCGAGTTTTTTTTTCTGAGCGGACGCACTTCAGAAGGTTGAACTTTTAACGTGAGAGATCATGTTATCATTTGCAAGCGAGAGCTGCACAAAACAATACGATTAATGAGTGAAAACAATGCCTCTGCACGTGCATTTTACATATTGTTATTCCCTGCAAAACAACATCGTCAAATGATCAAATTATAGGTTTTGTGGAGAAGATAAACACACGACGGTTTTCCTTTCTCTATTTGAAATTGAAAGTCGTCCCTACGAAGGTCTACGAATTCAACAGGAAGCCAAAAATTACCGCGTAAGCGAAGATGATTGGCAGAACGGGAAAGTTAACCTGCACTAAACTACCTAGTGAGGTGGTTTAAGGTGGCTCGACTGGGTTTTTTGGCGACATAACACCCCAACTTTGAACGGCTGATACTTCACTGTCTGAGCTCGGTCAGGCAAGCTGCTTCACACATAAACTAGAGATGAAATGAACTTTCCAAAAGAAAAGTAAAGATTAGAAAAGTAAAAAAGTAGATTTGATTGACATCAGTGTTACCATAACAACGATCTGATGACGTCATGGTTTTTGCATATTAGTAATTTTCTCAACATCTAGACCTAAACTTTTAAAACGACTGTATGCCTTTTATAGTCTAGATGTATGTCTTCAAGATCATCAGATCGTTGTTATGGTAACACCGATGACAATCAAATCTACTTTTTTGGAAAGTTTATTTCATCTCTAGTATATGTGTGAAGCAGTTTGCCTGACCGAGCTTAGACAGTGAAGTATCAGCCGTTCAAAGTTGGGGTGTTATGTCGCCAAAAAACCCAGTCGAACCACCTTAAATAAGGTTACTCTCAAATAAAGCAAAGACCACTTGGACAAACAGCACGGCGAAGTGAAGCCGGATCTTAGAGTAGATCAGGATCAGCAGTATTGAATAAAACTTAAAACTAAATGAAAGGCTAATCGGACAGCTATAATGGGTATTTTATTGCCCAATATTTCGGTTAGGCAGAACTAACCTTCATCAGGGGCTTCAAAGAGCTAAGTAAAAATGGAATAAAACGGTTACAAGATATAAAATGATTCAAATGAAAAGATAAAATATGATTGGTTAACAAAAATAAACAGAAGAAACGTTTACAAAGGCTACTATAAAAATAGAAATATATTAAGTTTCATCGCGCCTGTTCATCCCATAGGGTTCAAGAGTCTTGCCCTTGGAAATTAAAAATGCTTCTCTGGCCTTACGAATGGCGTCTCTGTCAGAGTTAATGAGTTCAAGGGGAATGAGTTCTACGTCATTGATTGAATGGCCAGGAAGAGTAAAGTGATCTGAAACGGCGGTAGGCTGATCAACGTGATGTCGTTTAATGGCTTTTTCGATTGCGCGTCTGTGTTCATGCACCAAAACTGTCGCTGAGATGTCGTTTAGTCTCTCCTATGTATTGTACTTTGCATCTGCAGCACTGTATCATATATATATATGAGATTCGTAGATGAGCAAGAGATGTGGTGTCGTATTCGTTGTTGTTCGTTTGTAGAGAAAAAGGTGTAAAACGTGGTTCCCTCTGCGATAAAGGACACGTTTTGCACCTATTTCTGTTACAGCGGAAAGCTCCTGGTGTTTGGGGGGGAGGGGTGGTCTGCGATGTTTGGCTCTGTCTAAAATGTCACGTAGGTTGTTGCAACAGCGGTACGATATGAGAGGAGGAGAAGGGAATGCTGCTTTGCATCGTTGTGAAGAACGAAGAATGTTCAGATTGTTGAAAATGATTCGACGTATGTTCGGAAGGGCTGGATTAAATGTTACTACAAAAATCTATTGTTCTTTAATTAATTTCCATGGGAACCGCTAACACTGTTAAAATTCGGCGAACGCCAAAAATACGCGGCCGCATCAGGAATTTTGTTAACCAGTTAATTTTAATTAAGTAGTTAATTAATTAATTAACTGCAAATAACCGGGTTAACTACTCTAGTACGGCAGCCAATATCCGAATGTTCTCCGAGTATGTAAATGTGTGCAAATTAGAAATTATTAATTTTTCTAAACAATGCAAGAATCCTTGCGTGACTAAAAAAATACAGTAACGACGGATGAGACACACTTCTGCATAGATTATTTTTCAAATAGTCACTTATGAAGGGAGAAGAATAGATGGTTGTCACGTTACGTCACGGCGGCCATATTGGTGTACAACTACAAAAGAATTTATGTACACCAACATGGCCGCCATGGCCTTTGTCATTTGAGTCCCACAGGTCTGAAGGTCACGTGAGTGAAAACCATCTATTGATTTCAACTCAAAGTTTGAACGCGCTCATGAATCGATCAAGGTTTCCCGTGCTTCCTGCATCAATAAGTTTTCTGCTGCAGTGTATATTAATAACGCAGGATTTTGAATACGCGATCTTTTTAAATCAATTTGTTAAAGTGCCTATTAAGTGAAATGTTTTTTTTTCATAGTATGAAAATACAATCTTTAAAAACTCCAATTGCCGAGTTTGGAGATCATGCGATACATATTCGCGATTTTATAGCGGTTTGAAATTTTGTTACTCTCACCTTAAAAGTGGCTAGCTAATTTATTAAGCGAGGTGTTGGATTTCTGATTTCTGTGACGTCATTTTGGTTCCAAAATACAAAGCAGAGAAAATGAATACTTAACCCTTGTAAATCGGCCAAAATGCATCGAACAGCATTCTATCCAAGGCAGCTGCATCTTCACAAGTTTTGCTTTTTAGGAAAACTGTATTGAGTTTCAAGAACCCTTCTATTTGTAACCAAGGCGATTTTAGCGTGTTACGGTTATGTTGCTCTGTAATTACGTGACAGAAATGTGATATCCGACACCTCGCATTATAAATTATACCCCATTCACACCAACGCTTAAACATGTCTAAATGCTGTTTAGTTTAAAACAGGTTTAGAAAAATACCTCCTAAACTCCCGTAATATTTGGAGTGAAATCTTTACTAAAAGAAGGTTTATTGACTTTCATTACCATTCCAGGGAGTTTGAGTCATATTTATTTCAAAACGTTCAAGATAAAGGCTAAAACGCAGTTAAACTAAACAACATTTAAACATGTTTAACCGTTGGTGTGAATGGGGCATTAACTAGCCACTTTTAGAGTGAGAGTAATAATATTTCAAACCGCTATAAAATCGCGAATATGTATCGCATGATCTCCGTATTCGGCAATTGGAGTTTTTAAGGATTATATTTTCATATTACGAAACAAATAATTTCACTTCATAGGCACTTTAACAGATTGATTTAAAAAGATCGCGTATTCAAAATCCTGCGTTATTAATATACACTTTAAAACGTCTTCTAGATATATTTTATTTTAAGGTAGAAAATTGGTGGTCGGGGCGTCGAAAAACCATACCGAGCCACTTTAAGCCAATCATATTGCAATGTTTCCAGTTTACGTCGCCTGTGCGAACATTTATGCGCGGTTACACGCGGACATATTCCGTACTCATAGGGCAGACCTGCACCTTTCGTAACGCCTCACAGGATTGGCTAAGAAAACAATAGAACGAACAGCACAACAATACACCTTATTCCAAAATGGCGGGCAATTTATTAATTCCTTTGTATGCATTTCAATAAGCCCTCTTTGCCTCATTTTCGTGTGAAAATTCTGTTGTATTTTGCACATGCTGACGAGGCAACAAGGGCTAATTAACATACCTACATGTAAAAGAATAATAAATTGACTTGACCACCATTTTGGAATAAGGTGTATGGACCCTAGCCCTAAAAATAATAGAGGTGCACCTTATCCAGGTCCAATGAAATCAGAGGTTCCGAAGAAGTGCAGGCCTACTGTGTACTCATGACAGGCGATTCTTGTTGAATATTGACGTTTTTTAGCAGTTATTGTGTCTCTTCAATTAACATTTCTTTAAGAGTTGAGAAGAAAGTCGCCAAAATCTGTGCAAGTTACGATCAGTCTTCCAAGTCACAGTCACGCTATTAATTTCCTTTGTTCAACTAAAATTGATAAATTTTAAATGTATTTATTATAATAAGAATTTCGTGTAAATTGTAAGCACTCCTTGTCTGCTTTGACAAAAAGCAAAGTGTGAACGGTTGTGGTAGAACGATATCTTACGCTCCACGGGGAGGACTGCTCAAGGCAAAGCAGAGGTCCGCAGGACTGCAACAATGACTACTCGGTTTAACACATGGTTTATTTAACTTACTTTCTTCTTCTGTCTTCTTTACAAGCTTATACCCCATTCACACCAACGCTTAAACATGTTTAAAGTTGTTTAGTTTAAAACAGGTTTAGAAAAATACCTCCTAACCTCCCGTAATATTTGGAGTGAAATATTCACTAAAAGAAACTTTATTGACTTTATTACCATTCCAGGTATTTTGAGTTATGATATACATTTCAAAACGTTCAAGATAGAGGCTAAAACATAGTTAAACTAAACAACATTTAAACATGTTTAACCGTTGGTGTGAATGGAGCATTAGTCTTGGAGTTCTCTGCTTCAACGTTCTTCTTCTAAACTTACTCCAACTTACAAGGTTTTTTTTATGTTTTATATCGTTATTTGAGTGTACATATATTTAAGACTACTTAATTGATTGCAACACATGGTTCGCTTGATTAACATGTAATTATAGTAAAGTAAAATGTTCATTGCAAAACTTTTCTTATATGACTGAAAAGAGTTGCTAAATAATAAATGAATATACTCAAACTAAAGTTAAAACTACAAGTTATATTTTGGTGAAGTTATATTTGAGATCAGAATCACAGTTGGTAGTTTGGTTTGTAGTAAACAAAAGACAACGCCCTTTATTCTGTATTGTCTCAATTTCGGAAAGTGGGCAAGAGATTTAGACAGCTAGGAAAGCTTTTAAGTTCCCTTGTTCAAGTGCTGCAAAAAAAAAACGAAAGTACTTTTTAAAAGCTAATGAATTAAGAAAAGGAAAACTGGTGTCAAGTTTGGAGACGAGCTGTCCCGACCTCTGACTATTAAGTAATTAACGCTCCACATAAGAACTATAGTAAACTTCATTGTTCTGCGGCATTGGCTCTTTCCCACATAGAATATCTTTGGTTTCATGAATACAGGAGGAGCTGATGGTTCATAATTATATTTCATTATAAAAATATTGAAAATCCATTTGCGTCAAATAAATTTTAGGAAATGTTCGTGCTTAACCAATCAGAATAGCTGAAGGCAATAGCTAATAATTTTGCTTCTTTGAAGAAGTTCCCCAAATACAATATCTTTTAAAACTTGCACGTTGTGCGATTGGGTCTCTAATATATTACTTGAAACCTTAAAAAAAAAAATTAGACAAAATGCACCTTGAATCTTAACATTTTAGCAGTTTTTGAGTCTAGGCCAATGAGATAACTAGTTGTAACAATGAAAAAAGTTGACATTCCATCGTGCATGGCCGTTGGCGCTATCCTTCTTATGCGGATCATTACTTAATTATAAGGGTTCTATTTTTAAAGTCGCGTAAAACAGAGAATTTTCAGTTCATCTGTTTTTAACTGTTAGAAATTCGGTAAAATTGCAAGATATATAATAAAAGAGAGTTTTAGCATAAGAATGGGTGTTTCCTTTGGTTGTACTGATCATTCAGAAGGTTGCATTCTTTTAGAGTTGTTTACACCAAATTCTTAAGTACCTAAATTCAACATTGGTCCCATTATCTAAGGGAAGTCCCATGTCATCATTTATCTATAATTGATTTTAAAAGAAATATATAGAAGTTTCTAGACTATTGAAATATTCTTACATACGAATATATCTTGTTTTATAGTTCTATTTATTTAAAGAAAAGGGGGGTTTTGCACTTAATAATCAAAGAAATGTCATTTTCTACTTCACTACTAAATATTCATTATTTCAAGCTAATTTCGTACATTAGTCCTGTGACAACGCCATCCGAACCCGGCCAGCCGCATCTGTGGCTGTCTCTATCGTATCCAATCAGTTGATGTCTTTGCAATGTTCTCTGCTCGACCTGCTACTTCTAATGAATTTTTTCAGCATTGTTTGTTGTCACTGCTGACAGCGTTACTTGTTTCATTTCGAATTTGCTTGAGGAAAGACATAAGCACTGCAAAGATGCGAAGAGAAATGAAAGAAAGAAGTAATAAATAAAAAGACTAGTTACAGGACCAATAAAAGGAATACAAAGTAAGGCAAACATATAGGACATCTAAAGTTCGTCCCTAACCCACTTCAGTGACTTATTGTCTGTGTTTGTACGTATACTCTCTCTAAGGCGAAAGGTGTCTAGAAAACTCAGACCCGAGAAGCTCAGTACAGTATTTGTTTAAAGTTTTTTTCGGATCTGAGTTTACGTGTGAACGAAAAAACCACGGCATAACATACTATGTGAAAATATGGTTCACCGGCGAGGAATCGAACCCCGACTTCTGCTTACAAGGTAGACGTCACGTGTTCACCGCCACTACACCATCGGCGAAACCGATAGAGATAGTGGGCGAAATAGCCACACTATTTACTTATTACATCACTAAGATCACGAGGTCGTTCACACCGGGAGTTTGATGTTACTTAGGATCGACGAAGCGATCTAAAGATTCAGATAAATCCTTGTAGTTTTCTGAGTTTACGAGACACCAAGAGGATCTGAGTTATTCGGGTCTGAGGTCTGAGTTTTCGAGACACTTCTGCAACGAACAGTGCCGACAAGCGTTTGACACTCGACACAAGTTCCACCTGGTCTCAATTTTTTTATTAAAGCTACCAAAACACACCTTTTTATCCCTAAAAGGTACCATGAGAACCCCCCTTACCTTTTATTTTATTTAGAAAAAGGCCCCACTTAACTAAGAGCAAAAACAATTTTTTGTATCAGCAGGATTGCTAAATTAGGCTCCTTACCAGATCCCCCAGTTCCCCCAGCTCCTCTCAAGGCCATCCCCAACTCCTTGTTTCCTTTACCTCTGTTGGCAGGAATTATGATGAATCTACATAAAGTAATTCTCTATTAAACATTTATAAATTTATATAGCGCTAGCAGCAATATGCATACTTGCTAGGTAAGCAAAAGCCCATGACTTACATGTATTAATCTGCGTAGCGGGCGCCGATTCCTCGAAATTTCGCCCTATAAAAGATTTTGCCCCATAAATAAACCGGCGACTGCTATGCAGGCTAATGTACGTTCCTCGTGAATTTCTCATGAATTTGGATCTTCGTTGGCCAATAACAGTCGTTTGCGATCAGGAATGGTGTGCTGCCGACGAACGGACTAACTGATCTTCGTCTATTAAAAAAATTCAAATATCACATTTATTACGCTGACAGGAAACGTCCAATTTTCCAAAAAAAAAAAGTCTAAAAATAAACCAGTAAAAACGTTGTGAGTTTCTCACTCCGGATTATAAGCTCCTGAAGTAAGGTACTTTTTCATTTAAAGCTCTGGTGTTTCATTTCCGGTTTTTTTTTTTCTCTAGATGAACGGGCAAAGGCCAAAATAATAAAAGGCATGGTCGGTATTTTTTTTAAATTCCTTAACTGATACAAAGATGAACATAAGAGAACCCATCACCTAAGACAACATCGTGCATAAAAGAAGGTAATTACTTCAAACTGTATTTGTATATGTACGATCATGACAAGTATCACAAAACAGGCTTTTTTGATGTGACAACAACAATTGTAATCAACACGGTCAGATCCGAAACCCAACACCCACCCCTACAACCCTGAGGGACACTAACCTCGCCACAACTTGCAAGTGAGCATTTCTGAATTCCTTTAATTTCTCCACACACTGGTTGTATTCTTCCACAAGGGCGGGATCTCCACTTGTAAGGGCTTGTGAGCATTAAAAAAGGCAATCAACTGTCAGAAAACACTACTGCAGCCATTGATTACTACTTATAGAAACTACGTTAGAAAGCCTTAGTTTGTGCACGGAACATAGTTACAACGTATGGTCGATAGAAAGAGCAGCTTTCAATTGAATGTCGAAAGTTATTTTGCAATTACTTTGATTTTGCATTGCTACGCGCCACTTTATCAACCAATCAGAAGTAAAACCAAAACCAATTGTTTCTTTCCTGCACGCGTTTTCCTGCGCTTGGCGCCCGCTACATTTATTTGCTTCGAGCTTTGATTGGTTCATTGAATTGCCTGCTCCGTTGTGATTGGCCAGAGTAATTACTTTGGTTTGGTTTTACGACACTAAATATAAAACCACTCTAAGATAGATAACTAAAACAAACTCACCGAAATTTCTGATTGAAGGTCCCTGTGATAGAGCCTCTATAAATGCACGGTGCTTAGGGAGCATATATTGGCGCATTCGTTCTAAAAAATGGCCGCCTGAACAGCTATCTGGATACGGAAGATAATAAATTGGATCTCAGAGAAATGACAAAAAAGTTTAAAAAAAAACATGCTAAGATCTTTCATTGGCAGTTTGATTTCAATACTGTAAGTATAATCAAATCACTGTCAACGGACACCTCTCGTAGGGGGACAGTTCTCGTAAGCATACACACAGTCGTGGTCACAATCACATACAAAACCTTCCATAAGCGACCATGTTGCATGTTAAACACAACTGACTTCTGTCGACAGATGAGTGTCAAAAATTAATTAGCGTCAATTAATAGCAAGAACATGTTTTCGTTCATAACTTTAATTGAATAGAGATATATCTGAAAAACGTCTAAAAACGTCATAAACGTCTAGGAGAGGTCAGGGTCGGAACGTTGTTTTGAGCCTTTGATCTTCGTATGTTATCAGTCGTTTTAACACTCGCCTACGTTCCTGATCAGTTCTGAGGTTTATTCACTTATTGTTCTGTATAGACGTTGCTGAAACTGCCACGAACGAACACGAACGGCCAAGTTACGTTTGTCATAAACAGTGAGCCAACGCCAACATCAGCTGTGACATTGCCAAACAATGAACACCAATAGCTTTGTCAGTGCCCCTTGTTGACTTATAATAAAGCCGAGGATTAAACAGAAAAACCATGTATGATACTAACCTGTATCTTTTGAATGAGAGACACCTAAAGCTGCATCCAAAACTTGAAAAACTGAAGATTGTGCTGCACTTCCACCTGAATACTTAAAACACAAACAAAAAGGGATTCCTCTTTAAAAAAGGGGCTGGTCTTTCACAACAATACTACTAACGCGTAATAAAGCATTTTCTTTTGGTGGCGATAGAGCGGTTTGTATTGAGTGTCGTAAAACCAAAACCAAAGTAATCACTTTGACCAATTACAAAAGACGCAGACAATCCAATGAACCAATCAGAACGCGAAGCAAATACATGTCGCTGGCGTCAAGCGCGGGAAAATGCGTGCGAACAAATCACGATTGATTTGGGTTTTATTTCTGATAATCAATCATAAGTCGTAGCAATGCGAAACCAAAGCAATCGCGAAATTACTTTCGATACTCAATTGAAAACCGCTCTATAACACTTAAAGTGCGTAATGAACGTCCGCGAAACATTTTTCTGATTTCAGCAAAACGTGAATTTTTTATGATTTTTTAAAATCTTCGAAATTGCCGACATTTTGGACCACCATTCGCATTAGTCTCCCCTCGGTCGGACGGGAGCTGTGACGTAGATTAAGGAACGCGTGTTCGAGACATTCCCATCTCACTTGTAAATAAGCGGACATTTTTTTATTCTCGCCAAAAATGCCTGAAAGATGTGTCGCAGCGCGCTGTAACAACATATCTGACCCCGAGAAGAATATTTATATGCACAAGATTCCTGAACCTACGTCACAGACTGATCTCGTGGGCTTATTATGAGCCCGTTGCCATTCTTTTTTTTTTTTTTTTTTTTTTTTTAAATTTCCTCATTTAATTACAATATAATATTTGCACTACTTACAATACAATGCTTACATTACTTAACGATACTCTACTTACAACACGTGCAATACAATACTCACACTACTTACAATACAATGCTTACACTACTTATAATACAATACTCTACTTATATACAATACGTACAATTACATTTCAATCAAAAAGGAGTAACATTTAACAATGACTAACAACAATAATAATACGTTTATACATCACTTATTACTTACAATATTTGAACTACAAAGTTTTTCAATTTTATATTTTAGGAGAATTTTGCGCATGAATTCTTGTACAGAAAGAGCTTTCTCTTCGAGTTTCGCACTATATATATAATACCGCATGAACAGGAAGGTGTAATTCAGTCTTCTCACCAGTTCTCCAGTTTTGGTGTTATTGTTAAAAATTCCAAATAATATATCCTTTTCACTTGGGGTGAAATTACATTTATTTGTATTATTAAACCATTCAAGAGTTTTTTCAATAAATGATTTAGTGAAAGAGCAGTCTTTAAAGGTGTGTTCTATAGAATCTTCCTCACCACAATAAATACAGTCACTATTTGGTTTGATACGAAATTTAAAAAGTTTCTTTCTGGTAACGACGATCCGATGAATAAATTTAAATTGAAATTCTCGTAATTTTTGTTCTTGACACAGTTTCGGTATAAATTTAAAAAGCTGGCACCAATCATTCTCATTGAGGGGGAAAGTTTTATTCCATTTCTGTGTTCCAGTTTGATAGGCAGTATGGGTTTTGTTATTTAGAAGTTGATAGTAGTCTTTTGTTTTCAGCTTACCTAGATCAACTTGAGTCGTGGAGTCCAAAGAGAACATTGTTGAATTTTCAATACAGTTGATTGGTAAAGAGACTATTTGTTGTTGTGCGAAGATCAAAAGGTGACTAGGAATTGCACTAATAATTTGATAAAATTGGAGGAAGTTTGTTCTACAATCATATTTTGTCTGGAAGTCGGAAAAAGACATAAATTTACCGTTTTCATTTAAAAGGTGTCCAATAGAGATTATACCTTTGGAAAACCATTCTCGATAAAAGATAGGCTTTCCTCCAATTAATATGTTCTTGTTGTTAAAAAGGATAGTATTTTGTTCTTGTTGATATTGGTATAAACATTTTAACTCTTTGAAATAATTTAACATTTCGATATAAAACTTTGGTAAATCCTCAAAGTATTTAAGTTCATAATTACACCTTAGGAGGAAGTTAAGACCACCGCATTTCTTAAAATAATAATTGGGAATAGCACTCCAATTTGATTCACCGGATTGCAGTAATCTCGATATCCATCCTAATCTTAAAGACTTCGCAGTTAAAACAATATCCACCATACATAAACCACCTTTATCATAATTCTGATATACTCCTTCACGCTTAATTTTATCTTTTTTGTTATTCCATAGAAATTTAAAAAGCTTATCCTTTACAATTTGGAGGATACTCTTCGGAATACAAGTGTTAGAGAAAGAATGTATTAGCTGCGAGATTCCCAAGGACTTAATAATCAATATCTTACCGTATAAAGTTAACGCCCTAGACTTCCACATATCTAAGTTTGATTGCAACTTCTGAACTTTCAGATTAAAATTAAAGTTGTCGTTGCCCGTTTCATCATACGAGATATAAGTACCTAAGATCTTAGTGGGACTTTTGACCCATTTCAATTGTAATGGTTTTATATCGTTTGGGGCCCATTTTCCGAGCCACATGGCTTTTGTCTTCTTCAAATTTAATTTTAAACCGGAACATCTGCCAAACTCATTTACAAAGTTCAGCGCGTTTTTCACTGAAGTTAGATCTGAGCAAAAGAAATTTGTATCATCAGCAAATTGATTTAGTTTTATTTCGTGTCCAAAGATACAAATTCCTCTCACATCAGGGCTCTGGCGTATTTTGTTGGATAGCATTTCTGCCGCTAAGATAAAAAGATAAGGAGATAGGGGACAGCCTTGTCTAACGCCTCGTGAAGGTTTGAACCACCTAGTAGAAAATCCATTATTCATTACTGCAGATTCAATGTCAGTATAGAAAAGTTTTATCCACCTCTTCATGCTCTCTCCAAAGTTGAAGCATTCTAATACGCGATGCATAAAGGGCCATTCTAGTGTGTCAAAAGCTTTCCGAAAGTCTAAAGAAATTAAAATGCCTGGAAGTTTTTGTTTTAAAGTTATATCCAATATGTCACTAATTAACCTGATATTTTCTCCTATATATCTACCTTTTATAAAACCAGTTTGATCAGGGTGAACTATTTTAGGAAGTAACGGTTCTAGTCTCTTAGCAATAGCCTTTGAAGCGATTTTATAATCTACATTTAGTAGTGTAATCGGACGCCAATTTTGCAGGAGTGTTAAAGATTCATCTTCTTTTGGAATAAGGGTTATGGTTCCTCTACGCTGTGAAATTGACAGTTTACCTGTATGGTATCCAAAATTAAGGCTAGCCACGAGATCTGGACCTATCAAATCAAAAAAAGATTGATAAAATTCAACAGTAAAACCATCTTCACCAGGCGATTTTTCTTTCTCAAAGGAACGGATGATTTTCTCCCATTCGTCATACCCCAAATCGCCTTCCATTTCGTCACGTTCGTCTTCAGACAATTTGGGGATGTTAACATTGGCGCTAAAGTTTAAGAAGTCGCACTGTGAGTCAGTTATATCGGAACTGTACAAATTTTCATAAAAAGTCTCGATGGCTAGTAGAATTTCCTTTTCATCAGTGATTGTTACTCCATCATCTGATTCTAATTCAAAGACTGTTTTTCTATTGTAATTTCGCTTTTCTAGATTAAAGAAATATTTTGTAGCTTTTTCTCCGTTTTCGATCCAGCGACATTTGGATCTAAACATAGCCGCTTTACTCTTACTATCATAAATTGATAAAAGTTCGTGTTTAAGTTCTTCATAATCCCTTAAGTGCGTGTCAACGTTCTGTAAATCATTACTGTTACAAATTATTATATCTAATTCCTCAAGGCGTTCCTTAATTTCGCATTCCCTTTTCCTTTGTGTTATAGCTTTACGTTTGGAATAACCAATGATGAAAGATCTCAGCTCCATCTTAAGCAATTCCCAAAACAGCCCTTTATCTTGTATGTAATTTAACTTTTCGCGAAGAGTCGGATACATCTCTCGGATTTTATCAATAAAATTATCGTCTTTTAGAAGTTCGTTATTGAATTTCCAGAAGCCCGGTCCTCGTGAGGGTGCTTTAGACCACGACATAGTTAGGTATAAAGTATTATGGTCAGGAGCAATCGATGTTTTTATATCTACTTTTTTGACAAATTTAGTGAGGTTACTTGAAATAAGAAATAAGTCTATCCTTGATTTAATATTCAAAGCCTTTGATGCATACGTGTATTTATTAAGTTTAGGATGGCGCTTTCTATAAATGTCGTGAAGGTCAAGAGCATCCATTGTTATTAAAATACAGTTTCTATAGTTAGTAGGCCTCCAGGGTGCCCCTCCCCTTTTATCATTCTTATATAAAGTGCAATTCCAATCACCTCCAACTACTAATGATGTCAACTCTGATTTATCTATCAATAGGTTATTAAGTTCCTGAATAAAAAGCAATTGATCACTGTGGTTATTAGGTGCATAAATATTACAAAGAGACACTTTCATAGCAGCAGAGGTCAATGAGATAAGAAGTATTCTCCCTTGGGAATCTCGATGTGTACATTCCACTTTCTCGTTAACTGATCTGTCAATTAATATACAAACACCTCTACTATGTTGAGATCCGTGAGAGAAGAATATTTCACCTCCCCATTCATTTTTCCAAATTAATTCATCTTTAACGGAAGAATAAGTTTCTTGCAAAAAATAAAAATGCGCTTTTAAATCTTTCAAATATAGGAAAATGCTTCTACGTTTGTTGGCATCTCTTAACCCACGAACATTTAGTGAAACAATTGTACACTGAAAACTGACCGACATCATACAACATTACTAAAAAACAATAAAAGAAAAATAATTTCACTGCACGTCGAATACAAAGATTAGAATACTGATTAAAATATAAATTTAACCTGAGTTTTCCTTCTCCCCAAGTGGCCTTATCGTTGTTCAATTTAACCTTAAATAACTAATTATAACACTATAAAATTACATATAAGCTTACTTTCCTGGGATGATATCAGAGATCGCTGAGATCGCCGGTCGAGTAGATTCGCACTGGTGCGCCGTCCGGTGAAGTTTTAACGAAAACTTTGCCGTCGATTGTCCAGAGATTTAACACAGGTCCACCACGATTTCTTTTTAACTTACTCGCTTCGTTTACCAGATTTCGCCTAAACTGCGTCAAGTTTTCATTGATATATATTCGTTCCGAGCTCTGAATTGAAGAACAATAATTTGGAAATAAATCTGACATTTTGACATTTTTTAATTTTGTTCTCGCTTTATAGAGTTGAGACTTGATCTTGTGACTGACAAATTTCACGATTATCGGTCTATTACCTTTGCGTTTAAGTTTATGAGAGATCTCTATTTCGCTCTCATTAAGAGGTATAGCCAAAGCCTCGGCAACTTTCATGACAGCATATTCAGTCGATTCATACGCGTCCTCGGGGATTCCATGGATTTCGATCGTATTTTTTCGCGAATACTGTTCTAATTCATCCATTTGATCGTATACCTTTTCTATTTCATTGATTTGTTCAGCCAACGAAGTCTTGCTAACGTCCAGTTCATTTCTGAGTGTCTCGTTTTCTTTCTTGCTTATTTCCAGCGCTTGTTTCAACTTGTCGATTTCTCTTGCCTGGGAACCAAAAGATGACTTTAATTGAGCTAAATTCTCTTTTAGCGTCATGTTATCCTTTAAAATACTGCTGATAGACTGCTGGATGTCATTTAAAATTCCTTTAATCTCAGATAGACTCGGTTCGCCTTCCAGGTCTTCAGCACATTCGTTTTCACTTTCGGACGCCATGTTGGCTTTCTTGGCGATGCTGAGATCGTCTTCGGTAGAGCTTCGATCGCCGCGTTTTATTTTCTTGGGATTATGATCTTGCATATAGATGCGATATAGAGCCCCTTCTGATTTCCAAGATTAATATTAACATTGATTTAGATATTAGGGAGAAGGAAAAACTTCTCCTACTCAAAATCCACGTCCAACCTTCACCATGCCACCGCGCCTCCTCTTTCTTTTTGCCATTCTTATCAGCGGGGCGGGTCGACCGCAAAAAAATAGGATTTCGAAGACTTAAAAAATCGTAAAAAATTCACGTTTTGCTGAAATAAAAAAAACTTTTTCGCAGACGTTCATTACGTAACGTGTAGATTAAGATAAAAAAAATTTAAAAAATCGTTATGGGCATTTTAAACCAATGTTAAATATTTTGGTTTGCAGAGTATAAGAAGCGTTTAATTCAAACTACAAAAGGTGGTAAATACATGAGCTGCAAACCCAATTGTAAGCACAAAAATGTATTGAAAATGTAAATGCAGAAAAGCAAGTATTTTTTTTCCTTTTCCTTGCGTTTTCAATGTTAACGCGCGCAAACCAGCACGGAGTCAAGACTTTTTGTCTGCGTCATCAGTAAACGACATCAGTTTTTAGAGTTAATATAAAATGGCTTCTGTAGTTTTTGGTTTTCTATTTCTCTTCTCTGAACTGCAACTTAAAATTCGCGAAACTTATTTTTAACTTTCAATACAGCATTGACATTTATCGAACAGAACAAGAAGCTGTACACAGCTTGAACTCGTGGTGCCTTTAACTTATTGCAGCATCGATTCCCGAGTGTTTTGAGTGCTTTTACAGAGAAACATAAGCTTAAAATTATGTCTAAAAAGTAAGACTACACTACATTCACTACATTCAGTAGCCGACACTTCAAAGCTCAATCGCTAAGCAAATTGCATGTTATATAAAACACAAAACTTGCCGGAACAAAAATCCCACAGGAATAAGCGGCGAACACAATGTTAAACGGTCCAATCCATCCATGAACGCCTTGCATTGTCTTGAAAACTTGCAATTGTATGCTGTAGTTCTTTCTTTTGCTTCTCAAGTCAACACACGGAGAGATTTTGCGGTATGTATTTCATGGCTGAAAGTCGTCGACATAAACTAAAATATGCTTGCATAAATTTGCATGCGCTAATGTGACAGGAAAAAAAGAGAAAAGTCAAAGGCAGATTTACAACTCGTTGGCTGTGCCACGAGTAAAAATATAAACTCACCTGCAGTGGACTCTCACTGACACCTTCATAAATAAGACCATCTGGTAAAGCTGGGTTGCCACGCCACCTTTAAAACACAGAATCATATTTTTAAGATTACATTGATTTCAATTAATGAATTGACCGACTGACTGCTTGTCTGACCAATTGACTGACAGACCCACCGATTGACTGACTGAATGACCGACTGGCTGACGCACTCACCAACCAATAGACTGACTGACTGACCAGTGGACTGACTGGCTGACCAAATGACTTACTAACTGACCTACCATATTGTGACTGACTGACTGACTGACTGACTGAATTGACTGACTGACAAATTGACTGACTGACTGAATTGACTGACTCTCTGACCTATTGACTAACTGACAGGAACGATAGACCAATGAACTAACAAGTTGAGCCTTTTGTGAGCGAGCACCCAAAATGTCAGGAAATCGCTGAAATGCAAGCGGTATCTAATATAGCGATTTGACCAAATAAAAATCGGTATCACATGGAAGTGCTCACTCAAGAAGACTTGACTGCAGAGTGTCGTAAAACAAAAACCAACTGAAAGTAACTACTCTGGCCAATCACAACACACACACACTGAACTGACTCTTACCCAGAACTCAAAGTAAATACATGTAACCGCGGGCGCCAAGCGCGGGAAAACGCGAGAGAGTAAGTCACGATTGGTTTGAATTTTGTTTCTGATTGGCTGAGAGAGTGGCGCGAGATTTTTTAGCCAATCACAAAACGTAGCAATGCAAATAATTCATCTGCTCGCCACTGGCAAATCACGATATTTTGCTCAACTTCGTCCAATAATTAATAATTATTTGCTTGTCAGTATTGTCTTTCACTAAATTTTGGATGACTTTGGATTAAGTATGATTTCCCGAGGGAACTTTATTTCCAAAAAAAGGTACTCCCATATTGCCTAGCATTTTCGCTAATCCTGCTTACTTACCCATCGAAATAGGGCTTCAGATTATTGTAAAATTCATCAGGATCAACAATGTCTACAAATCAACCAAGAACAATTTTACTTGTTACTTGTAAGGCTTACAGCGTGTGAGACACATGACTGTCATCACTCAATGCATTCTTGATAAATTGCCTGGCAATATAAAACATCATGGGGGGGGAGGGGCAGGGGGGCACATAATTTTTAATTGTGCCGTTGTTGGATTAAAGACTGGCTGAGACTGATGAAAAACGAACAGGCCGTTGTAAGAAAGATGAAGATGGTGATGAATATTGATGATGACTATGATGATGATGATGAGGGGCGGTATGCAAGTCTCGGAACGCCTCACAGGATTGGCTGAGAAAACAATAGAACAACCAACAGAACAATGGACCCTACCCCCGAAAACAATACATGTGCATGATAACCAGGTCCAATGAAATTAGAGGTTCTGAAGAGGTGCATGGCTACTGGATGATGACGATGACGACGAAGATGAAGATGGTGATGAATATTGATAACAATGATGATGATGATCATGATGATAATGATGACGAAGATGAAGATAGTCATGAATGATGATGACGATGATGATGATGATGACGTAGGTGACGATGGTGATCAATATTGATGAAGATGATGATGAAGACGAAGACGGTGATGAATGTTAATGACGACTATGATGATGATGATGATGATGATGATGAAGATGGTGATGAATATTGATGACGACTATGATAATGACAATGACGATGGTGAAGAATATGATTAGAATATTGCAGATGACGACGATGATGATGATGATGATGATGATGATGATGATGATGATGATGATGAAATGCATAAAGTGCAATGTGAAATAACAAATGATCCTTGCTGTGGTGAGTGCAGTTAATACAATTGGAATAAAACTTGAAAAAAATTTACCATGGGTACGTAAGAAGGAGGTCGTGAGTTTCACTATTGTATCCTGAAGGGACTTCAAGGCTTTTAATAGCCCTATCCTGTCATCATTCTGAACAGACTGAAAACATAAATACAGGAAAAAAGATGGGAATTTATGAGCCATTAGGAACATTGCTAACTTGGTCTTGTATTACTGTTTACCAAGAGAAAATAATTGGACAGAGAGGGAGTCTCCCAGTCATGCCTTTGTGATATCTTAATTGCAAAAAAGTTATTTTTAGTAACTATGCGGAAACATTTTCCGGTGAACTGGTTTACTTCCGGAAGACTCGCTTTCACGAATCAGCGCGTCAAAGCGAGGCGGAAACAAATGAAAAATCACGGCGGTAATTTCGCATGTGAATAATTAGGTAAAATATGAGTAAAATGGTCCTATTTGAGCAAAGAGCGTACTACAGCGGCTGGATACATAGATCTTATAACACAAACTGTTGCCAGACAATCCAACTCACCTGACAGATACCAATCAACCACCCAGGCGCACGGATCTCTTGCGAGCTTCGTTTATTAAAAATTTTATTTTTTGTAGCTAAGGGATGTTCTTCTGAGAAAATCGCACAGCAAGGAGTTAAAAACAAATGCTAAAATCGTTTCGAATGCATGAATTTAAGCTTGAATATTAAAGCTCATTTTGTTTTCCTATGCTTGGAAGGACCTTCTTTCCAGCCGCTGTGGTACTATATAACGTTCTCTGCTCAAACAGGACCATTTTACTTTCTTTTTCACATGCGAAATTGCCACCGCGATGGTCGCCATTTGTTTCATTTGTTGACTCCGCCTCACTTTTATACGCTGTTTTATACAATTTTTGACGCGATTTTTTGTCTCACTCTCCAATGCAACTTTTGTCGCAAGTGTAAACTAGCGGGATGTATGCGCGATTCAGGTGCGACATTTGCCGGTACGGTTTCTGAAAAATCGCCGCCAAGTTGCATTAGGTTTCGAATATGTTCAAAACCTCTGCGACACGGCCGTGCAACAAATCGCGCCTAAATCTCACTGAAATCGCCGCCCGTTTACACACGCGATTTGAAGATGCAACTTGCGCTCGACAAAAATTGCATCGAAAAGTGCTACGATAATCCCACAAAAAATCCCGTGTAAACTTGCTTTTAGATTCTCTTACTTAACTGACTGTGTGACTGATGGGACTACTTTACGCAGCTATTCACTGCTATTCACTGCTGACTGACTGACTGTATTTCTTACTGATTGATGGACTGTCTGACTGACAATTTATCTCTGATATCTGAGTGACTAACTGATCAACTGGCTGATGGACTAAATGCCAGTGTTTGACTGTCTTACTGTCTAAATAGACAACAAGCCCACAGGCCCCTCTTGTGATGAGTATGTATTTTTAGTTTACTTTTAAATATTTTTATGTGCGTTTTCATGTTATAATCTTAAAACATTATTAAGTAATGCTTTCATGTAATTTTTATGTATTTAGATATTTTGTCATATTATTACTGTATTGTATTGTATTTCAATAAAGGTCAAATTATTAATAAATAAGCTTAAAGATGTTACAATGTAGTTGGCAATAATTAATAGGTACTAAAACATTTGAAGTTTCTCTAACCTCCTGCCCATCAATGATACTCTGCAAAGCAAAAACAAAGCATTAATTAAAATACGTAATTTATTAAATTATTTGTTTAACCAAGTATAAAGGCTGGTTTTCACTAGTGACAGAGTCACAGTGCATCTAGTAAAAAGTCAAATAATGGAGTTGTATTAAGGCGAAGTTTCCAATTTCGCTAATGATACACTCGCTTATGATCTATTGAAAACTGGTGTCGGAGTCTTAAGCCGAACTCTGTACTTGGATGACCTGAAAATGTGATTGGTTTATTCTTTCGCTTCAGCTTGCGACTCCAACAATATATTTTTCACTACTTCGTAAGTGACGGAGTCATAAGCGCAATTGGAAGAAAACGGAAAGCTTCTGGTTCTTGCGACTCCGATTCGATCAAGGTTACGACTTTGCTTACAACTCCGTTGTTTGATTTTCACTAGGCTGTACGCGGTCTTGCGACTCCGATTCCATCAAGCTTAAGGCTTTGCTTACAACTCCGTTGTTTGATTTTCACTAGGTTGTAAGAGGTAAAAAAAAAACAGACTTAAACAAAACCTCCCGCCAGTGGGCGAGGCGATTATTGGGATTTTCAGTGGGAGGCCCGCAAGGCCTATGGGAAGGACCAAGGGAAGGCTTCTGAAAGCTGTCTCGCATTTGACTCTCGTATGGCGTCTCGCGCAGGCAAAAAGCAGCGCCTGGATACATGATGACAGTTGGTCTGATCCGTGTCAGCATTAACCGTAATAATTCAGGTATAAAATTATTGTGCAACCTTACGTGCAGTCCTTTCCCAAAATCTATTTCCACCTGAAGATGTACTTTTACAAATCCTTGTTCCGTTGATGAACCTGTCATCATAAGAGAGACTTCCAGATTGCTGAAACAAAAAAGTTGCCTTTAATTACATCCCTACTTTAAAAGAGTACAAGCGAATCTTTGTTTACAATTATTGCATCATTAGCAAATGCGCCTCATTCTCTAATCGAGCTACAAAAAATCAGATCCGAATATTAAAAGGGCGTGACATTATTATGGTACGTTTCTTTGGAAATTTAAGCTCGATCTAGGTTACGATCCCACTTTATCGGTTTCTGTCGTGATGGTGTCTCGCAAATTTTACTTTTTTACGTGGTTAGATCAGCCTTGCAGTTCATTGTTTTTGTTCATTCATTTTTTGGCTAGTTAGGTCTCTCGTAGATCCTACGTATCATTAGCAGCATTATCGTTTGCGGTCTTCTGCAGTTTACTTTTATTTCTACTAGATACTCTTCATGCAATGCTGCCTTCTCTATGTAAATTCTTATCCTAATATGAACAAAATGTAAACAATGACATCAGCAAAGATTCGCCTATTAGGAATGAAAATTTAAGTGGCTGTCCGCCTAAGATCCTCATAACCCAAATTGGTCATGAAACATATTTTCTTCAATTCTTGCATGTGAATTACACTTTGGCTAGTAACTATAAAAATACATTTCGTTTGGTCTCAAAATGTTTTCTTCAGCAATTTACAGGGGAGTCTCCTGGGGGACCAAATTTGATATTTTTTTAGTATGAAAAATGCAAAATTTCCCTAACTTTGGCAACTTCTCACAAGAACTAAAATTTGATGCAGAGCTAAATTCTACTGTTGTTTGACATGTACAAGTCCAGTTATTATTACAACGTTATAAAAGTTTCCATATCGTAGTTCCAAGTGGTTAAACATTAACTTCTATCGACCCACTTTCACAGCTTGTAATAAAACAGGAAAAATGGGTTCACAAAAATTCCTCTAAACCAAAAGTGGATCGTCGTACAGCGATTTCCTTGCAGCCATAGAACAATAAAGACTTAATCTTAAATATCATGAAAAAAAATTGTGCGGCCAGTTGGTTTTAAGACCACGAGGACTCTTTGAAATAACGGTATTTACGAATTATGCAAATTAGGAACCTCAATCTTAGCGTGCAAATACAGTGCAAATGTGACCCGAACAATGTTGTTTTCCATCAGAGAAACACAAAAATAATTTCAAACTACAGCAGAATACAAAATTATACTAGTTTACATCAATATACAGCAGTATTGAAATTGTTGATAACCTTCAAAGTGCCCATTAACTGTCCTCGATGCACACAAAATCCTGCAAAATACTGCTTCGTTCAATGACCGCTAATTTTGCTCGAGAAGTAAGTTTACAAAAGAGTCTTCATCTGTAATTATTAATCTGACAATAGAGCATCAAAAACACGACATAATGCGTATATTGTTAATTCAGAGCTTACTGCCTTGAACTGAAATCAGTGACTGCCATCTTGGTGTATGCTTTCATTTGTACTTGCGGCCTTTTCCACACTCAGTCGCTCGTCATTCATTTAAATTTCATCTATGCTTATCACTGAGAGTGCATTGAGGAAGCCTGGAAGTGTCAATCTGCTTGAGTATGGGTAAATACTTGAATCAAAACACTGATTTCCTTCACGCTTTCGCCATGGTAGCTCGCCATGATACATGTGTCAGGATGGTATCCGCTGACCAGACAGACATGAACCATATGCACGGCTGTAATCCACCGTAGGAAAAAAGATGGCGGCTGTTCATTTTACCACAATACCTTACGGACCTAAAACAGCACATAAGGCAAAAAGAAAGCCAAATTTTTACAATATTTGTTCCAGTACTAAGGACAATGTGTAGACTAGGTTTGAAGATTTTATAACTTTTCTTTACATTTTTATGAACGTTGTTAAGGTTTTTGTGCGCTAAGAATTGTGGGTAAATGTACCAGTCGCCATCTTTTTTCCTACCGAGGATTACAAATGATGCGCGTTTGTTTTTATGTCATCAACACTCCCGTGGCAAGTCTAGTTTAACTATACTAATACATTTTTTTGTTCTTTTTTTTTATTGCATATGATTATCCAGGTTATGAGGAGTTGCCACACCAAATAATTTTAAGAGTGATATTGATTTTATCGATATTGGCAATCAGTGTTGAATACTGAACATGTGATATATTATATAATCATTTTAAATGAAATAGCTGTAGCATTTACAGGGGCTTCATTCCACTGAGGAATGTTATATAAATGGAGGTATAAAGTTATGTTTAGCTCTCGAATTGGAGGTTTTTGATTTGGCCCGTGTGATTCAGGGGGCGCAAAACCGTTCTTCTTTTACTTCTGTTTTTCAGTCACCGTGGTATATCAAAAAGTGGTATTTTGTGTATAATTTTATTTTTTTTCTTTACTGTATTTCTTTTAAGACCCTCTTTGGGTTCGTCTGTCTACATACAATTAACTCCCGCCTTGCGGACACCTCGCTATTACGGACACCCCGCTAGTACCGACAGCAGCTAAATCCCCAGCAAAAGTTTCAAATACGGACTGAAACAAACTCCCGCTATTGCGGAATTTCGCTATTATGGACACTTTATACGGCCCCAACGTTACAATGTTATTGTATGACACTCGTTATAACTGACATTGAGCGGTACCTTTCAACAATTACACATAATTGAAATCTTAGGATTAGAAATTGATGGCCGCGAACATTTAACTTTTCAACTATTGAAAGGTGCCGCTCGATATCAGTTATAACGAGAGTAAAACAATAACATTGTGACGTTGGGGCCGAATAAAATGTCCGTTATAGCGAGATTTCGCAATAGGCGGAGTTCGTTTCAGTCAGATATCTGTAACTTTTGCCGGGGATTTAGGTGCTGTCCGTACTAGCTGGGTGTCCGTTATAGCGAGGTGTTCGCAAGGCGGGAGTCGACTGTATGTAGACAGACGAACCCAAAGAGGGTCTTAAAAGAAATACAGTAAAGAAAAAAATTATAGACAGAATACTACATATATCTTATTGACCAAGCGCGAGGGCCGTACTGGGAGAATATCGGCCCGAGGTCTTGACAGTACGGACCGAGCGCAGCGAGGTCCGTACAGAAAAGACCGAGGGCCGATATTCTCCCAGTACGGTCCCGAGCAAGCTTGGTTAATAAGAGATTTATTACACGACTCCTGCCGGCGGGAGGATCGCGCGGGATCATTCGGGACAATGCCCGGTCCAATACTTAGAGAATATTGGACCGGCAATCGAGCATTCTGATTGGTTGATTTTAGTTATTGGCCCTCTGACTATCTTAGTCGTGTAATAATTTATGATATATCACGGTGATAACAAATCAGAGGTAAAAGAAGAACGCTTTAACGCCCCTAAATCACGTCACGCAATCTTTGCCGGGCCAAATCCAATTAAAAACCTCCAATTCGAGAGCTAATCATAGTTTTATACCCTCATTTATATAAGATTCCTCAGTGGAATAAAGCTTCTGTAAATGCTACAGCTATTTCATTTAAAATGATAATATAATATATCACATGTTCAGTATACAACACTGATATGTCAATATCGATGAAATCAACATCACTCTCAAAATTATTTGGTGTGGCAACTCCTCATAACCCGGATAGTCATACGCAAGAAACGCAAAAACTACTATTTCGTTTTATAAAAACAAACAGACAAACAAAGAACAAAAAATGTATTACTAAAGTTAAACTAGACTTGCCACGCGAGTGTTGTCGGCATAAAAACAAACACGCGTCATTTGTAATTACAGTCGTACATATGGTATGGTTCATGTTTGTCTGGTCAGCGGATACCATCCTGACACGTGTATCATGGCGAGCTACCATGGCGAAAGCGTGAAGGAAATCAGTGTTTTGATTCAAGTATTTACCCATACTTAAGCAGATTGACGCTTCCAGGCTTCCTCAATGCACTCTCAGTGATAAGCATGTATAAAATTTAAATGAATGACGAGCGACTGAGTGTGGAAAAGGCCGCAAGTACAAATGAAAGCATACACCAAGATGGCAGTCACTGATTTCAGTTCAAGGCAGTAAGCTCTGAATTAACAATATACGCATTATGTCGTGTTTTTGATGCTTTATTGTCAGATTAATAATTACAGATGAAGACTCTTTTGTAAACTTACTTCTCGAGCAAAATTAGCGGTCATTGAACGAAGCAGTATTTTGCAGGATTTTGTGTGCATCGAGGACAGTTAATGGGCACTTTGAAGGTTATCAACAATTTCAATACTGCTGTATACTGATGTATACTAGTATAATTTTGTATTCTGCTGTAGTTTGAAATTATTTTTGTGTTTCTCTGATGGAAACCAACATTGTTCGGGTCACATTTGCACTGTATTTGCACGCTAAGATTGAGGTTCCTAATTTGCATAATTCGTAAATACCGTTATTTCAAAGAGTCCTCGTGGTCTTAAAACCAACTGGCCGCACCATTTTTTTTTCATGATATTTAAGACTAAGTCTTTATTGTTCTATGGCTGCAAGGAAATTGCTGTACGACGATCCACTTTTGGTTTAGAGGAATTTTTGTGAACCCATTTTTCCTGTTTTATTACAAGCTGTGAAAGTGGGTCGATAGAAGTTAATGTTTAACCACTTGGAACTACGATATGGAAACTTTTATAACGTTGTAATAATAACTGGACTTGTACCTGTCAAACAAGGGTGGAATTTAGCTCTGCATCAAATTTTAGTTCTTGTGAGAAGTTGCCAAAGTTAGGGAAATTTTGCATTTTTCATACTAAAAAAATATCAAATTTGGTCCCCCAGGGAATCCCCCTGTAAATTGCTGAAAAAAACATTTTGAGACCAAACGAAATGAATTTTTATAGTTACTAGACAGAGTGTAATTCACATGCAAGAATTGAAAAAAATCTGTTTCATGACCAATTTGGGTTATGAGGATCTTAGGCGGACAGCCACTTAACTCTTCATTTACTACTATTTTCCATCCATCAGTCCATCTGTTAGCCTGCCTACAGACGTCTGCTTTCCGCGCGAAGAAAAGGAAATAGAAGCAGTCTGTACGCAGGCCATCCATCTGCCTGTCCACCTACCCATCCACTAAACCACCTACCCATCCACTAACCCAATTACCATCCACCAACCAACCTACCCATCCACTAACCCACCTACCCAACCACCAACCCACCTACCCATCCACCAACCCACCTACCCATCCACCTACCCATCCACCAACCCATCCACTAACCCACTTACCCATTCACTAACCCACTTAACAACCCACCTACCCATCCACCCACCCACCTACCCATCCACCAACCCACCTACCCATCCACCAACCCACCTACCCATCCACCAACCCACTTACCCATCCACCTACCCATCCACCAACCCACTTACCCATCCACCAACCCACTTACCCATCCACCAATCCACTTACCCATCCACCAACCCACTTACCCATCCACCAACCCACTTACCCATCCACCAACCCACTTACCCATCCACCAACCCACTTACCCATCCACCAACCCACTTACCCATCCACTAACCCACCTACCCATCCACCAACCCACCTACCCATCCACCTACCCATCCACCAACCCATTTACCCATCCAGCAACCCACTTACCCATCCACTAACCCACCTACTCATCCACTAACCCACCTACCCATCCACTAACCCACCTACCCATCCACTAACCCACTTACCCATGCACCAACCCATCCACCAACCCACTTACCCATCCACCAATCCACTTACCCATCCACCAACCCACTTACCCATCCACCAACCCACTTACCCATCCACTAACCCACCTACCCATCCACTAACCCACTTACCCATACACTAACCCACCTAGCCATCCACCAACCCACCTACCCATCCACCAAACCACCTACCCATCCACCAACCCACTTACCCATCCACTAACCCACCTACCCATCCACTAACCCACCTACCCATCCACTAACCCACCTACCCATCCACTAACCCACTTACCCATCCACCAACCCACCTACCCATCCACAAACCCACCTACCCATCCGCCAACCCACGTACCCATCCACCAACCCACGTACCCATCCACCAACCCACCTACCCATCCACCAACCCACCTACCCATCCACTAACCCACTTACCCATTCACCAAACCACCTACCCATCCACTAACCCACCACCTACCCATCCACCGACCCACTTACCCATCCACCAAACCACCTACCCATCCAACAACCCCCCTACCCATCCACCAACCCACCTACCCATCCACTAACCAACCTACCCATCCACCAACCCACTTACCCATCCACTAACCCACCTACCCATCCACTAACCCACCTACCCATCCACCAACCCACTTCCCCATCCACCAACCCACTTGCCCATCCACCAATCCACTTACCCATCCACCAACCCCTTACCCATCCACCAACCCACTTACCCATCCACCAACCAACTTACCCATCCACCAACCCACTTACCCATTCACTAACCCACCTACCCATCCACCAACCCACCTACCCATCCACCAACCCATTTACCCATCCACTAACCCACCTACCCATCCACCAACCCACTTACCCATCCACTAACCCACCTACCCATCCACTAACCCACCTACCCATCCACTACCCACCTACCCATCCACTAACCCACTTACCCATGCACCAACCCATCCACCAACCCACCTACCCATCCACCTACCCACCTACCCATCCACCAACCCACCTACCCATCCACTAACCCACGTACCCATCCACCAACCCACCTACCCATCCACCAACCCACCTACCCATCCACCAACCCACTTACCCATCCACCAATCCACTTACCCATCCACCAACCCACTTACCCATCCACCAACCCACTTACCCATCCACTAACCCACCTACCCATCCACTAACCCACTTACCCATACACTAACCCACCTAGCCATCCACAAACCCACCTACCCATCCACCAACCCACTTACCCATCCACTAACCCACCTGCTAAATATTACCTCTATACCCAAAAACTAGCACAGAAAAACCTATCTTTAGAGGAATTTGTAGTTAAATTAAACTGTAGATTTCATCTAGAAAAATCCCCTCTGTAAAATAAAACATAACTATTATATAATTTAAAATATATTGTTAACTACTATATAGAGTTACTAAATGATTAGTGCAGCTTCAGACTATAAACAAAAATTGAAATCGCCAATGCCAACCCAGTCTCGGAATGTCTAGTGTAGTGTATTGTTGTAACATCTTGTCATGTATTCCTTTGTATTGTAACCTTTTAAATCTGCTTGTTACGTAAATGTTTTGTATAAATAAAAAAAAAACATCTTTCCGAAAAAAAAAAAAAAAAAAAAAAAAAAAAAAAACCCACCTACCCATCCACTAACCCACCTACCCATCCACTAACCCACTTACCCATCCACCAACCCACCTACCATCCACAAACCCACCTACCCATCCGCCAACCCACGTACCCATCCACCAACCCACCTACCCATCCACCAACCCACCTACCCATCCACCAACCCACCTACCCATCCACTAACCCACTTACCCATCCACCAAACCACCTACCCATCCACTAACCCACCACCTACCAATCCACCAACCCACTTACCCATCCACCAAACCACCTACCCATCCACCAACTCCCCTACCCATCCACCAACCCACCTACCCATCCACTAACCAACCTACCCATCAACCAACCCACTTACCCATCCACTAACCCACCTACCCATCCACCAACCCACTTACCCATCCACCAACCCACTTACCCATCTACCAATCCACTTACCCATCCACCAACCCACTTACCCATCCACAAACCCACTTACCCATCCACTAACCCACCTACCCATCCACTAACCCACCTACCCATCCACCAACCCACCTACCCATCCACCAACCCACTTACCCATCCACCAACCCACTTACCCATCCACTAACCCACCTACCCATCCACCAACCCACCTACCCATCCACTAACCCACCTACCCATCCACTAACCCACCTACCCATCCACTAACCCACTTACCCATCCACCTACCCATCCATCAACCCGCCTACCCTTCCACCAACCCACCTACCCATCCACAAACCCACCTACCCATCCACCAACCCACCTACCCATCCACTAACCCACGTACCCATCCACCAACCCACCTACCCATCCACCAACCCACGTACCCATCCACCAACCCACTTACCCATCCACCAATCCACTTACCCATCCACCAACCCACTTACCCATCCACCAACCCACTTACCCATCCACTAACCCACCTACCCATCCACTAACCCACTTACCCATACACTAACCCACCTACCCATCCACCAACCCACCTACCCATCCACCAACCCACCTACCCATCCACCAACCCACTTACCCATCCACTAACCCACGTACCCATCCACCAACCCACTTACCCATCCACTAACCCACCTACCCATTCACTAACCCACTTACCCATCCACCAACCCACCTACCGATTTACCAACCCACCTAACTATACACTAACCCACCTGGCCATCCACCAACCCACCTACCCATCCACCAACCCACCTACCCATCCACCAACCCACTCACCCATCCACTAACCCACCTACCCATCCACCAACCCACTTACCCATCCACCAACCAACTTACCCATCCACCTACCCATCCACCAACCCATCCACCAACCCACTAACCTATCCACTAACCCACCTACCCATCCACCAACCCACTTACCCATCCACCAACCAAGTTACCCATCCACCTACCCATCCACCAACCCATCCACCAACCCACTAACCTATCCACTAACCCACCTACCCATCCACCAACCCACTTACCCATCCACCAACCCACTTACCCATCCACTAACCCACCTACCCATCCACTAACCCACTTACCCATACACTAACCCACCTAGCCATCCACCAACCCACCTACCCATCCACCAACCCACCTACCCATCCACCAACCCACTTACCCATCCACTAACCCACCTACCCATCCACCAACCCACTTACCCATCCACTTACCCGCCTACCCATCCACTAACCCACTTACCCATCCACCAACCCACCTACCGATTTACCAACCCACCTACCCATACACTAACCCACCTGGCCATCCACCAACCCACCTACCCATCCACCAACCCACCTACCCATCCACCAACCCACTCACCCATCCACTAACCCACCTACCCATCCACCAACCCACTTACCCATCCACCAACCAACTTACCCATCCACTTACCCATCCACCAACCCATCCACCAACCCACTAACCTATCCACTAACCCACCTACCCATCCACCAACCCACTTACCCATCCACCAACCCACCTACCCATCCACCAACCCACTTACCCATCCACCAATCCACTTATCCTTCCACCAACCCACTTACCCATCCACCAACCCACTTACCCATCCACTAACCCACCTACCCATCCACTAACCCACGTACTCATCCACCAACCCACCTACCCATCCACCAACCCACCTACCCATCCACCAACCCACTTACCCATCCACCAATCCACTTACCCATCCACCAACCCACTTACCCATCCACCAACCCACTTACCCATCCACTAACCCACCTACCCATCCACTAACCCACTTACCCATACACTAACCCACCTAGCCATCCACAAACCCACCTACCCATCCACCAACCCACCTACCCATCCACCAACCCACTTACCCATCCACTAACCCACCTACCCATCCACTAACCCACCTACCCATCCACTAACCCACTTACCCATCCACCAACCCACCTACCATCCACAAACCCACCTACCCATCCGCCAACCCACGTACCCATCCACCAACCCACGTACCCATCCACCAACCCACCTACCCATCCACCAACCCACCTACCCATCCACTAACCCACTTACCCATCCACCAAACCACCTAACCATCCACTAACCCACCACCTACCAATCCACCAACCCACTTACCCATCCACCAAACCACCTACCCATCCACCAACTCCCCTACCCATCCACCAACCCACCTACCCATCCACTAACCAACCTACCCATCCACCAACCCACTTACCCATCCACTAACCCACCTACCCATCCACTAACCCACCTACCCATCCACCAACCCACTTACCCATCCACCAACCCACTTACCCACCCACCTATCCATCCACCAACCCATCCACCAACCCACTAACCTGTCCACTAACCCACCTACCCATCCACCAACCCACTTACCCATCCACCAACCCACTTACCCATCCACCAACCCACCTACCCATCCACTAAACCACTTACCCATCCACCAACCCACCTACCCATCCACCAACCCACCTACCCATCCACCAACCCACCTACCCATCCACCAACCCACCTACCCATCCACCAACCCACCTACCCATCCACCAACCCACCTACCCATCCACTAACCCACCTACCCATTCACTAACCCACTTAACAATCCACCAACCCACCTACCAATCCACCAACCCACCTACCCATCCACCAACCCACCTACCCATCCACCAACCCACCTACCCATCCACAACCTACCTACCCATCCACAACCCACCTACCCATCCACCAAATCACCTACCCATCCACCAACCCACTTACCCATCCACCAACCCACTTACCCATCCACTAACCCACCTACCCATCCACCAACCCACCTACCCATCCACTAACCCACCTACCCATCCACTAACCCACCTACCCATCCACTAACCCACTTACCCATCCACCTACCCATCCATCAACCCGCCTAACCTTCCACCAACCCACCTACCCATCCACCAACCCACTTACCCATCCACTAACCCAACTACCCATCCACCAACCCACTTACCCATCCACTTACCCGCCTACCCATCCACTAACCCACTTACCCATCCACCAACCCACCTACCGATTTACCAACCCACCTACCCATACACTAACCCACCTGGCCATCCACCAACCCACCTACCCATCCACCAACCCACCTACCCATCCACCAACCCACTCACCCATCCACTAACCCACCTACCCATCCACCAACCCACTTACCCATCCACCAACCAACTTACCCATCCACTTACCCATCCACCAACCCATCCACCAACCCACTAACCTATCCACTAACCCACCTACCCATCCACCAACCCACTTACCCATCCACCAACCCACCTACCCATCCACCAACCCACTTACCCATCCACCAATCCACTTATCCCTCCACCAACCCACTTACCCATCCACCAACCCACTTACCCATCCACTAACCCACCTACCCATCCACTAAACCACGTACCCATCCACCAACCCACCTACCCATCCACCAACCCACCTACCCATCCACCAACCCACTTACCCATCCACCAATCCACTTACCCATCCACCAACCCACTTACCCATCCACCAACCCACTTACCCATCCACTAACCCACCTACCCATCCACTAACCCACTTACCCATACACTAACCTACCTAGCCATCCACAAACCCACCTACCCATCCACCAACCCACCTACCCATCCACCAACCCACTTACCCATCCACTAACCCACCTACCCATCCACTAACCCACCTACCCATCCACTAACCCACTTACCCATCCACCAACCCACCTACCATCCACAAACCCACCTACCCATCCGCCAACCCACGTACCCATCCACCAACCCACGTACCCATCCACCAACCCACCTACCCATCCACCAACCCACCTACCCATCCACTAACCCACTTACCCATCCACCAAACCACCTAACCATCCACTAACCCACCACCTACCAATCCACCAACCCACTTACCCATCCACCAAACCACCTACCCATCCACCAACTCCCCTACCCATCCACCAAACCAACCAACCCATCCACTAACTAACCTACCCATCCACCAACCCACTTACCCATCCACTAACCCACCTACCCATCCACTAACCCACCTACCCATCCACCAACCCACTTATCCATCCACCAACCCACTTACTCACCCACCTATCCATCCACCAACCCATCCACCAACCCACTAACCTATCCACTAACCCACCTACCCATCCACCAACCCACTTACCCATCCACCAACCCACTTACCCATCCACCAACCCACCTACCCATCCACTAAACCACTTACCCATCCACCAACCCACCTACCCATCCACCAACCAACCTACCCATCCACCAACCCACCTACCCATCCACCAACCCACCTACCCATCCACCAACCCACCTACCCATCCACTAACCCACCTACCCATTCACTAACCCACTTAACAATCCACCAACCCACCTACCCATCCACCAACCCACCTACCCATCCACCAACCCACCTACCCATCCACCAACCCACCTACCCATCCACAACCTACCTACCCATCCACAACCCACCTACCCATCCACCAACCCACCTACCCATCCACCAACCCACTTACCCATCCACCAACCAACTTACCCATCCACCAACCCACCTACCCATCCACCAACCCACTTACCCATCCACCAACCCACTTACCCATCCACCAATCCACTTACCCATCCACCAACCCACTTACCCATCCACAAACCCACTTACCCATCCACTAACCCACCTACCCATCCACTAACCCACCTACCCATCCACCAACCCACCTACCCATCCACCAACCCACTTACCCATCCACCAACCCACTTACCCATCCACTAACCCACCTACCCATCCACCAACCCACCTACCCATCCACTAACCCACCTACCCATCCACTAACCCACCTACCCATCCACTAACCCACTTACCCATCCACCTACCCATCCATCAACCCGCCTACCCTTCCACCAACCCACCTACCCATCCACAAACCCACCTACCCATCCACCAACCCACCTACCCATCCACTAACCCACGTACCCATCCACCAACCCACCTACCCATCCACCAACCCACGTACCCATCCACCAACCCACTTACCCATCCACCAATCCACTTACCCATCCACCAACCCACTCACCCATCCACCAACCCACTTACCCATCCACTAACCCACCTACCCATCCACTAACCCACTTACCCATACACTAACCCACCTAGCCATCCACCAACCCACCTACCCATCCACCAACTCACCTACCCATCCACCAACCCACTTACCCATCCACTAACCCACGTACCCATCCACCAACCCACTTACCCATCCACTAACCCACCTACCCATCCACTAACCCACTTACCCATCCACCAACCCACCTACCGATTTACCAACCCACCTACCCATACACTAACCCACCTGGCCATCCACCAACCCACCTACCCATCCACCAACCCACCTACCCATCCACCAACCCACTCACCCATCCACTAACCCACCTACCCATCCACCAACCCACTTACCCATCCACCAACCAACTTACCCATCCACCTACCCATCCACCAACCCATCCAGCAACCCACTAACCTATCCACTAACCCACCTACCCATCCACCAACCCACTTACCCATCCACCAACCAACTTACCCATCCACCAACCCACCTACCCATCCACCAACCCACTTACCCATCCACCAACCCACTTACCCATCTACCAATCCACTTACCCATCCACCAACCCACTTACCCATCCACAAACCCACTTACCCATCCACTAACCCACCTACCCATCCACTAACCCACCTACCCATCCACCAACCCACCTACCCATCCACCAACCCACTTACCCATCCACCAACCCACTTACCCATCCACTAACCCACCTACCCATCCACCAACCCACCTACCCATCCACTAACCCACCTACCCATCCACTAACCCTCCTACCCATCCACTAACCCACTTACCCATCCACCTACCCATCCATCAACCCGCCTACCCTTCCACCAACCCACCTACCCATCCACAAACCCACCTACCCATCCACCAACCCACCTACCCATCCACTAACCCACGTACCCATCCACCAACCCACCTACCCATCCACCAACCCACGTACCCATCCACCAACCCACTTACCCATCCACCAATCCACTTACCCATCCACCAACCCACTTACCCATCCACCAACCCACTTACCCATCCACTAACCCACCTACCCATCCACTAACCCACTTACCCATACACTAACCCACCTAGCCATCCACCAACCCACCTACCCATCCACCAACTCACCTACCCATCCACCAACCCACTTACCCATCCACTAACCCACGTACCCATCCACCAACCCACTTACCCATCCACTAACCCACCTACCCATCCACTAACCCACTTACCCATCCACCAACCCACCTACCGATTTACCAACCCACCTACCCATACACTAACCCACCTGGCCATCCACCAACCCACCTACCCATCCACCAACCCACCTACCCATCCACCAACCCACTCACCCATCCACTAACCCACCTACCCATCCACCAACCCACTTACCCATCCACCAACCAACTTACCCATCCACCTACCCATCCACCAACCCATCCACCAACCCACTAACCTATCCACTAACCCACCTACCCATCCACCAACCCACTTACCCATCCACCAACCAACTTACCCATCCACCTACCCATCCACCAACCCATCCACCAACCCACTAACCTATCCACTAACCCACCTACCCATCCACCAACCCACTTACCCATCCACCAACCCACTTACCCATCCACTAACCCACCTACCCATCCACTAACCCACTTACCGATACACTAACCCACCTAGCCATCCACCAACCAACCTACCCATCCACCAACCCACCTACCCATCCACCAACCCACTTACCCATCCACTAACCCACCTACCCATCCACCAACCCACTTACCCATCCACTAACCCGCCTACCCATCCACTAACCCACTTACCCATCCACCAACCCACCTACCGATTTACCAACCCACCTACCCATACACTAACCCACCTGGCCATCCACCAACCCACCTACCCATCCACCAACCCACCTACCCATCCACCAACCCACTCACCCATCCACTAACCGACCTACCCATCCACCAACCCACTTACCCATCCACCAACCAACTTACCCATCCACTTACCCATCCACCAACCCATCCACCAACCCACTAACCTATCCACTAACCCACCTACCCATCCACCAACCCACTTACCCATCCACCAACCCACCTACCCATCCACCAACCCACTTACCCATCCACCAATCCACTTATCCCTCCACCAACCCACTTACCCATCCACCAACCCACTTACCCATCCACTAACCCACCTACCCATCCACTAACCCACCTACCCATCCACCAACCCACCTACCCATCCACCAACCCACCTACCCATCCACCAATCCACTTATCCATCCACCAACCCACTTACCCATCCACCAACTCACTTACCCATCCACTAACCCACCTACCCATCCACTAACCCACCTACCGATCCACCAACCCACCTACCCATCCACCAACCCACTTACCCATCCACCAACCCACTTACCCATCCACTAACCCACCTACCCATCCACTAACCCACTTACCCATTCACTAACCCACTTACCCATCCACCTACCCATCCACCAATCCGCCTACCATGAGGATATTCATGCGACTCTGAAATCAAGGACCCCTGCCGATGTTTTGCGAAAACTTCGTAAAACATCGGCAGGGGGGCTAATTTTTCCATTCCGTGGTTTTGACGTCGGCTCTTAAGAAATGTGTTAAAAATCAAATTGTTCACATTCCTATCTTTCAATGAAATCAAGAGTCCTTCAAGTCGATCGATAAGAGACAGGCTTTTTCGACCTTAAATGTCAGCGCCTCATAAACACGCGCTCAAACAGACACCGTTTAAAAATCGATTGAAAATACAGATCGCATTTGCCCGTTTGTCCATGTACAGTGTACATACAAATGCTGTAATCACCCGATATATATTTTTATAATAACACAAACATATTCCACATGCTTAGATTGACGTGAAGATTTAATTTGTAAATTGGCTCGGTTAACTATTTTTACACTGACTTTTTTATGCTTTTAATATACTTGCTTGAAGTAAGAACAAAACAACAGTAACATGGTAATAATTGCAGTATTTACGGGAAGAAAGAACGCACTGCAAGGCGGTGTATTTGAAATCGCATTTATCATGATACTCGAACAAACCCCCGAAAATTGTCCATTTCCTAAACTCAAACACTGATTCAAATACACGTTTTAAAAGCTTCAAACAACTCTATATTTTCCGATAATTATTATTACTAACTGAAATATCTGGAGCAAAACAATTCTGACAGAAACACAGCCTTGATAGAGAGTTAATGGCAAACAACGAGCACTATAAATAGCGCGACCGGCTTCTTCACTTGCCGACAACAATATATAAGTAGGTAGTTTAAGAACTAAAAGGAAAAACTGTACAATTTTGTTCACTTATATGAAACCAAAAATACCCTTGCAATTCTAGCTTGCGTGGCAATCGTACAAATAGAGTCTTGCGCGAGACAGCTATTTTGCTCTCTGAGATTCTGACCGGGGCTAACTTTCAGAACTTTAAAAGCACGTAAAACCCTCAGAAACTCTTGCTACGCAGGCTATATTACAATCGTATCGTTGTTTTAGCGAACACCAGAGAACAGATTCAAAAATAACCTAACAGCTAATTATTATAAAATCGCTTGTTGAATTTAAAACTATCACTACCTTGTTCTCAATAAAATAAATCGCTATTGTTAAAATCCTAATTAACCTTTAAAACTAACAGATCGCTTTTAGAATGTCTTGCAACTTAAAAAGACTTAGCTTCTCTGTTGCTTCAGGGTTGAAAGCCAAATGAAATTGATTGATTGATTGATTGAATGAGAAAATAATCTTAAATATATTCAGTTTTGTTTTGTTATTATATTGAATTTAATAAACAAAGAAGCACCCGGGGAAAATAATTCCCACAGATCCACAGCCTAAAAAGACCAAGCTTCTCTGTTGCTTCAAGGTTGAAAGCCAAATGAAATTGATTGATAAAATGAGAAAACAATTTTAAATATATTCAGTTTTGTTTTGTTATTATCTTGAATTTAATAAACGAATTAACAAGAAGCACCCGGGGAAAATAATTCCCACAGATCCACAGCCTAAAAAGACCAAGCTTCTCTGTTGCTTCAGGGTTAAAAGCCAAATAAAATTGATAGATTGATTAAATATATTCAGTTTTGTTTTGTTATTATATTGAAGTTAATAAACAAAGAAGCACCCGGGGAAAATAATTCCCACAGATCCACAGCCTAAAAAGACCAAGCTTCTCCGTTGCTTCAGGGTTGAAAGCCATATGAAATTGATTGATTGAATGAGAAAATAATCTTAAATATATTCAGTTTTGTTTTGTTATTATCTTGAATTTAATAAACAAAGAAGCACCCGGGGAAAATAATTCCCACAGATCCACAGCCCAAAAAGACCAAGCTTCTCTGTTGCTTCAAGGTTGAAAGCCAAATGAAATTGATTGATTGAATGAGAAAACAATCTTAAATATATTCAGTTTTGTTTTGTTATTATCTTGAATTTAATAAACAAATTAATAAGAAGCACCCGGGGAAAATAATTCCCACAGATCCACAGCCTAAAAATACCAAGCTTCTCTGTTGCTTCAGGGTTGAAAGCCAAATGAAATTGATTGATTGAATGAGAAAATAATCTTAAATATATTCAGTTTTGTTTTGTTATTATCTTGAATTTAATAAACAAAGAAGCACCCGGGGAAAATAATTCCCACAGATCCACGGCCTAAAAAGACCAAGCTTCTCTGTTGCTTCAAGGTTGAAAGCCAAATGAAATTGATTGATTGAATGAGAAAACAATCTTAAATATATTCAGTTTTGTTTTGTTATTTTCTTGAATTTAATAAACAAATTAATAAGAAGCACCCGGGGAAAATAATTCCCACAGATCCACAGCCTAAAAAGACCAAGCTTCTCTGTTGCTTCAGGGTTGAAAGCCAAATGAAATTGATTGATTGAATGAGAAAATAATCTTAAATATATTCAGTTTTGTTTTGTTATTATCTTGAAGTTAATAAACAAAGAAGCACCCGGGGAAAACAATTCCCACAGATCCACAGCCGAAAAAGACCAAGCTTCTCTGTTGCTTCAGGGTTGAAAGCCAAATGAAATTGATTGATTGAATGAGAAAATAATCTTAAATATATTCAATTTTGCTTTGTTATTATCTTGAATTTAATAAACAAAGAAGCACCCGGGGAAAATAATTCCCACAGATCCACAGCCTAAAAAGACCAAGCTTCTCTGTTGCTTCAGGGTTGAAAGCCAAATGAAATTGATAGATTGATTGAATATATTCAGTTTTGTTTTGTTATTATATTGAAGTTAATAAACAAAGAAGCACCCGGGGAAAATAATTCCCACAGATCCACAGCCTAAAAAGACCAAGCTTCTCTGTTGCTTCAGGGTTGAAAGCCAATTGAAATTGATTGATTGAATGAGAAAATAATCTTAAATATATTCAATTTTGTTTTGTTATTATCTTGAATTTAATAAACAAAGAAGCACCCGGGGAAAATAATTCCCACAGATTCACAGCCTAAAAAGATCAAACTTCTCTGTTGCTTCAGGGTTGAAAGCCAAATAAAATTGATTGATTGATTGATTGATTGATTGAGAAAATAATCTTAAATATGTACAATTTCGGTTTTGTTATTATCTTGAATTTAATGCACAAAGAAGCACCCAGGGAAACCTATCAATACTAGGCATGTGGGTAATCCATCTTGACTGTCTGATAGCTTGCGGAACCAGCCATATAATTAGAAGACTGATACCCCCCCCCCCCCCCCCACCTGCCCTCCCCAGAACCTCATAATAAATGAGAGCCTATTGCCCCCACAACAAATAATAATTTTTCCTGCCCTCTTCCTTAATTCTTACTCTAATAAACTGATAGGGAATTTCAAGTGATCTCCGTTCAGTTCATCGTACAACTTGCTACTGAGCGCCTTTCTTATATCCCCTGCTCCCTGCTTCTGAGAAACTATTCCTAAAGCAGTCGAAATCGCATCTTTTATATATAACCTTGATCGTCCTGATCACAGTACAACAAACCTTTCCAAGATCGCATCCAGAGGATTGTTCCTTCAGCGCGTCCAAGCAGTTCTTGGCGACTATACCCGCTCGTTTGATTTCAATCCCGGCCCTATAGATATATTTCCGAGCTCTTTTTTCGCCTCAAATGTTTTCCTTTGCCCGCTTGCTTGAATCGTTTGTGATAGCTGCTGTTGAGGAGTTGGCACCGAGGATCTTCTGGCGAAGATGGAGGCGTCTCGGTAACTTCCTCCCGCCAATTGATCAATTGCGAGGGAATTGATCAAGTCTCTGATCGCTTTAAGTTCCACGGAGTACAGCACTTTATCCTCGTTTGAATTGGATCTCCGCATTGCTCGTGCCAAAATCCCGAACTAAGCATAGATACAACGACCATTCTCTCGCGACGGTCGACTCGCGCGCCATTGGGATCGACTATGTTGACAATATCATCTTTGAACATGACTCCTGCACTTAGCAATTCTCTAGGCCTATTGCGTTCGGCAAAGCGAAGATCCATATACTGGTTTTAGGCGAAGGGAATACGGAGAAGGCTCACAGGCCGCCATTACGGCCAGCGTTTCTCTTCGGCGATCCCGCGCTAATCTTTGCATTTCGCGCGATTGTGTGAATTTCTCTGAATTATTAACTAAACTAGTAGTAACGTAACTATACTAATCTGGTTTTCTTCTCTAATTCAAGCTGTGACATCCGTGACGCCTTAGCTACCGCAAAGTACACGGTCATTGATAGATGGTTAATCTTTTTACCCAGGTCTCCGGAAATTCCCCGCAGCGCGTTTTAGAATCGTCTGAATATCGTCATGTTCCACCAACCCACCTACCCATCCACCAACCCACCTACCCATCCACCAACCTACCTACCCATCCACTAACCCACGTACCCATCCACCAACCCACCTACCCATCCACCAACCCACGTACCCATCCACCAACCCACTTACCCATCCACCAATCCACTTACCCATCCACCAACCCACTTACCCATCCACCAACCCACTTACCCATCCACTAACCCACCTACCCATCCACTAACCCACTTACCCATACACTAACCCACCTACCCATCCACCAACCTACCTACCCATCCACCAACCCACTTACCCATCCACTAACCCACCTACCCATCCACCAACCCACTTACCCATCCACTAACCCACCTACCCACCTACCGATCCACCAACCCACCTACCCATCCACTAACCCACTTACCCATACACTAACCCACCTGGCCATCCACCAACCCACCTACCCATCCACCAACCCACCTACCCATCCACCAACCCACTTACCCATCCACTAACCCACCTACCCATCCACCAACCCACTTACCCATCCACCAACCAACTTACCCATCCACCTACCCATCCACCAACCCATCCACCAACCCACTAACCTATCCACTAACCCACCTACCCATCCACCAACCCACTTACCCATCCACCAACCAACTTACCCATCCACCTACCCATCCACCAACCCATCCACCAACCCACTAACCTATCCACTAACCTACCTACCCATCCACCAACCCACCTACCCATCCACCAACCCACTTACCCATCCACCAACCCACCTACCCATCCACTAAACCTATTACCCATCCACCAACCCACCTACCCATCCACTAACCCACCTACCCATCCACTAACCCACCTACCCATCCACCAACCCACCTACCCATCCACCAACCCACTTACCCATCCACTAACCCACCTACCCATCCACTAATCCACTTACCCATCCACCAACCCACCTAGCCCATCCACCAACCCACCTAGCCCATCCACCAACCCACCTAGCCCATCCACTAACCCACCTATCCATCCACCAACCCACCTACCCATCCACTAATCCACTTACCCATCCACCAACCCACCTAGCCCATCCACCAACCCACCTAGCCCATCCACCAACCCACCTAGCCCATCCACCAACCCACCTACCCATCCACTAACCCACCTATCCATCCACCAACCCACCTATCCATCCACCAACCCACCTACCCATCCACCAACCCACCTACCCATCCACCAACCCACCTACCCATCCACCAACCCGCCTACCCATCCACTAGCCCACCTACCCATCCACCAACCCACCTACCCATCCACTAACCCACCTACCCATCCATTCATTCCTCCACCCACCCCTCCACCGATCCACCCACCTGCTACCCACCCAACCATCCACCCATCACCTCTCCTGTTCCTTCTCTCTTATGAGGCATAATAACATACCCAGTGATATAAACTGTAAGCAGTCCGTTTCTCAGAAGTCAATGAGAAGCATAATTAATTGTAAATCAGATCGAATGCAATCAGATATGAGGAAAAATGGTTACTGCTTGCAACCACAACAGCCAACAAAATCTACATCCATATATATGTGCATAACCACATGTTAACAGATAAAGTTGAACTTACTCCATGCTAAGAGGCCTTGAGTCCAAAAAAAATGAAAAACATGAAAAACAAAATAATATAAACAAACAAACAAATGTTTCAGTCCTAATATGTAATTAAATATGTAACAAATTAGGCCTTACTAATGAGTTTATTTTAGGTTAGAAATCTTGGAGTATACAACTATATTATTTATAATATATTGTTAGTGGAGTGCATTAGTCAGATTAGTGTGATCAAATTAATGTATTATTATTATTAACAAATATAAAATGGGTTAATGTGTGAAATTAAAACTCTTGGAAAAAACTAAACAAAAATACAAATAATAGGCCAAGCAAACAACAAGATTGTAAGTAATATGTTTGATTGTTTTTAACCTTGCAACTCAGACTATAAAACAAAAAACTATTTATTTTTCATTAATTTCCATTTTATATAGGCAGTAATTAATTCAATTCAGTTTACCTGCTTGGATCAATATATTTCCAGTTGTAAAGCATGAAACTTGCATATATCATTGCTGGAGGAATACCTGCATTGCATTAAAAAAGTCAGTTAGACAAAAAGCTAGTTAGCAGCTGGTGCTTTTTACCTCTTGAATCCCCATATCCAGGGGCCAATTTAATAAAACGTTTACAAGTGTAATTTACAAGTATAGCCATTGTTTCAGAGGTTGAAAACAATAGCTACACTTGCAAATTACACTTGTAAAATTTTTATTGAATTGACCCCAGTATTATAAATAAAATGTGAAAAGAATTGTGTACACCACGATTTCGTTAGACAGAGTACATTATACCACCCATAATGCATATGCCCTATGTCAAGCACCTGCTTTATCAAGTAATATATCAAACACGAGGAAGAGTATTTCATGAGGATATCCAAACACCGAGAAGTGGGTTGAAAAACGAGGTGCAGCCGACCTTTTATTTAACCCACTTCAAGGTGTTTGGATACCTGATGAAACACTCTTTCGAGTGTTTGATATAGCTTCTCAAACTGATCGTTAAATGCGGAGAAAACGAAGGAATAAAATCGCCAAAATCTATGCAAATTAAGAACGAGTATCCAAACCTCCTTCATGGTATTGATTTCCTTTGTGTTCTCGTCAAGATTTATTAATGAGTTTTGGAAGTAATAATGCAAGCAGACTACGTCACCAGTATGAATTAAAAAAAAAAACACTAAAAAATCCCATTGAGGAGTAAATGTGCAGTAATGATTTAGGTTTGGAATCATTTCATGTCGCATTGCCAGAGGATGAAAATGCCTATGACCCTAGCCAGGTATTTACATGGTCCAGTGTACTAATTAACTCAGCTCATTAAGGCATGCACATGTACATCTCTATAAAGTAGATTTGCTAAGCATGTCCACTTAAATTACCTGAAGGTGAACAGTCACATCTGGATACCACTCTAATGTGGAAAGTCATATCTTAAAACCTCTCTAAGATGGAAAGTGATATCTGGGCAGCTTGCTAAGGTGAAGTCACATCTGGACAATCATATCTGGACACCTCTCTAAAAGTTGCAGCCATATCTGGACACCTCTCTTAGGTGGACAGACAAATCTAGAAACCTCTTTAAAGTAGACAGTCATAAATGGGTGCCTTTCTAAAGTGGACAGTTATATCCAGATGCCTCTAAAGTGGACATAAATATCTGGATGCCTCTTCAAAGAATCTCTAAGGTGGACAATCATATTTGGGCACCTTTCTAAAGTGAACAGTCACATCTGGACACCTCTCTAAAGTGGACAGTCATATCTGGACACCTCTTTAAAGTAGACAGGCATATCTGGATGCCTCTCTAAAGTGAACAGTCATATCTGGACACCTCTAAAGTTGACAGTCACATCTGGAAACCTCTTTAAAGTAGACAGTCATATCTGGATGCCTCTCTAAAGTGGACAGACATATCTGGGAGGGTTGTCCAATACACACGAACTGAGTCGGGTCGTCAAACGTCCACCACGACCCGTCTAACCGGAAGTCAGGTCGTGGTTTTGGAAGCGGAAGTTATCTGAGACACCTGACGACCCGTCACGACCTAAGTCGACCCGTCTCAAATAAAAGTCAGTTCGTGAGAGACTTAGAAAAATACACGACATGATGATATGAGAGGGGGTGAAATATGTTGACGGATCGTGACGACCCGTCACGACCATACTCCACCCGTCTTAAAGAAAAGTCAGTTCGTGAGAGACTTAGAAAAATACACGACATGATGATCTGAGAGGGGGTGAAATATGTTGACGGATCGTGACGACCCGACTAGGTCGTGACGACCCGTCACGACCATGGTCGACCCGTCTCAAAGAAAAGTCATTTCGTGAGAGACTTAGAAAAAATACACGACATGATGATCTGAGAGGGGGTGAAATATGTTGACGGATCGTGACGACCCGACTAGGTCGTGACGGGTCGTCACGACCATAGTCGACCCGTCTCAAAGAAAAGTCACTTCGTGAGAGACTTAGAAAAAATTGAGGACATGATGGTCTATGAGGAGTCGAAATATGTTGACGGATCGTGACGACCCGACTAGGTCGTGACGGGTCGTCACGACCATAGTCGACCCGTCTCAAAGAAAAGTCACTTCGTGAGAGACTTGGAAAAAATTGAGGACATGATGGTCTGAGAGGGGGCGAAATATGTTGACGGATCGTGACGACCCGACTGTGGTCGTGACGACCCGTCACGACCACAGTCGATCCGTCTCAGAGAAAAGTCAGTTCGTGAGAGACTTAGAAAAAAATACACGACATATTAAACGGCTTTTGAGGGGGTGAAATATGTTGACGGGTCGTGACGACCCGACTTGGTCGTGACGACCTGTCACGGCAATAGACCAATATCACGCTAGTATGGCACAAAAATATATTTAGGTTATTGGGGAAAAGAGCCCAGCATCAAATTCAGCATATCGATATTATTGTAGTACAAAGTTTTGTAAAGATTGCTAGAAAACTGACGAAGATATGAAATTTTAAAACTGAGCATTTTTACAAAGAAATGTATGGTGGACGGGCATAGATTGTAAAAAATTTCTTTGTAAAACTTAGGCCAGAGTACTAAGTTTCAAAAGTTCATATCTCCGTTAATGTACGAGCAATCTTTACGAAACTTTACAGTTTTACTAATATTGATGTGCTGAATTTGATCCTGGACTCTTTTTCCCATTAAATTAAATATATTTTTATGCCATGCTAGCATGATATTGGTGTATAGTCGACCCGTCTTAGTACACGTTCTAACATTGTTATATAACATTTGTTGGCGAAGTCCATCACGGTGAGCATGTGCTTGTGTTGAGCGCTGCTAGGTTTTCATGGCATCGCAAAAGGGTTGAATATCGTGTGGTTGAAATTATTCTTTGTTTAGAAAAGTTGAAATCATCTTTTTTCTCCTTTAGCAGAGATTATGATAATAAATTTTAGACAAAGGAAAATAAAAATTAAAATGATTTGAAAATTATAAACCGAAAAAAAAATGGAACCAGATTATATACAATGGTTTTATGTTACGAATAAAACTCATTGTATTTGCGTATGATTTTACTGAGATATTTTGACTGAACTCTGAGAGTGGACTTTCATAATTGTGTAACTAATCGAATGGTTACTGCTTGTTCAGTAAATAAACGACCAAGGCGGCTATTATATCACAACAGTAAATACACACTGCTCTTTAAAGTTGGGGTACTATTGAGACTATGAAGCTTCACGTTGATGTATGCCATGCAAAATTGAGAGGTGTAGCTATACTGGAAAGGCTTGATCAATGATTTGCATTTTCGACCTGACTTCCGGTAAGACGGGTCGTCTCAAAGGGGTGACGACCCGAATCAGTTGGTGTATATTGGACATGACTGATATCTGGACACCTATCTAATATGGACAGTCATATCCTAATCTCTAAGGTGGACAGTCATATCTGGATACCTATCTAAAGTGGACAGTCATCTTAATTTCTAAGGTGGACAGTCATATCTGGATACCTTTTTACAGTGGACAGTCATATCTGGATACCTTTCTACAGTGGACAGTCATATCTTAATTTCCAAGGTGGAAATTCATGTCTAGATTCCTCTCTAAAGTGGAGAGTTATATCTTAATCTCTAAGATGCACAGTCATATCTGGACACCTCTCTAAAGTGGACAGTTATATCTTAATCTCCAAGGTGGAAATTCATATCTGGACACCTCTCTAAAGTGGACAACCATCTTAATCTCTAAGGTGGATAGTCATATCTGGATACCTCTCTAAAGTAGACAGTCTTATATTAATCTCTAAAGTGGACAGCCATATCTGGATACCTCTCTAAATCGGACAGTAGTCACATCTTAATCTGTAAAGTGGTCAGTCATATTTGGATACCGCTCTAAAGTGGACAATCATATCTTAATCTCTAAAGTGAACAGTTCATATTTCGATAGCTTTCTACAGCGGACAGTCATATCTTAATCACTCAGGTGGAGAGTCAAATCTGGACACCTCTGTAAAGTGAACAGTCATATCTTAAACTCTAAAAAGGAATGTCGACATATCTTAATCTGTAAGGCAGACAGTCATATTGGGACACCTCTCTAAAGTGAACAACCATATCTGGATACCCTTCTGAAGTGGACAGTCATGTCGTAATCTCTAAGGTGGACAAACATATCTGGACACCTCTCTAATATGGACCGTCATATCTGGATACCTTTCTGAAGTGGACAGCCATATCTGGATGTCTCTCTAAAGTGGACAGTCAAATCTTAATCTCTAAGGAGGACAGTCACATCTGGACACCTTTCTAAAGTGGAGCGTCAAATCTTAATCTCTAAGGTGGACAATCACATCTGAACACCACGCTAAGGTGGACAGTCATATCTGGATATCTCACTAAAGTGGACAGTCAAATAAATCTTAATCTGTAAGGTGGACAGTCATATCTGGATACCTCTCCTCTAAAGTGGACAGTCAAATCTTAATCTCTAAGGTGGACAGTCATATCTGGATACCTTTCTAAAGTGGACAGTCATATCTGGATACCTCTCCTCTAAAGTGGACAGTCAAATCTTAATCTCTTAGGTGGACAGTCATATCTGGATACCTTTCTAAAGTGGACAGTCATATCTGGATATCTCACTAAAGTGGACAGTCAAATAAATCTTAATCTGTAAGGTGGACAGTCATATCTGGATACCTCTCCTCTAAAGTGGACAGTCAAATCTTAATCTCTAAGGTGAACAGTCATATCTGGATACCTTTCTAAAGTGGACAGTCATATCTGGATACCTCTCCTCTAAAGTGGACAGTCAAATCTTAATCTCTTAGGTGGACAGTCATATCTGGATACCTTTCTAAAGTGGACAGTCATATCTGGATATCTCTCCTCTAAAGTGGACAATCATATCTGGATATCTCTCTAAAGTGGACAGTCATATCTGGATATCTCTCTAAAGTGGACAGTCAAATCTTAATCTCTAAGGTGGACAGTCATATCTGGATACCTTTCTAAAGTGGACAGTCATATCTGGATACCTCTCTAAAGTGGACAGTCAAATCTTAATCTCTAAAGCGGATAGTCATATCTGTATATCTCTCTAAAGGGGACTGTCATATTTGGACACCTTTCTTAGGTGGACAGACATATCTAGACACTTCTTTAAAGTGGACAAACATATTTGGATAACAATGTTACGTGAACAGTCATATCTGGACACCTTTCGCATATGAACGGTCATATCAGGACACCTCTCTAAAATGGAGTGTGCTGTCTTGACACCTCTCTAAAGTTGAAATTCACATCTGGGCACCTCTCTAAAGTGGACAGACATCTGGATGACAATGTAATGTGAACAGTCATATCTGGACACCTCTAAAGTGGACAGTCATATCTGGACACCTCTCTTAGATGGACAAACATATATACAGCTATTTCAATTTAGGTTGTCGGATGATGCGTACGCAACGAGACCGCAAGGCACTTTGGGATTTTATGAATATGATAAATTGACGAAAGCAAATTAAAATGCCTCGTCAATACAGCGAAGGCAAACATTTATGGTGCTAAAAAACATCCACCTCACTGATCGCACTAACAAACGCAAAAATCGCAAACTTAGGCTACAGCTGTAAGACCAATTTATAACTACCCATAGCAACTTGCGGTCTCGTTGCGTACGCTTGAAGCTCTCATCCGACAACCTAAATTGAAATAGCTGTAGACACCTGTTTAAATTAGACAGTCATAAATGGATGCCTTTCTAAAGTAGACAGTTATATCTAGATGCCTCTAACGTGGACATACATATCTGGATGCCTCTTCAAAGAGGACAGTCATATCTGAACACCTCTAAAAGATGCACAGTCATATCTGGATGCCTTTCTAAAGTGGACAGTCATAAAAAGTATTAATATCTTCAAGGGATATTGGAGAGTATCCCCGGTGGAATTAGTTTCTGCTTTTTTGACCTTGCTAAAAAAAAACATGAAAGAAGTTCGAGGCGCCTTTAGATTGGAAACTCACGTTTGGACAGTCGTATTGGGATGCTTCTCTAAAGTGGACAGTCATATTGGGATGCCTCTCTAAAATTGACAGTCATATCTGGACACTTCCCTAAGGTGAACAGTCATATCTGGACACCTATCTACTGTGTAAGGTAATTACAGTGTAGAATGATTATTGACAATTTAAATTGAAGTAATTAAGTTCAACACAATTTCATATACTAACCCAAATGGTTAGACACTGCAACCCAAGGAACAGCTAGGCACTTGGGAAGAATCTAGAACCAAAATGAAATATATATTTTTAATAAGCATTCGCCCGTTTAGAAACAAGAAGGAAACTGGGCCGAGTGAACTTTCTCAACGACTTCTGGGACTGTTACTGGGTACAGAGACAAAAGAAATGGCGAACAGCTGATCGACGCGTCCCCGGTAACGATCCCAGAAGTCGTTGCGAAAGTTCACTCGGCCCAGTTTCCTTCTCGTTTCTAAAGTGGCGAATTGACTATAAATGCTTGTTTTGTGGGAGGTCACGTGTGGCCTATATTACTAATTTTGTATTTAGTTTAAATTAAAGGTAACACTACATCTACAGATAATGAAAAACAATTAATTGTTCATTATAATTGCACTTTATTGCAGAAACGTTGTCATAGGAACGAATAGGAATTATTTACCTAAATTGTATGATAAGAAATAGAACACAAACCGCGGTGATAAACATATTGAACTTATTCATTTTTTATAAAACTTGACGTTTCGTATGCTACTACATACATTTTCAAAAGTGACCGTTACAGTGTTGAAAACTATACTTATATAGTATTGAAAAGGGACTGGGACCTAGATTAAGTACAAAACTTAACAGTTGATCTAATTAATAAAGCATCAGCTTCTCGCTACTGACGTTTGCATTAAAGTTTTGTACTTAATCTAGGTCCCAGTCCCTTTTCAATACTATATAAGTATAGTTTTCAACACTGTAACGGTCACTTTTGAAAATGTATGTAGTAGCATACGAAACGTCAAGTTTTATAAAAAATGAATAAGTTCAATATGTTTATCACCGCGGTTTGTGTTCTATTTCTTATCAAGCTACGATGGCCCCAGAACAAAAGTCTATAAATTGTATGAATTGTAAAGAATGCTTTTCTGTCAAATTCTCCAGAACTGAAAAAATGAAAAAATTCTTTCACTGGCATTAGTGTATCTATTTGGAATTCTATTCCACTCTCTGTTAAAACTCTCAATAAATCTAAATTTCGAAAAAAAATTAAATTGATGCTCCTTGATGCTTTATATCATGATGATAGTCATATGAATGTTTAACAATTGGTTCATGCTTTAGCGTGCACTATCGAGTTATGGAGCACGTGGGAAGTTTGGAGAGCACGAAAGAAGCTTCTTGAGTGCTCTCCAAACTTCCCACGTGCTCCATAACTCGATAGTGCACAGCTAAAAGCATGAACCAATTGTTTTATAACATAGCCGGTGGAATTGTGCATCAAATCCGACGCGAATTCTGGCGAAGCGATTTGCTCACGCTATCAGCGTGCACTATCGGGATTTTGAGCATGCCTACGTATACTGAATTTGATTGCGCGACTCTGCTAGCTATGTTATAATACTCATTTGATAAGATATTTCATGACGTTAACTCAATAATTTGTTGTAAATACCTCAAGTAGTAATATAGATTAGTGTAATAAATTATTGTTCTTAAAATTTATGTGTAACTATAGCGAAATGTCTTTGTGTTTTTTTTCTGCTTGTAATTTTCTTAGTTTTCTTTTTGTAAGATGTGTTATTGCTTTGCCTTGCCCCGCCTAGATTAGCTTCGTAGCTATTTGCGGGACAATCAATATTGTTTCTATTTTAATTATTGTCAATAAATTGTTGTTGTTGTTGTATTCTGACAAAGGATAAAAGGAGACAAATTGTTAAGGAATAAAAAAAATATTCATTCCTGAGATAAAAATTGATAGATTTTGATAGAAATCTGTTTTGAAAGTTCATGTATGCAAAAGAATAGATGGTTTTCACTCACGTGACCTTCAGTCCTGTGGAACTCAAATAACAAAAGCCATGGCGGTCATGTTGGTGCACATAACAAAAGAAGTTCATTAAAATTCTTTTGTAGGTGTGCACCAACATGGCCGCCGTGACGTAACGTGAAAACTACCTATAGTGTTTTCACGTGACGTCATAACAATTAAAAAATCTAAAGTATACATCCTACAAAGCTGTTTCTAACATGGTATGTGGATACCAGTGTTATAATCTTTCACAAAAAGTTTCAGGTTTTAGCGATGTTTCGTTTTCGATTTATAAAGGTTGTAAATGTGTCACGCAATTCGTCACGCTATTTCAGATAAGCCGTGAAAATAAACAAAATTTAACTAGTTGAAAGTTATTAATGAATTATAGATGCTTATAAGCTGATTTCATGCCTCTTATAGTGAATACAATATTTTGTGATGAGATTTTTGATGTTATTAAGACTTTTAAGTATTTAAATTTTTGGCCGCCATGATGGTGTCCCTAAGTGGGACACCAAGATGGCCGCTCCATACATTTCATACTAAAAATGTCTATACTCATTCGCCTATAACTCTTGAATTTTGAACTCTTCAAAATTTGGCCCAGATTTGTAGTTTTAAACTTTTTACAATTCCAATTGAGTGTGAAAAGTAATTACACAATTGCTTTGGTTTTTCATAGCTACGCTTTGTGATTGGCTAAAAAATCTCGCGCCACTTTCTCGACCAATCAGAAGTAAAACCAAAACCAATTTTGACTTGCTCGCACGCGTTTTCCCGCGCTTGGTGCCGCCGACATGTAATTGCTTCGAGCTCTGATTGGTCCTTTGGATTGTTTACGACTGCTGTGATTAGTCAGAGTAATTACATTGGTTTTGGTTTTACCACACTCAATTGAAAACTGCTCTATGACAACGTTTCTGCAATTAGGTGTATATCTACATCAGATAATGAACATCATTATGTAGATTTAGTAACATCTCTTTAGTATTATTATAGATAGATACATGTAGATAGACACCTTTACCCTTTTACACCCAGAGTCAATTATGGAGACATGTAGTGTAGTTCTAACTTTTGAATCTGTGGACGAAATGCTATGATGTGACCATTCAAATGAAACCTCTTCAGCAATACTTTTTCATGATACCATTAGCTTTTTGGAATTTTTCTTGATTTTGTTCTTTGGCACTCTTGGGAGTGACCCTTTCAGAAGCCAGTACATCTGCTATTAACAGGAGCACTGATAGAAATAAAATACAACCTCTAAAACTGGACATGAACTATAACTCTTAAGAGTTATAGCTATAACTCTTTTATAGCTAAGCGTATGACACAATAAACAGTATTGTATTGTATTTTATTGTAACACATTTTAAAATGAAAATAAGCGATACAAGTACCAAACAATGTTTTGCTGTCTTCAAGACAGCATTGTGAGAACGATACTGGGAGAGATGAGGAGTGCTAGTATTGGATGGGAGAGCGCCGTAAGATCAGCACAGAACAGAACGGCTTGGCGGGGCCTTGTAGAGGTCTTACGTGCCACTGGGCACGATGAGGATACAAGAGTGAGTAAGACAGCATTGTCCAGTTCATATGCTAATGCGATATGATGAAGTCTACGCGGTAATTTTAATTATTGTGCCCATCGTACCTTCACAACTCTTGTGTCTCCTTTGCACCACACATATGCTTGTGAAATGCAGGACAGAACCAAATGAGCTCGCTTCCACTCATCTTCTGATGACAGTTTCTTATGGTCTAACAAGGGAAGCTATCAACAAAACAAATACATCAATAATTTAAAATCCTAAAAAGGGCTGTCACTAATTTCCTTAAGTTGCTGCAGGAGAAAAGGAAGTGTATAGGTAATTCTATACGAATAATGATGCCTCTTTAATATCAAAAACAATGTTGTTCGACAGAACATAGTGGGATAATCAACATTGCAAGGGCATGTACTAAAACCCGAAACCACGAAACGAAACGAGCGAAACCACCGATACGACCGAAACGAAACGAAACCACCGATTGACTTTTTCTTTGTGTTCTCGTTAGTTTGGAGAAATTAATTTACTCAAACATAAAATTGCTTTTAGAACACCAAGAAGATAATATCAAGTGATTTCTTCAAGGAAGAATAAACCATAAATAGAGGATAATACATGGCCGCGCGAAGATACGAAATTTCTCTTCGAGTGTTGAAAAATATTTTACGAGTGAGCGCAGCGAACGAGTGAAATATTTTTCAACACGAGAAGAGAAATTTCGTATCTTCAAGCGGCCATGTAATGTTCTGTTTATTATATAAACACCAATGAAATCAAACCATTTCACTTTTTTTTACAAAAAAAAATATTAAAATATTTTTTTGTAGTCCTAAAGCAGAACGGTGATCTTTTCACGTGTGAAGATAACATGTTATTCTCACGTGTGAAGATATGATGTTTACGCGCGAAAGCTCACCTGGTATTTCATTGGTGTTTATATAATAATAAGTTTTTCTGCGATTTTTCCACGACACTTGGGAGGAACTTGAAAAAATTGGTCAATTTTTTCAAGTTGCAATCCATTTCCATCATGGCCATCCGCAGTCAAAGAAAACTAATTCTAGCTTCCGTGCACTGGTAGAGTATTTGTTAACAAAACTGGAAATTATTTTGTAGGTTTCCATTGAAACAAATATGTTTTTTGGCTTAAAATAGGTGACATAGCCCTTTTAATACCTCGCATCAAATAGACGAATCAGAATTCGTGGATTCCCTGGGCGATACGATTTTGTGCAGAACTGTTTTTTGGTTTTTGTTTTCACTAATCAACGGATTTCAGGAATTTGATTGTTTCTCCATCCTTGCAGAAGTAGTTTTTGGGAGTTGTTCCCACCCCAAAGATTTCCGACGGTCCTCCTTTTAAGAGGCACCAACTTTAATTGTGTGTGTTCGCGTGACCGTTCTTCTGATAAGTACTTTGTTAATGTACCTTTCACAGGTGGTTGAATGTACGTAATTTTCTTATTATTTTTTAATGTATTTCGAGCTGCAGACTAGGCGAGTAATACAGACAAGGACATTATCACATGAATTCTTGACAGGTAAATATTGAACGCTCACATCAATCCATACTACATTTTACCTTTGCTAATATATTCCTTCCGTGGTTTCGTAATTTTGCGGCGAAAGAAACCCTCTGATACCTGGTACCCAGGGTATTTGTTTACAGAAGTGCGATTGAAAATAAACAAGAACAACAACTCTTCGAGTAGTGAAGTCGTGCTTGTTAGTGCCCCTAAGGAACGAGAATTAATTAAATATATTGTTGTTTTACATGTACAATCGCTTTTCCGGTCACACTAGGTGATCCGTCACGAACGTTACTACACTGTACGCCATTTGAAACCTTTAATCAGTCTTTCGCAATCACTCGTGCATGAAAGGTCAACTTTAACTTTTATATTTATAAATACTTCCATTTATCTGTTGCTCGAAAAGAAAGAAAACGAAATCGTTATCGAATGTAACTCTCGCCAAACCCGGCAATAATGTAAGTCCCTTTTACTTGATATGTTTCGTTTCATCATTTTCCTTTTTCTTATGTTGTAAATAAATCCAGTCATCCATGAGCTTGAAGTTGCTATATCAACTGATATGACGTCACTAACGCTTCGCCTCAGGCTATAAATCACTTGAAAAGAGTGAACTTTTTTACTTTTTGGAGCCCATTTTATAAGTCGTGCCAAGGCACGACTAACAACTCACACTTACCGGTATCAATCTATTTAAAAAGTTGCACAGTTGATAACAGGATGTTTATCTCAGTGTTGCGTGACCAGTTCTCTGCCCGGACTCATGGTGCAGGCAGACAAAGAATGTAAAGATCACTTTTATCAGTTCCTGAAACAAACTCATGTTTAAAAAATCAAAATTTATCACCTATATGCCACATGGGCGTAGCCAGGAATTTTTCAGAGGTACGCACAATCAATTTTCAAACACTCCTCCTACCTCCTCTCCCAGCCTCAAGTCCCAAATCTTTCTTTTTTTTCAACTTTTGCGTACGTGCGTACAGGTGGCTACGCCCCTGCGCCAGACAACGTTTGGAGAGAAACCGTTACCTTCCTTAACATTCCTCGTTTCGGTCGTTTCGGCGGTTTCACTTGTTTCGGTGATTTCTTTTCGTTTCGGCCGTTTCAGTTCTAAATCGGCGGTTTCGTTTCGGTCGTTTCGCTTGCATTTGTTTCGGTGATTTCGTTTCGTTTCGTTTCGGCCGTTTCGGTTGTTTCGCGGTTTCGTTTAGGTCGTTTCGATGGTTTCGTTTCGGTCGTTTCGATGGTTTCGTTTCGGTGGTTTCGTTTCGTTGTTTCGGGTTTTAGTACATGCCCATTGCAAGGAGGATTGGCAAAACATTTCTTTTGTGAATGTAGAAGATACAAGTGTGTTCCAAAACTTGTTGGGCATTGAAGGCCTCTTTAGATTTAGCCACAGCCTGAAACAGCCTGTAAAAAAAACGCTATTGTCGCCGGGTACTGCTTCTTGGCAAAAAGGAAATTAGCCTTTAGGTGAAAATAAGTAAAGAAATAACCACCACCAACCAGTGTCTTTACTAATAATTTGTAAGACCATGCCTTTGGCCAGTGACGTTAAGCTATTGGCCTTGTCTCTTACAGCTTTTCAAAACAAATAGTAGGCGACGTTAAAGAACCCACTCACCGTTCGAAAGCGTGGGGAACATAGTTCCCAGTGAGTGATACAACCTTTCCTTGGGGAGTGGGAAGGAGGGGGGCCGGGAGGGGCGATACAGACATGGGCCTACAGTAATTGGCACAAGCTGTTGTGGTGTCCCTTCCTGGTGAAGCTGACATGCTGAAATTCGATTCAATCACGTCCGATCCCCCTCAATTTATGTTGGGGATGGTGTGGGGAATTTGAATCCTTTGCTTCAGTTTTTGCTTCCTAATACTTCTTGTTGATTTATCTGCCTCTTTGCACCATGATCAGCTATTGAAACATATCATGCAATATTGTGCGGATTTTTCACTATTTCTCCCAATTTTTTCACAAATGGCAATTTTCTCCACCCGTCTCCTGCTATGTTAATGTTAAATTATTCATGAGTTGTGGACCACAAGATCAACGACTATAATGTATTTACTTGTTGAATCCTTCGACGCAACCTGTCACCATCATTCACTAGCTGAGGTAGGCCTCTTGCAAGTTCCTCCCAAGAAGAAAAATACTCTGGTAGACATTGCTAGTTAAGAAGACATTAAACCATTATTATTATTATTATTATTATTATTATTATTTATAGCAGAATTCTGAAGATTTATAATGGCTCCATTCCTTTTTCATCAGATCAAAGGTTAAACAGGTATAATACTGACGGGGAGGTGCAAAGACCTTTTTGGGGTTTGAAATTTGCAATCTGAGGACTTTTGGGGAGTTAGAAATTTTGTGGTGAAATATTTTGGTGAGGACTTTATTTGGGTTAGAAAGACTTTGGTGACGACCTAACCTTGTTATGCAGAGAAAAGGGACTTTTTGGGGGGTTCGTTCTGGCTGTTGGACTTTTTGTGGGTTGGGTTTTAGGCTAATAGGACTTGTTTTCTTCTAACAATTTAGCCTCATTCGAAACTCTCTGTCACTGGTATAGCTGAGTACCTTCCTCTGGGCATAAATATATTGAGCTCCCGAATGTTGCCACATTCTTCCCTTGGGACGCTACGTAACCATTTGACAGTCATAAGAATAGAAGATGTATCCCCGCGCTCCCATCACGAGGTCGAAACTTGAAAACGTCGGCCCAGTTTTCAAGTTTGATTCCGCAAATTCAAAAATGTCGTCGAGAAGTGGAGGTATTTGTTGAATCAAAAAATCCGTTTTGATAGCCGGAAGAAAGAAAACATCACTTTTAACAGTGATATGTCCAACATTCCGGTGCAAAAATAGTGAACAGTGCCGCGCGTGGAACCTCGTGATACTGCCCCTTTAAAGGGAGCGAGATGGGGACGATAAAGTTTATTAAAGAGTCACGCGACGGGAGAAACAGTGTACGATTCCTAGGCAATGAAATGTGTGTAATTGGTGAAATTTTCAAACAAAAACTATATTATTAATATATAGCAATAAAGTATTACGCTTTCAAGACTACACTCTCTCGACTCTCGATTGTGATTGGTCATGATCCGTGCACATATTTCTTACGTAATTGGAGAGCGTTATGTGCTACTTGCCCAATTACTCCCTGATTGTACACCACTCAGTCCAATTACTATTACAAATTGTTACGTGGTTAGTACACCCGTACGAACGATGCAACGCTGCTGCAGCGCTGCAGCAGTTCACTTTTTTATGGTTACACAGCGCTTAAGCGTCTCTAAAGCATAAACATGAAACTACAACCAACTTCAAACGATGGTTAGAATATCGCTGCACGACGCTGCATATATAAAGACCTTTCAAATCAAAATTTTCTAAAGTAAAGTACATCACTCGAGATTCTCTTTTAAAGGTCAAATGAACCAAATATTTGAATTTTTTTTCTTTATCCATTTAAACGTTAATAGAAACCATAATAAAGCAAACTTAAGCAAAAATTTTCCTTCCTGAGACTTTTAGGAAGTTACCTAGCTAAAATTACGAAGATTTCCGAAGGCTTCACATAAACGTTTCTGAAATGGCCGCGCGCTTCAAGGGGTAGGATTTGTAAGGATTGTGACGTCACTATTGGTGAGCCAATCTCATTCTCAGTCTCTTCTCTCCTGGCAAATACTGAGTATTCTCAGGGGCTCCTGGCATTCCAGCTTGTGTAGGCTTGTGTATATTCTTAAAACTTAAAGATTTCCACTGTTTTCGCATTGAAAATGGTCGAGGAGCTTGAACCTGTGTTATGGTAGGAATCGAAGAGCTTCAAGCGATGAAATTTTGCCTCGAGAAACTTCTCATCTGTCTATGTAATATATATTTTTAAAGTTAGGTTTTTTCAAACCACCTCGCTAGGTAGTTTAGTCAGGTTAAATTCCATGTCTGTCAATCATCTCCGCTTACGCGGTAACTTTTGTGAAGGTAAACTGTTAAATTCATAGTGACGGCTTTAAATTTCAAATAGAGAAAAGAAAATTAACCGTCGTGTGTTCACGTTCTCCATAAAAACTTGACGTTGTTGTTTTGCATGGAACGGCAAGGAAATGTACCAAAATACAAAACGCACGTGCACGCATTGTTGTCGCTCATTAAACCTATTGTTTTCACCTTCAAACCTTGACTGTTTTGAGGTGGTCAATAGTGACGTCACTTTCCGACACTTTTCCCGATCGCTCTACAATTATGAAGGTCAAAAAGTCTCATTTTTCAACTTCCTGACCAATATCTCTGCGATGCCAAGTCCAATTAGTTTCAAACTAATAAATTTGTTTATTTGGTACTCATTAAACATATTGCACCAACATTGGACTAAAAGAAAAAATGTCTAATTTTTGGTTCATTTGACCTTTAAAACAATTTATTACCTTGGCTGTCAAAATGTTGTCAGTAAAACGAGAGGCCGGGGCCGGGTTCGGGGTCTTTTTTTTTATTCAATTTCTTGCCCTCGTACCGATTAATATTCAATCATTAGGAAAAGGTCAAACCTAGTAGCTTCATGTGCAACAACAATGCTTCGCTTAAACTCTGTGCATTAATATGGAATTCTCTTTCAGTAAAATTGTCGTTGTTTTATAGCAGATACCGTGAACGATCTATTGAGTCACATTGGATCAAATACAAACAGTGATAAGCAACGGACCACGGTAAGGACCGATCAAAAAATGTCGAAAGGCATTCTCATTGTTTTAGAACCAGACTACCACCCCCATCAAACGAGATTCTGGTACCTTTAAGGGTGTTTTTCGAAAATTTCATTTTTATATTAAATCCCCCCCCCCCCCCCCCGCTCCCCGGCAAAATGCATTGTGTTTCTTTGAGAATCCGACGTCAAATGATTCACAATCATTTGACATCGCCAGATATCTTAAGCTTGCATATTCACAATCAGCAAGCTATCTGGCAAAAGCCGGTTTAAGGATTTACTTAGTTGAGGTATGTCAATTGCTGGAAAGCGTGATTTTGCTTTTAAGTCTTCCATATATTTCTAGTTATAGGTTTTTTAAAAGTACAGTTTTACAAACAAATGTATAGAGTATTGAAAACGCCACAACGTGTTTTCAAGTGTTTCCCTATTTCTCAAGTTTGCAGAAGACTGAGACCTCGGCCCCGACCCCGACCCCGACTCTGCGTTTTACTGACATCCCTGTCAAAATCACGAACGATCCGGCGCTGGTCTATGTATGGCTGTCGATCGCCTTTTCGTGACAACCATCCTTGGTTTGCGGGGTTTAAAGTCGGCCACTGAAAGATGTTTCTGCATCTTTCTTTTCTCCGGCATAAAAAATTAGTTTAAATTAGAAAAACTTTTACAATAAAGGGATCGAGAGTAAAGTAAAGTAAAGTTACGCATAGTTCTATTAACTATGTGTTACGCGAGTAAAAGCATGCTTTTGCATCCTTTAGATACGATGTATTCTTTTTGAAACTCAATATTTACCATTTCTTTCAATTATTATTTAATTATCTCCGTGAAATATTTTTTATTCTAGGTTATAGAAAAGAAAAATCCACCAGATTCCGGGGATCGAGAACAGGTCACAAATGTTTTACGTGATTTGGCCGTAAACTGACACCTATACCAATGGAATGCAAAAAAATCGTTAAATTTAACAGTAACTGTATTTTACAATATGTTTTGTATTTTTCCGAATGTTACGAACTTCAGCCACAACATATCAAGTTTGTTTTATTTAAATCGCAAACAACGTTTGGTGAAGCATGAATTTTCAAAGTGTTTACAGACTAGCTAGCCTTCAACACTGAGGAAAATTGAAAAGCCAGTTAAGTGAAATCCGATTGTGAGTGATTAATGAATGTAGTCATTTCGCTCGATCCTACGTGAACGGTTTTATATACATTGATTGTTCGATGGTAAGTTCATTTTTTTCTTGATTGTGTTGGCTTTGATGGCCAAAAATGTTTAATTTTTGTTGAATAGCTTTAGATGGAAAGTCAGAGCCCTAGTGTGTTTAAACCATTTTTTTTGTATATATAATTGACATTACTATGTTCATGTAGTGCAGCCACTTCAATCGAACATGACGCATCGATCTGAAGACGTGACAATAACAAAATAAATTACTATATTATTCTCGTCCATGTTGCCTGCATTCTGTGTGTATTACAGTAAAAACCCGCAAGTAAGAACCTGCAGTTTTCCAAGTTAGCCTAAACAGGTTCTTACGTAAATGGTAATTAGCACAAATTTAAGCTATTTAGGTTCTTAAATAGGTTCTTATTTTCTGAAGAAAAAAATTACATTGTAGCTAATAGAATTTAGTGGTATTCAGCCTATTCCTTATATAAAATCTGCATACCAAGTTTGTATCTATGCAAAAATGACTATAATAAGAAAAATTGAAGCACTGATCACAGAACATAACATTATATACATGTACTCTTATTTGCCCAAGTGTACTGTACACATTTTTTTATATAGATTTTAGAAAATAAGAACCTGTTTTCTTGTATAGAGGGGGTCTAAGTGGCAAATTTTAGCCTAACAGGTTCTTAAAAACTAAGTTTTTACTGTATCATGTTTCACTAAGTATGTTTCTACCTTTGGAATACATTATATAGCACGAACTGCACATATATAATATAGATCCCTCTACATGTACATTGTATGTACGTTAACGCTAGCTTGTTCGTTATTTGTTTGGAAAACTGTACTGGAATGTTCCGTGCCATGCAGTGTTCGAGTAACGCTGCAAAGCGCTGCATAAGCCCCGCTTATCGACCAACCTACTTTCTGTGACCATTTACTGCAGCTTTCTTGCAGCGCTCCTGTAGCTCTCAGTGTCGCTACTGCAGCACTCACGCAGTCACAATAATGCACTGCTGCAGCACAAGGAAAACAGCGTTTGCGCAACCCTTCTGCAGCGTCATCGCTAAAGCAGCGCTGTTTTTAAAGCCTTCTGTATCGCACGGGCAGCTGATATAATTACAACTTCTTGTAATGTAATTGAGTAGCTGTAATTGGACACCTATACTACACGCTCGTCAATCAGGTGCACTTAAATGGGTTCTTTTTTGCTGTTTCTCTGGTGGTTTTAAACTTGCCTGTGAACAGGCTTCTTTTTGGGGAATTGGGTTAGGTTGAAATCGGCGAGCGAAGCGAGGACTGGGGAAGAGGAAAGAGGCGGCGAGCTGACAGAAAATATCCCTGACGTTTTCGGTAGAATAATTCACAGTTGTAAATAATTATTTGTAATCTTAATTATATTTCATTTTTGTAAATCCATTGTATTTTTTATTCCAAAGATGGATGAATTAAACTTATTATTAGTTTTAAATCTCGAATTTTTTTAATTGGACTTCGATCGTGTTGTACAATTCAGGAAACAATCGAGCTCGTAATTACATATCTTTCTCGCGCTAGGCGCTCGGCCGACATGAATACTCCTATAAAAATGATTTGCTCGCCTGATCACACCTGAATTGTATTCCACTCAGTCCAGTTTATACTATTGCTAATACATCTGTTCTACTTTATTTTGATATCGCAAAAACACTCACCAACGGTTCTTTCTCTGGAATAAATCCATAAACCGGTGATATATCAAAGTCTTGAGGTGAAGGAATGGAGGCCATTTGTGCAAAGTCACTCCAATGGAACGTTTGCCCGTAACCCGGTTTAATATGATAATGTACGAAAGCCGAGGAGGGACTTCTGCTTTCCGACTTCTGATTTCCGACTTCCGACTTCCTATTTTAAATTTTAGCTGTAGAGCTACAGACTCGCGGATAACACTAGTCGCGCTTCATCCGTTGAAAGTTCGCCTTCGTGCGTTCTTATGTTCCAGTGGGCATAGTTAATAGAACAAACTGGTTATGAAGCTCAACAAATTTCAAAAAGGGTGTAAAAAGCTGCTTTGTTTTATGTTGAACGAACCGTGACCCTGCACATTGGCTGCGGCCGCACTTGGTGAGTTAACTGGGTTATTTTTTTGGTAACCCGGTTAACATAACCCGGTTAAAATAACTCGGTGAAAAGTGAAATAACCGAGTTCATTTTTCTGAGCGGCCGCACTTCAGAAGGTTGAACTTTGAATGTGAGAGATTATGTTATCATTTGCTAGTGAGAGCTGCACAAAACAATACGATTAATGAGTAAAAACAATGCCTCTGCACGTGCATTTTACATATTGTTATTCCCTGCAAAACAACATCGTCAAACGATCAAATTATAGGCTTTGTGGAGAACATAAACACACGAGGGTTTTCCCTTCTCTATTTGAAATTGAAAGTCGTCTCTACGAAGGTCTTCGAATTCAACAGAAGCCAAAATGTTTCTACTGGTCAGTTGCTCATATGTATTTCAATACCTTTTGTGTTTTGTGCAGGGTCAAGGCAAACGAACAAATTAAAAGAAATGGATAACAAAAACATATAACAAAAGACTGACCGAGTTTCATAGCCATTTTATTCTATTAACTATGCAGTGAGTAAACAACTTGACCTTCCACGATTAGGTCGATTAACTCTCACGATTAGGTCGTGAGACTCATGATTTCAGGAGTCATCTCACGGTCTCACGATTTAACCTTGAAATCTCACGGATTTCCACAATCAGATACAGTAAAATAATAGTGACAGGTCAGACACGACTCCCGCTAGTCGCAAAATGTCTCCAAGGTGCGGAATTGCAGAAAATTGGAAGGTACTAATTTGCATCTTATTGAGTAAGAATCATGAGAGCTTATTATCTCAATGCCTGGTTCTAAAAAGAATTGAAAAGAATAGAACCAATTTTCCGCAATCCCGCACCTCACTCCAAAATATATACTGGAAGCCTTTAGAATAGCTTTCCCAAGAAGGTCTACGACGACGAACACAAATGAGCGCCACATAATTAAGGCGGGGCTCTACCTGAATGCCATGTTTCCGCCACTTAACATGGCTTTAAAGGAAATATCTCGTTCACGTTTCAAGCAATCCAAAAACCCTTAGCTCATTACATGAATCTATGTTGTGGGATGTTTTGTAAATTTTTGGGTATTTGGGGAAGGAAACAGTTTTTCTCAAAGGATTGGTAAAATTTAGAGAAATAAGAAATATTGAAGATTTAGTGAAGTTTTAAAATTAGAATTTGTAGTTAATAATTAATAGACGGACACCAAGTTAGTCCACTAGCAACCTGGGGTGCTCTTACGTGGGTATCAACTGTCTGTTGGTGTTCCAAAAATCATTTTCTTTCTCCTATCCCTTCTTTAAACCTCTTCAAATTTCACTCAAATTCAGGTAGACCCCCGCCTTAAGCTACTTGATTGTCTAATTTGTGTTAATTAATGCTAGACCAGTTTTCAATGGCACCGCGGCAGAACGCACTGCGCATGAGTAGAAAACTGAGCATCCGGTGAATTACGCATTTCCGGTGACATACTGTAATCCCATGTAAATGTTGTAGTTAATTTTTTTATCTCAGGTAATTTTTATTTTTCCATTGTTTTTGGGTATGGTAATATATGCTGATGAATTTGAAACAAAGGAAAAACAAAAATTACCTGAAATAAAAAATGAACTACAACATAAACAACATAAAACTTCCTTACCGCGAAGTTTGAAAACAAAAAGTAAAGAGTTATAAAACAAAGGTAGAGAAAAAGTTTGTTTCGTTGAAAAGTTTTTTCATCGTTCAAGTTTCAAGCGTTTGCACCAAGGGGTTTGGTGTTAGCACCAACAACGAAATATGAAAAAATAATTTTTGCATCGCATTTTTTCACAAAAAACAAGTCTTCACTCAATCTCGAAGAACCGATCGTGTACGTACCATAATTTTCTTCGGTTTTGGTCCTTTCATCATTGCATCTAGAAAATCTAGGTCTGTTGGTTCATGCAGAAGTGTTGTTTTATGCTGTTCGCATCGATGTTGACTGGTAGTTTAACGGACCGGAAGTGCTTGAAGTTTACGCATGCGCAAACGTTCTGCCGCGGTGCCGTTTCGGAGTTGCCTTTAGCCTCTCTATCAAAGCGAGGCTAGGTGCGAAACCTTTCATATGAAAATAAGTTTTATTTGCATGTGAATGAAACCTCATTTTCATATGAAAGGTTTCGCACCTAGCCTCGCTTTGATAGAGAGGCTAAAGGCAACTCGGAAATGGCCTATTGAGTGTGAAAAGTAATAGGCCATTTCCGAGTTACGTTATGCCTCGTTGTCAAAGCGAGGCTAGGTATCGAGCGCCATATAGGACAATATTGTCATTCACTTTATATTGGTTTTAATAAATATATTCGTACCATTGCATAATATATTTATGCCTAATAAAACATATTCGTACCATTGCATAATATATTTATGCCTGAAAAACATATTTGCACCATCGCATAATATATATTTATGCCTGAAAAATTATTTTGTACCATTGCGTAATATATTTATGCCTAATAAAATATATTTGTATCTATGCATGATATAATTACGCCTTCTAAAAATGCTATGAAATTGAGTGAACTGCCAAAAAAATATATACGACCGAATAATATATTCATGGCAAGTTCTATTAACTATGAGTTACGAGAGTAAAAGCATCCTTTTGCATCCTTTAGATACGATGTATTCTTTTTGAAACTCAATATTTACCATTTCTTTCAATTATTATTTAATTATCTCCGTGAAATATTTTTTATTCTAGGTTATAGAAAAGAAAAATCCACCAGATTCCGGGGATCGAGAACAGGTCACGAATGTTTTACGTGATTTGGCCGTAAACTGACACCTATACCAATGGAATGCTTTAGATCGTTAAATTTAACAGTGACTGTATTTTACAATATGTTTTGTATTTTTCCGAATGTTACGAACTTCAGCCACAACATATCAAGTTTTTTTTTATTTAAATCGCAAATGTAACGTTTGGTGAAGCATGAATTTTCAAAGTGTTTACAGACTAGCTAGCCTTCAACACTGAGAAAATTGAAAAGCCAGTTAAGTGAAATCCGACTGTGAGTGATTAATGAATGTAGTCATTTCGCTCGATCCTAGCTACGTGAACGGTTTTATATACATTGATTATTCGATGGTAAGTTCATTTTTTTCTTGATTGTGTTGGCTTTGATGGCCAAAAATGTTTAATTTTTGTTGAATAGCTTTAGATGGAAAGTCAGAGCCCTAGTGTGTTTAAACCATTTTTTTTGTATATATAATTGACATTACTATGTTCATGTAGTGCAGCCACTTCAATCGAACATGACGCATCGATCTGAAGACGTGACAATAACAAAATAAATTACTATATTATTCTCGTCCATGTTGCCTGCATTCTGTGTGTATTACAGTAAAAACCCGCAAGTAAGAACCTGCAGTTTTCCAAGTTAGCCTAAACAGGTTCTTACGTAAATGGTAATTAGCACAAATTTAAGCTATTTAGGTTCTTAAATAGGTTCTTATTTTCTGAAGAAAAAAATTACATTGTAGCTAATAGAATTTAGTGGTATTCAGCCTATTCCTTATATAAAATCTGCATACCAAGTTTGTATTTATGCAAAAATGACTATAATAAGAAAAATTGAAGCACTGATCACAGAACATAACATTATATACATGTACTCTTATTTGCCCAAGTGTACTGTACACATTTTTTTTAATATAGATTTTAGAAAATAAGAACCTGTTTTCTTGTATAGAGGGGGTCTAAGTGGCAAATTTTAGCCTAACAGGTTCTTAAAAACTAGGTTCTTACTTGCGGGTTTTTACTGTATCATGTTTCACTAAGTATGTTTCTACCTTTGGAATACATTATATAGCACGAACAGCACATATATAATATAGATCCCTCTACATGTACATTGTATGTACGTTAACGCTAGCTTGTTCGTTATTTGTTTGGAAAACTGTACTGGAATGTTCCGTGCCATGCAGAGTAACGCTGCAAAGCGCTGCAATAAGCCCTGCTTATCGACCAACCTACTTTCTGTAGCTTTCTGCGACCATTTACTACAGCTTTCTTGCAGCGCTCAGGCTGTAGCTCTCAGTGTCGCTACTGCAGCACTAACGCAGTCACAATAATGCACTGCTGCAGCACAAGGAAAACAGCGTTTGCGCAACCCTTCTGCAGCGTCATCGCTAAAGCAGCGCTGTTTTTAAAGCCTTCAGTATCGCACGGGCAGCTATATAATTACAACTTCTTGTAATGTAATTGAGTAGCTGTAATTGGACACCTATACTACAGGTGCACTTAAATGGGTTCTTTTTTGCTGTTTCTCTGGTGGTTTCAAACTTGCCTGTGAACAGGCTTCTTTTTGGGGAATTGCGTTAGGTTGAAATCGGCGAGCGAAGCGAGGACTGGGGAAGAGGAAAGGGGCAGCGAGCTGACAGAAAATATCCCTGACGTTTTCAGTAGAATAATTCACTGTTGTAAATAATTATTTGTAATCTTAATTATATTTCTTTTTTGTAAATCCATTGCATTTTTTATTCCAAAGATGGATGAATTAAACTTATTATTAGTTCACGGAGATATTTAAATCTCGAATTTTTTTAATTGGACTTCGATCGTGTTGTACAATTCAGGAAACAATCGAGCTCGTAATTACATATCTTTCTCGCGCTAGGCGCTCGGCCGATTTGAATACTCCTATAAAAATGATTTACTCGCCTGATCACACCTGAATTGTATTCCACTCAGTCCAGTTTATACTATTGCTAATACATCTGTTCTACTTTATTTTGATATCGCAAAAACACTCACCAACGGTTCTTTCTCCGGAATAAATCCATAAACCGGTGATATATCAAAGTGTTGAGGTGAAGGAATGGAGGCCATTTGTGCAAAGTCACTCCAATGGAACGTTTGCCCGTAACCCGGTTTAATATGATAATGTACGAAAGCCGAGGAGGGACTTCTGCTTTCCGACTTCCGACTTCCAACTTCTGATTTCCGACTTCCGACTTCCTATTTTAAATTTTAGCTGTAGAGCTTCAGACTCGCGGATAACACTAGTCGCGCTTCATCCGTTGAAAGTTCGCCTTCGTGCGTTGTTATGTTCCAGTGAGCATAGTTAATAGAACAAACTGGTTATGAAGCTCAACAAATTTCAAAAAGGGTGTAAAAAGCTGCTTTGTTTTATGTTGAACGAACCGTGACCCTGCACATTGGCTGCGGCCGCACTTGGTGAGTTAACTGGGTTATTTTTTTGGTAACCCGGTTAACATAACCCGGTTAAAATAACTCGGTGAAAAGTGAAATAACCGAGTTCATTTTTCTGAGCGGCCGCACTTTTGAATGTGAGAGATCATGTTATCATTTGCTAGCGAGAGCTGCACAAAACAATACGATTAATGAGTAAAAACAATGCCTCTGCACGTGCATTTTACATATTGTTATTCCCTGCAAAACAACATCGTCAAACGATCAAATTATAGGCTTTGTGGAGAACATAAACACACGAGGGTTTTCCTTTCTCTATTTGAAATTGAAAGTCGTCCCTACGAAGGTCTACGAATTCAACAGAAGCCAAAAATTACCGCGTAAGCGAAGATGATTGACAGATCGGGAAAGTTAACCTGCACTAAACTACCTAGCTTAAATAAACCTAACCCGGTTAAAAAAATCTATTGTTCTTTAATTAATTTCCATGGGAACCGCTAACACGGTTAAAATTCGGCGAACGCCAAAAATACGCGACCTGTACACGACCCGAAATGATCCCCGACCCCAAATGATCCCCAAAATCGACCTAAACACGACCCGAAATGATCCCCGACCCCAAATGATCCCCAATTTGTTTCACACGCGACCTGAAATGATCCCCGAGGAATTATAGGAGTGGAATGGGAAAACATTTCTATCCCGGGGATAAGATTGAAGCGTTTTGATTCCGTTTTATGGTTAATAAATGCGACGTCTTTTCAAAATGGCTAATCGACTGCACAAAGTTATTTTCAGTTATATTAATTGCCTGGAGTTTACCGTATACAACATGCAAACATACATCTAGATTATAATCAATGACATATTGAAAGCTACACACTTGGCTCTTACCAATCGGCCAATTTTTATTGTTATGACAGTTTTGTTCCTTCTGAATTATTTTATACAGTTCAGGTTATAACGTTCCTGCATGTTAACCGATAGGTTAAGGTTTTATCGCCTAGCTGTTGCAATTAGTTGTTCTTGTTTATCATGTTTAAGAATCATGAGAGCTTATTATCTCAATGCCTGGTTCTAAAAAGAATTGAAAAGAATAGAACCAATTTTCCGCAATCCCGCACCTCACTCCAAAATGTATACTGGAAGCCTTTAGAATAGCTTTCCCAAGAAGGTCTACGACGACGAACACAAATGAGCGCCACATAATTAAGCTACTTGATTGTCTAATTTGTGTTAATTAATGCTAGACCAGTTTTCAATAGGCCATTTCCGAGTTGCCTTTAGCCTCTCTATCAAAGCGAGGCTAGGTGCGAAACCTTTCATATGAAAATGAGTTTTCATTCACATGCAAATAAGTTTTATTTGCATGTGAATGAAACCTCATTTCCATATGAAAGGTTTCGCACCTAGCCTCGCTTTGACAACGAGGTATAACGTAACTCGGAAATGGCCTATTACACAATTGCTTTGGTTTTTCATTGCTACGCTTTGTGATTGGCTTCTCGACCAATCAGAAGTAAAACCAAAACCAATCGTGACTTGCTCGCACGTGTTTTCCCGCGCTTGGCGTCGCCGACATGTAATTGCTTCGAACTCTGATTAGTTCATTGGATTGTTTACGACTGCTGTAATTGGTCAGAGTAATTACTTTAGTTTTGGTTTTATCACACTCAATTGTAAACTGCTCTAAAAGAGTACTAATTATGGCAGTTTGAACACTGCCATAACTAGAAAAAAAATCATCTTTCAAATCGGCACTCTCAAACCCCACGGAATCAACGAACGCATTTAACTAATTTACATTTCAAATGAAGAATGATCCTCGCAGTTGTGAACGCAATTTAAGCAATTTAAGCAATTCATTTCACACTCACTCCTTTCACGGGAACATATGAACCTACAATTGACCTGCTCCCAACGTCAGTGGCTTCATAGCTCAGTTGGTAGAGCATCGCACCGGTATCGCGAGGTCACGGGTTCGAACCCCGTTGAAGTCCTGAATTTTTTTCAGGCTTCTTTTCGCAATTGCTTAAATTGCGTTCACAACTGCGAGGATCATTCTTCATTTGATTTCACTTCCGCAGTTCATATATGATTTATTTCATATATATCATTTCACACTAATTTACATTTGTTTTTCACGTCACCAAATTTCCACCAATAGCGTAGCTCCACCGCTTACTATATAAAACCACACACTACCCACAATTCCTTGATTCGCTCCGACGAAGGGCTAGCGCTCGAAACGTCAGCTATTTGAATCTTTTTACGGTGGTCAATTTACCTTATCGACTCAGTCGATAAAACTAAATTCTCGTGTTTCATCCCCCCACCGACGCAGCACCACAGTTTTTCTAGAAACTAACCCCATTCTAAGGTTCCGTGGTCATTTTAGATTTCAGCACACAAAGCGGTACCAATCTACGAATTTTGACCTCTAAAAGGTACGACGAGCACTTCCGTCTATCGGAGTCCCCCTCCCCCAAGACATTAAAACCAGCTTAATCCCAAACAATAGACAAATTAAATTATTTTGAAAGAAGCGGCGCGCCATACTGGGTACGAGTCTGTCTCGGGCCCGAAAAGTCTTCGGGGAGAGTCGGGAGCTGTCTTCGGGAGTTTTCAAAGTGCATAGACTCGTTCCCAAAACGAGGCCATTTTCCCGCCAAATTTCACCATGATCCTTCAAAACAACGTGCTTGTGTTTGACAATCAATCATGGAGGATTTAATGGAAATGTTGAGCGAGAAATTTGGTACAATGATGACGATTTTTAACCCTATGTATCCGCTCAAATTTGAACGATTTGGCGACGGCAACCTCGAAGACGATCCCGAGTTTGGATCACATTTCGCAAGGCTAGAAACGCAGGGTCATGGCGTCGCAGCTGAACTTGGTGTGGACGAGCGTTTTTACTCAAGTGTAGCAATTTACAAAGCGGAGAAAAAAGCTCGGATGGCTTACGTCCTGGAAGATCCCGTTGCTGAGGCGAGCAAAGCGCTCAAAATCTCGTCGCATTGTCCCGAGGCATACAATGTTATGGCACAGTTCGAAGCTAATACGTACGAAGAAGCGCTTGGTAAGTGTTATGCACGAAACTGTCGAATGATTTAGAAATGTTTATAATGCGAATTTGAATGAAGCTGAACGTAAAGTTGTGCATGAGATGCCTGAATAAGCATTGTTAAAACTAAGGACTTGCGAGAGGTTTTTTTATTGCAACTGGTTTTCGATCTGAAAGTGCGTTTGAAATATGTTACCGGATAACATGGAGTAAACAACAAGAAAGTTGAACTTGCTTTTCTGCCATAAACGCGTCAAACTGCTTCTCTCTTGATCGAATCAATTCGTAATCTTAAATAAGCTGATAGCAATATTGCAACCAGAAGCTACAAACCTTGCTAAGTGTAAAATTTCAATGGAGTACTTCTCTCCACAGTTTTAAACTACTCAATGGAATAGCATTCTTCTTGAAAGAGTTCTTTTCACAGGTATATATTTAAACCTTCCTGGACAAAGTTTTTGCATTTCCACAAATACTGTGGGTTGCATCTATGTGTGATATCCACTAGGCACGTGTGGTGTGATTGGTCACCACACTATCAAGTTGGAATGGTGGGTTAATCCAATGACACACTAGCAAATTTGATGCGCTTGTCGTGTGGCGATTGGCAAAAATCACAGGTGTGCCCATTTACAGAGACCCAATATCTGACATGTCAAATATTGGCAAAATTCGCTTGCGATCAATTTTGCTGGGATGAGCATATAAAACTGCTTACGGTGTTGGCTTAAGGCAAACTTTTGAGCCTGTAAAGCAAATGATACACAACTTGTTGAATGAGTAGAAGACACATTCAACATTTTAAAAGGATTGACTGAGGTCGTTCCACAAGTTTCGACTTGTTGAACAGAATAGAGCCTGTCTCTATTTTTGTTCAACAACGTTCGACAATTTTCAACATGTTGAATGGCCCATGTCAATATTCAACATGGCATGATACATTAAAAGTTCGTTGAACAGCCGTTGCAATATAATTATGTTGATCAACAAATGTTGAACCATGTACATGTATCATAGGCTTAAGTCTTTGATCAGAAACAAATTTGACTTGCAGACATGTTTTGTAATCATTCATTTACTTAGTCCCAGAGAGAACAAAATTCATATAAACTTTTATTGTTACATTGTATATGGATCGACAACCATCCAGCTCTCTTTTGTGCCCATATTCAAGATGTTTCACTGTGCAGGACATATATCTCATGCAAAATGTTTACATTCAAAATTGTTTGTTTCTTTAAACTATGAGCACGCATTAAAGTTATTTTTTCTTGAAATCAGGATTCTACAACAAGGCCGTGGAAGTAGCTCCAAATGTAAGTGATGAATTTGAGCAAGAGTTGTCAGAGCAAAGATGCTGGTCACTTAATCATCTGCGAAGTTATTTTCGAGCTGTGCACGGCCAAGCGAATACTTTGCGTAAGATGGGAAGGTATGAAGAATCCCTCAAGAAGTACCTTGAACTTGAGAAGCTGGATCCAGATTTCTACAGGTACACTTAGTCAATAACAAGTGAGCTTTTTTTGTTCCAAAAATACAGACAAACCTGTATTAAGTGGACACCACATGAATCGGACAGCCTTTATTAAGCAGTCCCAACATTTTGTTCCCGTGTTTTTGTAAGAAATACTGTGTTAAAATGGACACCTCTACTACATGTAAGTGGACACAGACACCTAAAATACTTCTTCCATTGAAAAAAAAAAATTTAATGTTAATGTTTTGTTATGTAATTTTCTCTCCTTTATTTTTCTCTTAATTTTGGAAGATTTTACTGTAATGAAATAAGTATGAATAAAATGAACTTGAACTTGAACTTAACTTTTGGTTGTTGCATTGATTTCTAGCTGGTCATCATTTGCCAACTGGAGGTACCATGTCTTGGAAGTTTACATGAAGCTGGGCGATGATAAGGGAGCCTGGAAGTTTGCCATGAAAAAATCCAACTTAGAAGCTTTCCGTTTATCTTCCTCATCTGGTGCGTGGTTTTGGACTAAAGCATTGCTGGACTACCGTTACAAGCAACACAGAGGCTATGCTGAGGACTACTATGATAGGGTGCCAGATGACAATGATCCCGACTCTCAGAATCTATTTCACAACTTTGAAGGCACAGTTTTGAGAGCTTTTCAAGCCTCACCAGAGACTCTGAGTTTCCTGACTGGTGAACGCAAGCTGCCAAACTGTCCCATACCTTTTCACATGGGGAACTGGAAGTCACTGTCTAATGCAGGCACTTACTGTCTGTCCAATGCAGAACTCTGGCGCAACACACCTGGTGCCCTGGAATGGGCAGCATGTAATGCTCGTACATTCATGTGCTCATTGATTTTAGGTCAAGATAAGGAATGCTGTAAAGCAATTGGTTTACAATGCACAGCCAGCAAGTTTGAAGAACTGGTCAAAAAAGGGGTGTTCTTTGATGCAAAGGTGAACCAAAGTGGGAAGACTTTAGTGCACTGCACTGTGTGTGGTGAAATGTCACAGTACTTACAGATGTTAATTGATGCGGGTGCCAAGGTGAAAATAAGCTCAAAAGGGCGTGGTATTCCACAGCCTCTGCACATGGCATGCTATTACAGCTTTAGTCCCAAGATTATCAAGATTCTTTGCAATGCAGGTATGTACTATACAGAATAGCAACATTTACATTTTATTTATTTTAAACAGCAGTACAAACTTCTGAACTTAATTATAAAAAAAAACTCAGATTGTCTAGTCTGATCATCTTGGTGAAAGCAGTTCTTAAAAAGACTGTTAAACCTTTCACTTCCAGAGTGGATGAAGACATGTAGTGTAGTTCTAACTTTTGCGTCTGTGGACGAAATCCTATGGTGTGACCATTCAAACGAAACCTCTTTGGCAGTACTTTTGCATGGTAATATATATAGATAGGCTGAGCCTATAACAGCGTCGCTCTCTGAACAGAAAGCCGATAATAAACTTAACTGAGGTGAAAGGTCGGAAACACAAGAATTAAGATTGACTGGGCTATTTTTCAATAAAACAGACTTACGCGACTGTCTGCACAGTACATTTAGACTGTACAAAAGTCCACAAAAACAACTAATTTTTCTCCGTCTAGATACTAGTACGACTAATTTCCAAACAAAATACATCTGTTGCTTATCAAAAATTGTCCGAGAAACTGATTTGGAAATCAAAATTGCAAAAAATACACTAACATATTTGTATAAGTCCACACAAGTGAAGTTTAGAACTATAAAATCCAAGTCTTGTTTTGTTTACATAAAATCACTTTTCAACCTATGTAATGAATGAACAAACACATAAAAATGGACAACACAATCTTCTTTCGAAAAATTTTATTCAAATCTCCATAAGTTTATGTTTAAAAGCAAAATGCGAACCATTTATAGTGCATCAAGGCCGAGCTGTCCACAGGCAGCCCAAGCTTAGTATGTGATGGTTCTTTGTTATTACGCAACGAACGATTTATAGACTTTGTATGGGAAATTCATTTTAGTCTTATATATGCTAAAAAAAGCTTCAATGTATGAATAAACTTCACTTACCTCAACATTGTGTTTTCATTGTGTCTTTTATAAAAATGCAATTTGGGTGCAAATGATGTCCATTTTAGACGGTTTTGTGGCTTACGAGTTTTCGCGATGTTGTTGGTTGTCATTTCCACTCATAAAGCGAAGCAAGGCCGGTGACTCCCGGTGACCTCGTCCCACAAATCGCTCTCGCATCACAAAGCGACGGACCGAATTGCCATAAAAACACCACAGCCATAAGCCCACATACATTTCCTATGGTAGGCAAAAGACAAATTTTGTTGCCAGTTGAGTCGAATTTGTCTTTTGCCTCCCTTGACAGTCAACGACTTGCGTGTGGTTGTTGTTTTGAATTGGCCAATGAGAGTGCAGAATGTCGTATGATCGCGGTCACGCTCGAGTGGCTGTATCCACTTGAACAGTCGAGCGCTCGGGAAGATTGCAGAAAGCTGAATATTATTTGAAATTTCTCCCCCTAAAATCGCAGTGCGATCACCGAGACGAGTCGATGTGATGGAAAAAAAAATTTCATAGGAAATGTATGTGGCCTTATGGCTGTGGTGTTTTTATGGCAATTCGGTCCGTCGCTTTGTGATGCGAGAGCGATTTGTGGGACGAGGTCGCCCGGAGTCACCGGCCTTGCTTCGCTTTATGAGTGGAAACGACAACCAACAACATCGCGAAAACTCGTAAGCTACAAAACCGTCTAAAATGGACATCATTTGCACCCAAGTTGCATAAAAGACACAATAAAAACACAATGTTGAGGTAAGTGAAGTTTATTTCTACATTAAGAGTCATTGTCTGAGAAAACCGGGCAGGGGCAAAAGATCGGGGTCGGCCGATTTACTTCAAATTTCTACCATTTAATAGTCATCTGGTAGAAATAAGACTGGACAAATATGAGCTTCAACGACCCTTTAGTTTTCGAGATCACCACCCCCCCTAAGTTTGGGCTCATAAATGGCCCCAAATTGCCCGAATTTTGGCTCAACTTTGAACGGCTCTAAAATCAGAAATACTTGGCGCACCGACTTCTTTTCTTATTTACCGTATTATTTGATGTTTCGAGAGTACGTTAGCCTCGATATTTGTTTGTTTCAAAAAAATATTTTTTGTGAGGGACTCGGTTTTCTCTTGGCTGCACGTCGGAATTTGAGTTGTGACGCGATTTTAGCAATTTTCAAAAAATGTTTTCTCAAAAGTGCGGCAGTTTATTTTCAATATTTTTGCATTTTATGATATTTGAAAGGTTTCTTGTTGGGCTTGAACAATTTTGAGCGTGGGGTCTTGAATTGTTAAAAAATGAAATACGGTCAAAGTCGATCGACTTCCATGAAATTGATGAATAATTTTTCGTCTAATTAGCATGCCGGTTTATGCCAAAATCCTAAAAGGAAAACCAATTAACCGCCAAAAAGTCTTTCAAACCTAAGAATCTAAGTTATTGAATGCTAGATAAACACTAGGGCCTGTTATATGTCTTTCGAGATCACTTATCGACTTTTGATAACATAATTAAGTCAACAAAAATGTCCGAGAAAATCAGTCTTCAGATCCATGCATTTATTGTGTTACAGTCTTATTAACAATAGCAAAACATACTGAAATGATTGTCTAAATCAAACATTTTTCGTTTTATTGTTCTCGCCTGGCATTATTTCAATATTTTTTGGAGAATATAGCGAGTGTATTATCGTATTACTAATGTATACATAATGAGTTGCGAAACACGCGTGAAAGGTCACGTCTTGACTCCCTGGGCAACTTATGTGCAGTTTTGAAACATTGCTTTGATATCAAAATAACAATTCTTCTTATCAATATCATGAAGTTCGAGCTGGAGAATTTGTTTTAGACATTTTGGACACAATTTTCTAAATTTGAGCCCTGGAGTGTCCAATGTTGTTAGTAGGGCTTACTCTTTGTTAACTGTGTCACGCAATAAAAAGCAAACCAGTAAATAGCCTTTCACATACACATTTGATCAACTGTTGTACCTAAATATATGTGTTTGTATATATTTCAAACCATGCAAGATCTTTCCTTCTTGATTTACTACCAAAAAAAAAAATTCGTCTCGGTAAAAAATTTTCAAGCTAATTAGAAATAGATAAATCTGTTAACAAGATCAAAGGGAAGCATGGATAAAACTTTAGGAACAAACAACCGGTAAAAGACATGCAAAGACATGAGGGCTTCCGTAGCCATTTATCCTTATTTTAAGACCTATGCTTCCATTCGGTCTTGTCATCCCTATGTTTTTCTGGGCCGCTTCCAATTTTAAGCATGGCTACCTAGAACAACTACATTTTTTTACACGTTCATCAAGCGCATCAATGAAAGTTTTTTTCCTTGCTTGCGAACCTTTCACTTCGAGATTGAGATCTTGGCATCAGACTTTTCAGATTTTTTTCTTTTGAAAACTTACAGATGTTAACCTGTTCAACTTCGATGGGATGCTGGAGCTCGAACATCTCCTGCTGGATGGCAATCAGCAAATCTTGGCGAGTCATCTCTGCTTCCAGTGCTTCTACATCTTCCTCGTAGACCTCGTCTCCCGCATTCATCTCTTTCAATTTAGCGCTATGCCTGGAGAAAAAGCTTTTAATCTGCTGTGTTGTTTTCCACTCACAGGGTTCAAAGAAAAGTTTCCCATCCTCATCTTTTTTTACTTTCATTTCTTTGGACACTGCAACTGGATCAGCTTTATTACCGGTCCTTTGTCCCTCTTCGAACTTCTCGATCAGATATACTTTCACTTTTTCTTCAAATCTCTTCTTCTCTTTGACTGTTTTAAGGGCCCAGCCCATCTTCTGAGAGGGAGTGCTACGTTTGGCAGGCTCACCAGATGGCTGCTCTACGGTTCTAAGGGATGGCTGGTTTTCTGGTTGGCTTATCCCTGTTGCTCTGTCGGCCCATTTCTTCCTGATGGTGTCATACAAAGAAACTGACTCTAACTCTTTCACGTGCATCCCGATATCCATGTGAGCTTGGGCCTCTTCTTCTGTTTTGAATGTCAGGATGCAGTTGTTCTCGTTACAGCCAAAGATTTCGCTGGTACCAGTAGCAGTACTCGCTCGAATTACGCATCGCTCTTTCTGTCGTGGGGCAAAGGGAAGAATCACTTTCAAGTCATCGATTCTCTGCTTTCTGAATTCCTTGTAGGGCAGGTGTTTACCTTTGCCAATCCTATATGCCTTCCAGACTCTGACTCCTTTTTCCTCATACATGAAATTGTAAAGCAGGCTGATACCTGGTATCTTGTTAAAGGCGTCATCAAGATCTTTGGAGCTATCAATTTCCACCACAGAAACTCGGCATCCTGTCAGCCCTCCATGTGATTCAATGGCTGTCTTCATGTCCTCTGCTGTGGTGACGTCGTGGTTTTCGTTGACATAGCGTCGTATGTGGGCCTTCATGGGGGCAGTTTTACGGTCACAAATGTCTTTTCCAGCTTGGGGATCGGAAAAGTCATAGCGAATAACAGACACCCCAGTGCGTTTGCCTATGTCAGCAAGGTAGACGATAAGCGGGCCATTGTGGTAGCATCCTGCGTTGTCCGATCTTAGGTACGCCTGGGTGATAAGAGGATACTCTGCTTTAATGGTCTTGAAGAGGTGGTCAAGAAGAGATGCCACTGCATAGTTGTTTTGCGTACAAGCATTGAAGATGTGAACGAAGCACTCCACTTCATAGTTTTCCTCGCTCCTAGTGACAACTGCACTGACATGCCAGCTGAGGCCACGCTTTCCGAAGAACTCGCTCATACTCTCTCTGTACTTCATGGGAAGAAACTTCATCGCCCAATCGACAATAATCAAGCACGTCTGTTGGTCAAGCGTACTCATGGCATCTTGTTTTGCCTCTTCCTGCAAAACAGTTCTCAACAAATGGGCTTTCCATGCGCGGATTGCTGCGTCACAGTGGTTGAAGTCAAAAAGTATTCTGTTTCTCTGCTGTTCATCTATTGAAATACTTTTGATTTTTTCTTCAACATCTTTCAAGGTGAATTCGAGAGACTCACAGCGATCGCATTCGATGTCGTGCTTATGTGAGCATTTAGTCTGGTATTCTTGTCTTGGATCACTCAGAGCGTACGTCGAGCAGTGATCGGGACAGTTTTCTTCACGTCCAACATGGGCCTTGTAATCTGTCTTCAAGTATCGTTTTGCTTCTTTGATGTTGTTTTTGATGGTCTTTGCCCATGACTCGTCTGCTCCGTACTCGACCATTGTTTGTGTTAGACTCATCAAGTTATCGATGGCTTCGGTTCCTTCAGCTGTGATGTTATCTAAACCTTGCAGGGACTTCTGCATCGAGGCGCTACAGACATCTAGTATTCTGTACAAGGACCTCTCACCGGCTGGCTCGAACTGTTGTTGGTTACAGTACGAGAGGTATTGGTCAATGATTCGAGTGGGAATCAGTGTTCGCACAACAGCTGGAATAATTATTTGTTTTCCAGAATCCAGTTTCATTGTCTTGGTGCCGAAGGCCACGTCTTGCAGGAATTCTGGTCTTGACACAAAATCAAGGAAGTGGTCTACTTTTGCGTGCTCTAATCTTGTTCTAAAAATCTGTTTGTCTGGAATAGGTTGTCCTTTCCCTGACTTTGTGGCATGGTCACGGGCTTGGTCAATTCGCCACTTTGTCAGACCCGGTATTATCCTTTGGAGTTCTGAACGGCTAAAATCGTTAGCAAATATGGACAAAATCTGACGTTTTGTTTGCCACGTTTGAGCATCATTGTGGGCCTTGACCAGGGCATCTATAAGATCTGATTCGATATCAAAGTGCTTTGGCGTTGTTTCTTTTGATTCTCCGTCTGTCTGATTTTCCAAGATTGTTTCCTGTCTGAGTGATTTCCAAAGTTGTTCCTCTTGCCCTGGACTGATAACTGATAAGGTGGTAAGGAACATTTCTTTTGCTTTTCTCAAATAGTACTTTTGCTGAGTAGAAGAAATGTCATTCCATTCAGTATTCAATGTAGACTGGAGAGGACTTACACGGCCGTCTGTCACACTACCAAAAGCATCGTTTAGGGCCTTTCTTTTAGTGTGCTGTTCTTCTTTTTCGTCCAACCAGATGCTAATCTCTTGCTCAGGAATGCTATCAGCACTTTGCAGAGATGACTGCGAACCAGAGGAAAACATTTCTTCGTCACTTGTATTAGCATGTGGGTCTTTAGCCACTAGATTGGCAATTTTAACAGAGGGATTCTGTAAAACGTGAAAACAGTATAGTAATAATTAGTAATAACGTTTGTGATAGAAGTACGATTATTGACTTATGCGTTGGGGGAAATGGTCTGAAGTGTTATCAACGTAGCTATAGGGAGTGGGTAACAAGATAAGTACGAACATGTGAAATGAGATGAAAAGATTTATAATTACCTCAACACGTGGGCGCTGGGCAAAAGAGATGTCTTCATCCACAGCTTTGCTGGTTTCAGGTACAGGACATTCCTGTGACATGTCGCTTGTAGTAGTATGAGTCACAAAACCACTTGTAGAAGGAAGACCAACAACCTCAACAGCTTCACCAGTAGACGTCTGCAATTAAAATAGACGAGGATAAAGATAAACAACGACGACGACACCAACAACGATACTAACCAACGGCAACGACACCAACCACAACAATGAAAACGATTCCAACAACAGCAGCGACGATATCAACAGCGATACAAGCCAACGACATACCAACAACAGTACCAACGAGCAAAACATACCTTTATGGAGCTCACAGAAGCATAATCTTTGTAATGTCTTTTCCGGCAGTTTGTACATATTGCTGTAATTCCAAAATATTTCGTATGTCACTGCATAATTCGTGTAAATGTATTTTTAAAATTTCTATACCACTCCCTCAGTGTGCTGTGTTGCGGATTCAGTACTTTTATGGGGGGGGGGGGGGGGGGGGGGGGAATTTGGTATAAATAATCCCATCAAATGTCTTTTACAAAAAAGCGTGACTTGATAAAATATTTGCGGGCGACAAGAGGAGCATGCAAGTTTGATCTTGACGGGAACACACCAAGAGGCCTGGGCCCGCGGGATACGAGACACGAGACTGCCTTTGAGAGTTTTTGACTTCCAATTTGAATGTAAAGAATCCGAGGAATGCAGATTTTCAAGACTAGGCCATCCGGTGCTCAAACAAGTTTTTTTAAGTTATGCAGACTTGAACAAAATTGAACAAGTTGAAAGTTATTTTTGTATTATAGATGTTTATAAGCCGATTAAATGGCACTTAAAGTGAATATAATATTTTGTGACGAGATTTTTGGTGTAAAAAAGACTTTGAATTTTTGGCCGCCATGTTGGTGCCCTTTTAAAGTTGGGCACCAAGATGGCCGCTCCATACATTTCTTACCAAAAATGTCTAACACTCGTTCGACTGTAACTCTTGAACGAAATGCTTTTGCGCTTCAACATTTTGCCAAGATGTGTAGTTTTAAACTCTTTACAATTCCATAAACATTTTGGAATCGGAATCTATTGTTTAATGCTTCTGAATTTTGTTATGACGTAAGTGAAAACCAAGAATTAACATTTCCCCAATTATCCAGCCCTAGTTCGGTATTTCTATAGGAGCAAATACATTGTGTAGTAGATATAAACTCACCAGAACCAATCGGGACAGCAAGTTTATGAAGAGAGAGGATTTCATCTGACATGCTGGTATTAACTCTTCGAAAGTTGGCCATCTGTTTTTGTAAACCTTTATGCAGCGGATGACAACACGTTCTTCTTTTTCGTCCTGACCAGTCAAGCGTGAGTTCTCTCCGATGCCTAGGGCAGATGGTCATTGTCGCAACTTCGGTTGATTCCTCAACGCGACCCGCACGATTTAGAATAAGGTTTATTTCTGAAAGTGCATGCTGATCCTTACTTCGCTTTACACTAACACCAAGACTAACCAAATAAGAAGTCATGTCATGGTCGCACTTTTCCAATGGTATGATGGCCGAGTTGTTTGCGAATGGACCACATTGAGAATCGTTTGAGCCAAAAGAACAAGTCAGAGATAGTGCACTCATGATTGCAAGGGTGAAATGACAGTTGTCTTGAGAAAGAGACCTATTATAAATTGTTGAAGTTGCGAAATATATTTACGTCACCGTCAAGTTATCCAAACCGACTTGTGATATCAAGTTACTAATAAAAGAGATTGAGTGATTTCTTCTTAACCGAGACGAATTTTTTTTTTTGGTAGTAAATCAAGAAGGAAAGATCTTGCATGGTTTGAAATATATACAAACACATATATTTAGGTACAACAGTTGATCAAATGTGTATGTGAAAGGCTATTTACTGGTTTGCTTTTTATTGCGTGACACAGTTAACAAAGAGTAAGCCCTACTAACAACATTGGACACTCCAGGGCTCAAATTTAGAAAATTGTGTCCAAAATGTCTAAAACAAATTCTCCAGCTCGAACTTCATGATATTGATAAGAAGAATTGTTATTTTGATATCAAAGCAATGTTTCAAAACTGCACATAAGTTGCCCAGGGAGTCAAGACGTGACCTTTCACGCGTGTTTCGCAACTCATTATGTATACATTAGTAATACGATAATACACTCGCTATATTCTCCAAAAAATATTGAAATAATGCCAGGCGAGAACAATAAAACGAAAAATGTTTGATTTAGACAATCATTTCAGTATGTTTTGCTATTGTTAATAAGACTGTAACACAATAAATGCATGGATCTGAAGACTGATTTTCTCGGACATTTTTGTTGACTTAATTATGTTATCAAAAGTCGATAAGTGATCTCGAAAGACATATAACAGGCCCTAGTGTTTATCTAGCATTCAATAACTTAGATTCTTAGGTTTGAAAGACTTTTTGGCGGTTAATTGGTTTTCCTTTTAGGATTTTGGCGTAAACCGGCATGCTAATTAGACGAAAAATTATTCATCAATTTCATGGAAGTCGATCGACTTTGACCGTATTTCATTTTTTAACAATTCAAGACCCCGCGCTCAAAATTGTTCAAGCCCAACAAGAAACCTTTCAAATATCATAAAATGCAAAAATATTGAAAATAAACTGCCGCACTTTTGAGAAAACATTTTTTGAAAATTGCTAAAATCGCGTCACAACTCAAATTCCGACGTGCAGCCAAGAGAAAACCGAGTCCCTCACAAAAAATATTTTTTTGAAACAAACAAATATCGAGGCTAACGTACTCTCGAAACATCAAATAATACGGTAAATAAGAAAAGAAGTCGGTGCGCCAAGTATTTCTGATTTTAGAGCCGTTCAAAGTTGAGCCAAAATTCGGGCAATTTGGGGCCATTTATGAGCCCAAACTTAGGGGGGGTGGTGATCTCGAAAACTAAAGAGTCGTTGAAGCTCATATTTGTCCAGTCTTATTTCTACCAGATGACTATTAAATGGTAGAAATTTGAAGTAAATCGGCCGACCCCGATCTTTTGCCCCTGCCCGGTTTTCTCAGACAATGACTCTTAAAGCTTTATTTTAGCATATATAAGACTAAAAATGAATTTCCCATAGAAAGTCTGTAAATCATTCGTTGCTTAATAACAAAGAACCATCACATACTAAGCTTGGGCTGCCTGTGAGCTGTCTTCAATGAAAGAAATCAAAACGACGGGTGAATTTAAGCTGCACGTTTATAAGCAATTCTCCAAAACTAAGACAATCACAGATTGATATCAACATAAATTCCTGTCGAAAAATGTAATCTGTTTTACCTTAAGTCCCTCGCTTGCTTGAAAATTCTTTAAATCTCCGCTTCTTTGGTTATGAAATCCGTAATGAAAACAAACATCCTGGATGTTGTGTGGCGTCATACGCACATGTTTTGCGACATAATACGCGCCCGCGAACTAACCCTGTCCAACACGGGCAGCGGCACACGCGCCCGCGAAACATTCCACTAGCCATGACCATGAAAACTGACGGGCATAAGTTCTATGAGTATGGGGCTACGCACGGGCCTTCGGCCCGCAGAGCTCCGCTATAATTTATTTTTCAAAATTGTACAAAATGAAATTTGGGATTTTTCTTGAAGTTTGATGTTTGGCACTCTTGGGAGTTAAAGGCTTAAAAGGCTATCAAAGGCTTGTTAGTTTATTGTGCTTGAAACCATACAGTGACAGGGTCTAATTTTAAAATTTCCTCTCCAGAAAGTTGATGTAAGGACATTTTTGCAAATTGTTTATGTGCAATCCTTACTGCGCACTACAATTCCTGTTACATTGTCATACCACATCATGCCTGAGCATGCGTGCCAAGGAAGAAATCTAAACACATAAAGGGCATTTAAATTTGTTTGGATGTTTGGTGTGTTGCCTTTTCAGGTGCCGATCCAACAGATAAATGTGGTTTTCACTACTCTCCTCTACAAATGGCAGCCGAACAAGGTGCACTCAGATCCTTGAAGGCTGCATTTGATTGTCTTCCTGATCACCGCAAGAAAGATCAGAGAGTCCTAGCCAGCATTCTACAGGCTGTGTTTCAAAGCTCGTGCTACGAGTGTGTGACAGGCCTGGGTGATCTGTGCCAGCGGTGCCTTGGTGGTGATGGTCCACACCCTTCAGATGCAACTTGGACAGGTGTGCTAGACTTCCTCACAGATCTCAACTACAGGCCATCAAAAAAGTACTTGGAAAGCATGCGGGAATTTCCTAACAAAAAGAAGCTCTTTGCTTATTATGTCTGCAAGCTGCGAGGAGAGGAACCACAAGAAGCCCCAGATGGTCCAGGGTTGGGTCGTAGACCCCTGTCTCTCATGCAGCCCTCCAGCCTTTGCAATTTTTTGTCAGCATTGGGGCAGATTGCAGACCTTCCTAATGAAATACAGCAGCAGCAACACAGCTCTAAAGCAATCCTGCCCAAGTCCGCAACATGTGAGAATTGCAAGGAGAGAGAGAAGAAAATGATGGTCTGTGGACAATGTCGCCAGGCTTATTACTGCTCAAGAGAATGCCAGAAAAAGGACTGGAAGCAACACAAGAAGTCATGTGCACTACGAAAGGAATGATTTATTGTTATTATGGGCAGTGCTGTTTTTGGTTAGTAAGAGTGATTTTCAATTGAGTGTCAAAAGTAATTTTGAAATATTTTTGCCTTGGTTTTGCATTGCTACACTTTGTGATTGGCGGAAAATTCTCAGGCCACTTTCTCAACCAATTAGAAGTAAAACCAAAACCAAGTGTGACTTGCATGCACACATTTTTCCGTACTTGGCATCTGCTGCATGTATTTGCTTTGAGTTCAGATTGGTTCATTGTAGTCTACCTCAGTTCCAAATTGGCCAGAGGAATTTGGTTTGGTTTAACCACACTCAAGTGAAAACCACTCTATACACACCTTATTCCAAAATGTATGTTAATTAGCCCACGTTGCCTCATCAGCATGTGCAAAATGCAACAGAATTTTCATGTAAAAATGAGGCAAAGAGGGCTAATTGATATGCATACAAAAGAATAATAAATTGCCTGCCATTTTGGAATAAGGTGTATGGGTAATGACAAAAGGAAAACTTTGGATTAGAAATGAGGCAAAAACACTAAGCAGTCTATTGGCATTTGGCCACTTTTTAGCTTTGCTTTCTTCACCAACAATTTTTACTGGCACGGAAATAAAAAAAAATATGAAAACAAGTGAAAAGGTAACAGAGCAAAAATAAATTGTCCAAATTTGTCTACTTTACTCTTTTTGTTTTTTTCTAGTTTTATCAAAAGTTAAGATATTGTTAATTAATTTGTAAATGACACAGAAATTTGTTTTTATATTAAAAGTAAATATTTGATATTAGTTGGAAGGAAGTTACATCCTGTTTCATTGTTTATCAAAGTTTTTAATAAGAAAATTTCTCAAAGTGAGCTTGAATATAATTGATTATAAATTTTATAACAGATTTTGTAAAAAACGATGTAGTTAACTAGCATAAACAGGTTTGTTATCAGATTAAGTTAGCACTATTTGCTGTAAAGTTATTGGACAGATTTATCTAAATGTTAAAAGTTCTGTTGGAGATGCAGTGTATGTCCTACAAAATTTGATCCTAGATGGCTATGATAGCTTCAAATAAATCACGTTACAGTTTTCTTTTACAAAATGTTGGTGCTGCACGTCATTTGTTTTGATACATTTATATACAGTACCGCTCAAATGTAAGTTGACAAACTTGACTCGATCCTTGAAACTCAATCCTCAAAATTTGAGTATCGAGGCATGAGAATTGAGATGAGAGGGACTGCCAACTTGCATTTGAGCAGTACTGTAAATTCCCCTTTTCAAAATTTTGTTGCTCTCATATCAATACCCAATTCAAGATGTCATAAAACATAATGTAACCCTTACAGAATGGACCAGTAACTAATATTTAAAATAATATGATAATACTTTGGGGGGGGGGGAAGAGGAATCTCACGGTTAATGTAGTGGTCTTTTCAAATGTTAACAAGTAAACACCTTACTCGATGGTTTAACAGATAATACTTGAGGATATTTTGCAAGCAATGAGTAAAATATCCGCAAGAATTATCTGTTAAACCATCGAATAAGGGATTTATTATTTGACTAAAGTTCTTTTATTTTTAATAGATTCTGTCTTTGAACCCAGGACACTAAGGTGTAACACGCTTGGATATTTTGAGTATTTTCTTTTCCGTATCACAGAAAAAAGAAGCATTAAAACATTAAATTCCAAAATTAAAGACACAACCCTTGTTCTCATTTTGGGATTTCCAAAAACCTCAATCCCTGAGCAGGACAGGGCGAGTTGCTGATAAATACTATCAAAGACTTGCTTGAGGTGGTTAAGTCACTTTCAGTGTTTGTCACTCCACAGTGTTCCATCGTGAAATACATTGTAAATGTTGTGATAAAAAGTAGACCTGCATGCCTCAAGGATGTGCAAGGTTGCATCTCCTCGCATGGTAATATTTTTCAATCATCTTTGGCTAACACGCTCAGAATGACTAATTGAAGGGCTAGGTGCATATCCACGTTATGTCAAATCTTGACATTTTTCACTCTCAAATTGAAGGTCTCCTGACAAGAACGTCCTAAGTATGTTTTTGGTAACTTTCACTAAAATTGTATGTTTTAGGCCTTTAAAAGCACAGTTTTGTCAAATTAATGATTTATTATTGTTAAGGTACTTAAAACAGATCCAAAATGGGGAAGAAAATCCACATCTTTGAGAAAATGTTTTGGGCTCCTATGACACCCTATGGCCCCCCAGGACACCCTATGTATCTTTTCAAAAACAAAATTATTCTGTTCAAAGATAGAAGATTTGTTGACCTGGTTTAAATCCTTTCAGTCATATTTACATGATCCAGTCATAATTTTGGCAAGCGAGTCCCTTTTGAGGCTAAAGATCCAAGATTTCAGTGAAAATTTTCCAAAAATGTACTTAGGACGTTATTGCCGGGAGCCCTTCAATTGTGCTTTTTGAGCCAAGAAAGCTCTCTCCTGCTTAAGTAATGACAGGTTCATGTTCACAATAAAAAGACAATACATTTTGGCTACAAGGCATGCTATATGAGTATTTTCAAGAATGTTGGATGTTTTGATCTGATTGAATCTTATTTACTTCAAATTAATGTTAACCAGCCATTATTTTAGCAACATAATGCTTTTTTGGCTCAAAAAGTACAATTTGAGAGTGAATCAAAGGGCTTTAAGAGCCATCCCGTGAATATAAAACAACGTAAGGCGAAGTTCACAGAGGTTTTAATTTTTTATACTGAGTTTAAAGTCAAAGAATTGAAGAGTAAAACATCTTAGCATGACATAAATATGCATTGTATGAAACAAGACTGTCTAGACAACTGGATGACGTAATTATGCTGGGGAATTAAAAAAGTTTATTCAATTACAGCAATCATCTTTTAACATGTAACACACTGGGGAATTAAAAAATTAAAGTTTACAGATGATGGAATGAGTCAAAATTTGCATATCTGTGCCTTATTATCTCATTCAGCACTTCGCATATTCACAAGATAAAAATGACACAATTTGACATTAGGCGGTTATGCACCCAGCACCCTTCAATTACTGTCAGTGAGTTAGTTCAAGGTATTTTTAGCATTGATAAATACTTTGTGTTCCTTCTGCCTGATGCGATGACAACGATGAGGATAATTTTGTGGAAGTATTGATTTCCTTTAACATCGTCGACACGATGTCAACCAATCACCATTGTAGGGAGAAATTGGATGTTGATCACCGTTGGAGATGTTAAGTCTTTTTAAAGTGCTTGGATTTACCATGGGAGTGAACTTGTTTTCTCTTTTTACTTTTCCCGGATCGTCCATCTTGCTCATGTTCACTTTTCTTGTTGATTCTCTTCTTTTTAAATTTCTTGTAGAATTTTTGTCTTTTGGAAGTAGATCTGAAAGTGCAGAGTACAACAAAAGAGTAAAGTTAACTCAAAGAATGACTATCCAGTTGCCCTGGCAGCATCCTTTCATTTGCAATAAAATGGAAAACTCCATGAACAATTTACACTTGCGCAAAGGCTTACTTTTCAGTTTCTTTAACTGTGCCATTATTCTGTTTCTCAGAGAGCGATGTAGCTGATGTTGATGATGCTGTCTCCATCAAGCCCTACACAGGGGTTTCAATAAAATTAAGAGTAAGTGGCAATATTTATAAAATAGACGGCCATGGCAGTAGCATTTCCAGCATTCTGGGCATCAACTTAAGTGAAATTAATCGAAAAGTAGGCGGCGATAATTTAGGAAGTAGCCGGCGAAATTCGCCGGTTGCCGGCTTCTAATGAAACCTCTGCCTACAAAAAGAATAACATTATGTTAGAAAGGGCATTGGTACAGTTACTGTAACTTCTGTTTTACTGTGGACACCCAGTTAGAACTGACATCAAATGAAGGGGCTAGTCACAGGACCAAGTCGCCCATAGTTGTTTACACAAAGAGATTGGTTGCAGCGACTGATTTTTTTCCCTTTTATTTGGTTGCAGCAAATAGTCTCATGAGCAGTACACATGATGTGACTTGTTGCAAAAACAGTTTGATTTGGCCTTTGTTTGGTTAATTATTTTATTTGGTTGCAGTGGCTAGTTGCATGGCCAGTACACATGAGGAGATTGCTGTGACTTGTTGCTGCAACCAGTCACTTCAATTTAAACCAGTTTGAATTTCTGCTACCAGTTGTTAAGACCAAATCTTGGTCGGCCAACTAGATTTTTTGCTGAAAATGAGTAGTTCACCTGGAGGCGACTGGTCACGACAACCAGTCGGTGCATGTGTGCAGACATTTATAATTTATTGAAAGTTGACTGACTGTACAGCTGTATGTTGTAAAAACAGAGCAAGACAGTCACAAACAGTTCTAAAATATGATCTGTTACTCACCCTATTTGGACCAATGCATGCAAATTTTCCACTGTCTAAGTTGACGTCACTGATGGTGGTTACCATGACAACATGTTCAGGATGGTCATAGGTTGTATCAACTGAAGGAACATCTTGTTCATCATTTGATTCATCTGATTCCAGAGCCTCTGGAATTAAAATGCATTTTAAAATAAACTTATAGATAATTAAGTTCTGTACCTCATTTACTAGTTATTTGTTCCAGCCTTGAGTGAAGTAGGTAAGAGAAAACGTTTTGATGCCATATTACTGATACCAGTCTTGTGCTTTTCTCTCTTTTTTGTAGTCTGAAGAATATAGGAGTATCACTACTAAATGACACAATACATGGCATTGACTAATGCTTGAGGAAAAAATAATGGTAAAAATCTACATATTTACTATACTTAAGATTAGATTGCAACATAACGTAATTTCAGCCCACAATTTGCAAAATATTTACCTGATTGGGACAAAAGTAGGTAAAGACTGTGCATGCATATGTGGTTGGTGGGTGGGGGGTTACTCTGTCCGTTACTAGTCACCAAAAATCCCTATCCTATCCCAGACTCGCTATTTTCCAGAAACTCATCTTCCTATCACTGATCAGTTTCCTGGCAAATGATACCCTATTCTAGACCAAAACTCTTTGATTTCTATGCCCTATCCCAGACTAAACTGCATGAAAACCATAATCCTTCACAGTGGCACATACCCATATAGCTTATATATGAGAGTACCCCGTGGGCCCCCAGGGAGCTTGAATGATCTGTGGTCCAATGCATTTGAACATTATATCACCCAGTGTGCCAGATGAGTGACGGGTCTCGGGTCCTGATAGAGATGGGTACCTGACCCGGCAAATGAAATGGAAAATTTTACTTACTACACCAGTCTCAAGAATTGACTAATTACTAGCATCATAATAATAACAAAGTGCGATGGTGAGCGTATGACGTTAAGAAGCTGTAGTCTTTGTTGTTACCTAATGCTTTCCTCCGTTTCGCCATTTGTTCTGCCATACTGCGCTTATTCTATCAATAGGAAGAAACAGAATAACTACTTCAAATTTAATGAAATGGTGTCACCAGTATAGCTATTGATTTAATACAAGGATCTTGATGACAAGTAGCCTCCTACACAGAAGTCCTTTGGATGTCTGCATAGGAGGCTACACTGTAGATGCCCGCAAAGGGGGGGGGGGGTAATCCCAAATATGAGCTATACAGGTATGTGTCGCTGTGAAAGGTATGGTTTTCAGGCAGTTTAGTCTGGGATAGGGTATAGCAATCAGAGATTTTTGGTCTAGAAAAGGGTATCATTTTGCACGGAACTGATCAGTTGCATGAAGAATTTAGTCTAGACAAGGTTTACTGGCAAATGGCATTTAAAAATCGGTACGGTGGGCAGTAATGCATTTTTACTGACCCCTTTTAACTAATAACTGTGATAGTGAATGAGTTTCTGGAAAATAGTGAGTCTGGAATAGGTCTAGGATAGGGTAGCGTTTTTTGGTGCTTAGTCTAGAATAGGGTTGCAAAATGCAGCTAAAATGGTCTAGTATAGGGTAAGGGTCTCAGAGTCCCAGCGGCACAACCCCACCCAAACATTTGCAGAGTATCCCCCCTCCCCAGGGCTAGATGACAAGAGAATTGAAGGTCAAGTCTGTTGCAGACTAGTAGACAAAGCAGCAAAGTATCTCATATGGCCATTGCTTATCTCTAGCTTTGCAGGATAAAGTGACCGAGAGCAGTATTTACTTTTCCCTTCCCTGCACGGGATGGAAGATCATCATCATGGTTCTACCCCCAAACACTATCCTCTATACAAAGGACCCAACAAGAGGCCATGAGGGGAGAGTCCAGGATACAAACCACTGAAAAAGTTTGTATCTATTCTATACCTGTCAAGTCTCATGCCTTAGGCGTGAGTCTCACACCTATGAGTCCAAAACTCCGATGTCATGCCAACTCACTGCACATATGGAGCAATTTCTCATGCCTGACTTACAGATTTGAGCTATCAGCTTTAACTGATCACATGATCCTATTACAAATATAGTTATGTTCATAAAAATTTGGCACTTTTTTTGTTGTTGTTGTTCTGAACATTACAATATTATTACAGCTGGACGTCATTAAACGGAGGTCTGAGGTCCATGGCAACTTCTGAATTCTTCGGAACATCTTCGGAATAGATCGGGTTGTCTTCGGATTTGGTCAGGTCGCCTTCGGAAATCCTGGCACTCCCACGAAAATATTCTCACGCCTATTACTCGGAAAAAGTTGGCAGGTATACTATTCATTTTATCTCAGTTGCTGACATTATTACAAACAAACCTCTTGTTTTAGCTCCTTTCTTCGATCCTTTTCCTTCTTTGTTAAATCATCTTGAGCCTTTTTTCTCCGTTCATTTTTCCTCTTACGAAATCCAAGAAGATATTCCCTAAAATCAAAAGCAGAATGCAAGCTAGAAAATCTCTGAAGTGCAAATGTTATCTTTCTATACAGAAACACTATGCTGTAAGTGATTTAAGCAAATTAAACTTAGCTTACTCTTACAAATTCCGTTTTGCTAAGACGACTTAAAGTTGAAAAGAAACTGTAGTTCAGTCAAACGTATCCCGGAAAACACTGTCCTGCTAGCAGAGTCTCCATTTCTGTTGTATTTTGAGGCCTCAAACTTCGGAAAAGGAGACTATGTAGGGAATGGAAACACATGCACAAAACAAAACAACTGAGTTACTTCCTTTCAGTTTCCGCTGTGGCCCACTCGGAACAGTTGTTAATAAATAAAAATTTAAGGAAGTCGGATGGTAAAAAAGTAATAGAAAACTACAAACCTTCGAGAATTTTCATCGAAAACAAGGACTTTCTTTTCTTTCTTTAGTTTCTTCTTCTTCGCCGCCATCTTGGATATCCACTGACTGATTTCTTCAGTATCGCAGGCGCAATAGAACACTTGTACCCAGTTTCCCAGCGAATCGCGCGCGAAACTCGAATTCACAATGGCGGAAAATCCGCACAAAAACGTAAACATTCTTTCTCGGTTTACAAAGCTTCCAGACAAGAATCAAGCCACTGTTTTGGTAAGTTTAGAAAGTCCTTATACGACGGAGTGAATCGTGGCTGTTTTCTCCGTCTTTCTATCGATATTTCATACGTGACTTTCACTAAATACATGTAAGCTTATATAAAAAAAATCTTTCCATTTTAGTTTGTTGGCGTGAATGGAATTGGAAAACACAGGGTTGCAAGATCGATGCTTGCTGTTCATACCGATTTCTCTCTACAAATGTAAGTCATATTTTGTTTGGTACTGTTTATGTTTTGTCAGTAATTATTCTCGAAAGATATGCAGAAAATGCTCTTACTGCACTGTAATTTTTATAATCTCAAGCTTAAGTCTTATAATATATTTTACAACAAGACCCGCTATTAACAGAGCCTCGTTACGATAAAGAAAGGCTCTGCCGCAGGTTGAATAAGCTTAAATACGAGGTCAAAAAATAAAAAATACATTAATATTTTCTTATCAACAACAGCCGTGTAGCCTCAAGTCTGCCATTGCCAGAGGATACTGAAAGCACAAGACCAAGAATCGATTTTATTGTGCTGTTTGTTGACTTGACCAATAACTTGAGGTAAGACTGACAATGAGCAACAATGAGTATGTAGGGCCATTCACAAGGAGCTGTTTATTCGTTTAGTTAAAATGCCATTGAAAATTAAGGGCAATAAGCAATTAACTAATTTATTGTCAAAACTGGTTGCCAGACCAGCGCCATATCCTGTTTAGCCTGCTTAGTAACCATGCCTTTCATCTGCATTCGTTAATGCTTTGCGCAATTGTATTCTTGGTGCCCTTGTTCATTAAACGTTAACTTAAAGAGTCTGACCCACCCAGTTTGCATTGTGCGCTTCTCTTATTGTTATGATACGGCTCTATTCCATATTTGGGCAAGCACATCACCTCTTGCACGAGTGAATTTCTCATCTACAATACAGTATGGACTTCCGGGGCCCAGAAAATGGCAGATGACCCAACGTAGGCGCGCAATGCAAACTGGGTGGGTCAGATTCTTTAACATTTTTGGTTTTGGTGTTCGTCCCAACTTATTGGTGTGGTGGCAGCGTTACGGTCTAAAAGAACCCAAAAAGGACGACACGGACAACAACTCTTGTGGGACATTCCATTTTTTATCTGCCCACCCCCTATGGAAGGCCATATTCTGACACCCTAGTTTTTTAACTCGTGAATATGCGAAGCGTTGAACAAGTTATATCAGACGGGGGACAGATATACAAATGTTCACTCCATCTTTCAGCTGTAAACTTGTCTTGGTAATAAGCCATTCTCGTATTTAAAATTACCGCTGAATTCAAACACCAATGACACATTGATACAGGGTTAGACTCGACCTGATGTAAAATATTCACAAATACCGGCAGAAGGTGCGTGAAATTTGAAAATTAAACAATAGACAGAGCTCTAAACAGGTCATCTTCTCGCCTGAATTTGTAAATTTATCACTTCAGATTGAGGCTAACCCTGTAAAAATGCGTCTTCAATGCTTTCATTCGACCATGCGACCATAGCGAATTCGAAACTGGACTATTCTGCTGACCAGGGCATAAGGCCTTTGCATATATTTTGCATGTTCCATAAGCGATAGGTTATGGGCACCTGCCTTACTCATGAGGATGGGGTGGGGGGAGGGGGGGGGAGGGGAGAGTGGTAATTGTATGCAAGGGGTGGGGGTTCGGTGGAGCAAAGCGTGTATGAGAGGGGAGGATCGGAAAGTTGTTTCATATTCACGAGTTGGCTCCTACATAGGAGCCTTTGATTTGTTGTAGGCACCTTTGAAGATTGCAGGCTGACATGCATTAAGTCTGGGATATGCAAGCTTTAATGAATAACTTTTATTTTTTCATAAGCTTGGAAACAATCAGGTCCTCTATTAAACATGTGGACATTGACTACTTCCTGGGTCACTGCTGCTTTGTAGTATTGCAAGGTATTGTTTGATTCAAATGTTTCATTTATGTAAACAATTACATGAACATGGTACTGAAATGTGAGTTATGCAATAGCTGCATGGCACCCAAATCAGAAATCTTTATGCTCAATATTCAATAATACTTTCATAAGAAACATGACATCTGGGGGGGGGGGGGTTATGTCAACTGACAGAAAACAGGGTTTACAAAATTAATTATGTCATTATGACTCCTACACTAACATGATTTTTGTTTTTCAGCTAAAAATGAAGCAAAGAATGCTATGAGTATCCAGGAGGTGACAGGTCTGGCTGACAGCTGTGATTCACCTGTAATTTGTGCAGACCTGAAGGTGAGTAGACCAAGTATTTACACCAGTTATACTCAGTCTGGTAGTCTTAATTTGGTTTCAGACATTCGCACTATGCAAAATTTTGAGATACATGTAGGTTTTGAACGAGAAAAAGCTCATTCAAAAATAAACTTGACTTTTCTCTTTCTTTGTTTTACTCCCCATTCTTTTCCATTTTTTCCCCTTCATTGTTGGCCTTTCACTAGGGGTGCTTACCATTTGTAGGAAAAAACCGGTTGGGGTGACCGTTGCATAATGGAAAATGATTTTCCAAATTTACCGACCAACCGACGAGATTGCCCTTACCATTTAAATATTCCATTTCCCCATCCTGGTATCCAGACCATTAACTTGATTTATCAATTTGAATTTTTCCAACGTTCCATTCTGAAACAGAAAAATAGGACTACCTCTGGAGGTATTCCACAAAAGAACGGATTTTCTGGAAATTGTCTGATCCATTTGACTTTCAACCGAAATTTCCGGAATTTTTGGCAAAATGGTAAGCACCCTAGACTTTATCTATGTTGTAAATGTTTCTTGGAAAATGCCGACGGTGAATTTTTTAACAAGAAGTGGCAAGTGGTAGCGGTCCAGCACTGACATTAGATTGTTCTGTTTCCAAATTCATACAGAAAGAGGAAGACATAAAATTCCTGTCAACAAAGCTTGTTCACCTTCTTCAAGTGTCCTGTGGATTCTGTACAGATGTCACAACATTACTACTAGACACAACTAGAAAGTCATTTGTGTTTGAGGATGAATTGAATGGGATGATGGAGTAAATTACCAATTGGGTGTATAAACTGTGACCAGGCCTACTCCATGTTTGGGGTGTCATGCTTGAGTGGCAAAGCCACAAAAACAAACCGGCAAAGAAAGAGGCTCTCTGTCCCTTTCCCCACACACTCGCTCAGTTGTTTGTACATGTCAGTGAGACCCCAAACATGAAGCAGCTTATAAGCTATTAGTTTTTTTATAATGTATATTTCATATTATAATGCAAATATTTCAAGTTGAGTCAGCTCTATCTCTGAAATGAACTGATCATTATTCATGATCCTCAAAAGGTTAAAGTGCCTATCACCCCTAGTGAGAGATTTTCAGAATCAACTGTATGTGCATTGAATAGTTGATGGTAGAATATTTCTTGTTTTGAACGTCGCGTTTGTGAGTTATAGAGATTTGAATTTACAAAATGCTAATTAGATGACGTCAACCTGGGAATTTGCCATTATTTCCACGCCAATTTACAATACGCAGTTTAAAGCTAGAGGATAATTAATTTGATAAATACTAAAAATAAACTGTGGATAGTCAATTGATTCGTAAAAAATATTACTTGGAAGTAAAAACAAGTAGTTGCATAATAAATGATTACCGGGTTGATGTCATCTAATAAGCATTTATTTTTGAAAATTCAAATCTCTATAACTCACTAACATGACATTCAAAACAAGAAATATTTTACCATTCAACTATTCAATGTACATAGAGTTGATTCTGAAAATAACTTTCTCGGGGTGATAGGCACTTTAAGAGTTCTATGAAAGACAATGTAAAAAATGACTGGTTCATATACAACAAAGTTTACCAATAACTTCTTCATTTAAAATGCTGCTTTTTTATTCATTTCCATGCACTTTGTACAATAAATTATTACCTACATAAGTAGGGAGATGATTAATAAAATTGATAATAAATTGATAAAAAAGATTTGTGGGTTCCTGACTGACTGTTGCATTAAGTAGCAACATTCCAATTTCTTTAATAAAATAATGTACAATGTTACACCAAGCATGTGTTACATGGTGTTAAGCAAACTGCCAAGCCATAATTATCATTAGAATGCACCTTTCACATATAACCATGCAACTTTTTCTTGCCAATGTCCCCTTGGTGGCTGCTCTTTGCCGCCGCTCGGGCTGCCCATGCGTGCACTCCTCCTGGAATAGGCACCAAAAGGAGGCATGTTTCTCACTGTACGTTTGTTCTTTTATGCAGTACAAATCTGTTGGCTGGTAACTAGCCAACTGACAGCTGGCTGTTTGTTGGCTGACTGTAGGCCATCTGTCAGTCAACTTTCGGCTGACAGTCAGCAAGATTTGGGTAATAGTGTTGGTCGACACATTATACTGAGTTACATGAATAAGAAATTGTCATATTGAAAGTGAATTTCAAGTGACATTGTCCTGTTGATCAGAATGGAGAATTCATACCTAATTTGGTGCCAAACTTTAACTTGGCCCTTCTTTGGAATCTGATCCACTCCCTGTGAAAAAAAAAAAGGTTTATCGTGTTAAAATACCTTCATTGACAATGTGACTGTTTTCTATTAATAATAATTGAAGGGCTCCCTGCAATAACGTCCTGAGTGTGTTTTTGGAAAATTTTCACAGAAATCTTGGATTTTTGGCCTCCAAAGGGACTCGCTTGCCAAAATTATGACTGGAACATGTACATATGACTGAAAGGATTTAAACCAGGTCAACAAATCTTCTATCTTCGAACAGAATAATTTTTTATTTTGAAAAGATACATAGGGTGTCATAGAGGCCCAAAACATTTTCTCAAAGATGTGGATTTTCTTCCCCATTTTTGAGCTGTTTTAAGTACCTTAACAATAATAAATCATTAATTTGACAAAACTGTGCTTTTAAAGGCCTAAAACATACAATTTTAGTGAAAGTTACCAAAAACGCACTCAGGACGTTGTTGCAGGGAGCCCTTCAATTATTAAAATCATATTGTCTATGGGACTCACGCAGGGTTTTTCTGCCATCACTTGTTTGTGAGAGATGAGACATTTGAATAAATACAGTAATCATGAAAACACTCAGAAAATTTGTCCCAAACCAAACAATAAACATAAACTTTTTTTTCCCTGTGGCAAAAAAGTTAACCTTACAAAACTGTGTCACTGATGATACCTACATTTATTTAGAAACAGATGTTCACACTGTTTACTAACAAACATACTTAGTTGGGCTGGAAGTCCATTGTTGTTAAAAGGGGTAGTGTCATGGTTGGGACACAATAGGCAACAGGTGATGGTGATGATGATGATAACTTTAATTAAACTCGGGTTGGGGCTCATTAGGCCCCTTGCAATAGTATATGCTAATAGGTCAAGTGAGGAAAGTGTTACATATAAAAACAACTTTCAAATAAAAAAAAATTATAAAATTAATAATAAATCAAATTATGACTTAATAATCGTCAGACACTTGGAATTAAAAGTTAGTCCATGCATGGCTTGGCGAAAGACCTCCTGCTGATGTCAACATTCTCATGATGTCCGACAGAGACATGATACAAGGCTATGGGGACTGCCCATGTTAATGAAATAAAAAAGAACCTTGTTGCTGTGACAGTTTTGTTCTCGCAAAAGGTTGCAGCAACCTGTCCCTGCAACTGGTCACCCAGTGTGTCGACCCAACCTTAAACATGGGAAATCGAAGCACAAGGAAACAGAAAATTTCCCATTCTCCTGTAAAGCACTAGACACGCTAACCACTAGACCACCGCACCTCCATTGAAAGAATATGGGCACGGTAATTATTGGTCTGACAGCCAACTACACAATCTCCTACACAGTATCAAAAGATTAGCTAACTTACTTTATATATCTCCTTTTAAAGAGCTCACAGATTGCAAGAGTTACAATGGGCCATAAAATGACGATGATGATAGAAGGGACCGGCACATCGGCGAGACTGTATACAGGTGGATTGTGTTGACTCCACCCAACTTGGGACAATGCAAAGTAGATTACTTGAAGAACCAAACTGCAAATGATAAAGGTAGACTCTAGATAAAAGGCAATTAAAAAAAAAACACACAGAGAGGAGGGGTGGGGGATGCAGGGGTCAGGAAGCCAGGAGAAAAAGGGAAAAAACAAAAGCACAGAGGCTGAGCTTCCAAGGAAGAGGCAAGATTCTAGGGCCAAATTCATAAAACACTCCTAAGTTAAGATGTGTTATAAGTATGGCCTAATGTTGGAATAACAGGGTTTCATGAATCTGGTCCCTGGAGTTAAGGGCATGGCAAGTCTATAATGTTCAGATGCCTCATTCTCCACATTGTATATACTGAGATATGGACCGAGGTATAGTGGTCCAATAGCACATTGGACGTACTTGTACCCAGAGAGACGTTTCTCACATGATGTAAATGAACTTGAACAAACACTTACATAACAACCACTGAGCAGATCCAGGACTTGTTTACAAAAGGTGATTTTCTCCACAGCAAATGGAGACGATGCACATAACTTGAAGACATGAATACTGAAAAGAAAAAAAGAAAAACAGTACAATCTTTTTAAAATTATTATTTGCAATCAAAAAGAGAAAATACAAGCTTCCGGACTAAACTTAACCTTACGTTGTTTTGTATTCACGAGATGGCTCTTAGAGCCCTTTGATTACATCTAAACTCACCAAATAGAAGAACTAGAAAAAACATGTTGATATCTTGAGCCATGGCCAGTGCTTGAATGTGGCTCTGCCCCAGGCCATTCCAGAGTTCAGTGCTATTTCTTTAGGTCAAAGAAGAATATTTACCAGTTAAATTACTCCATTGCATCATCATTAATTATACATGGTGTGGGAGGCAACATGGAGGTGCACATCTAACATTATCTATGTCCAGGATTATATTATGCAAGTATTGTTTAACAAAAATAATAATTTACTTCATATTTTGACAGTTATTTTTCATTTTCATATTACGTCATATGTGACCGAACTCATTGACAAATTTGACTAACAATACAACTACAAAAATTACACTTACTAACTATACACGGATCAAAACACACCAATCACTGACTTGAGTCTCAACAGCCAAAAACATCATGGCTAAACTGACCAATGACAGCAATAACCAGACATAATTATGTACCATCAACTGACGATTCACAATTCACATAACTCTGAAGATGACTTCTGCTCAGGTTGTCGAAACATCAGTCAATGTCAACAACAACAACAACTACACTAACCTGGACGATCACACTCTACAGATAAGTTTTGTGTTTTATTAATAATATAACTTGCAATTTGCTTAGCGATTGAGCTTTGAAGTGTCGGCTACTGAATCAGAATGTATTGAATGTAGTGTAGACTTACTTTTTAGACATAATTTTAAGCTTAATATGTTTCTCCATAAAAGCACTCAAAACACTCGGGAATCAATTCTGCAATGAGTTAAAGGCGCCACCAGTTCAAGCTATGTACAGCTTCGTTATCATTTTAAAACCGCTTACAGGCAAACGTTCAAATAGCCTAAATATGAGCTCAGTTGGTGTGCAAACCTACATGGCTATCACAAAGTCATACCCTGGGCAATATGTACTAATGTGCCAAACGACATTGACAATCAAGTTTAGAATAAATATAATTTCAAACCTGTATCCAAGCAGGTAGTGACAGCCACCAGATTTCTTGTTCAGCAAAAGGCAAATTCCATGGAGATTAAGAGGGAAAAGAACCAGGCAGCAGATACAAACAGAAGGAAAGAAACACACAAAGAACAAGAAGCACACTCTCCGTGTGATGTCCTGAAAAAGGAATAAACACAAACCAGTGTAAACCAAACAAACTTGTTGAATGAGTACACGTAAACAGGTGTCCTACAGTCAATTGAGGTGTGTACAGAGCCCTGTTAAATGATTATTGATATGGCCATACAAAGTGCAGCATCAAGCCGTCAGTCAAACAATCATTGCACGGTACGGTGCACAGTTGCATGTCCATATGGAGTAATACACTCGACAGGTGCCCTACTGTACACATTCTTGTTATATGGCTGGCTCTGCGAGCAGACAAGATAAAGCAAATCCTGCACTCTGATTGGCTCAGGATTGCTTGCTGTGTTCCCACAACACAAATTTTGTTTTAGACATGGAAAATCCTTAATTGTTCAGTGAATAAGAAACATTTATTTTATAATGCAGCGGAACCCTTTTTTACGTGTACCACAGGGACTACTTTAAAGAGTCAGTTTAAAAGAGGTGTATGCTAATGCCAAGCACAAATATACGCCATGTTTGTGACCATCTCCTCTAAGCATCCATCTTTCCTGGCCCTGAGGTTCGTCGCTTACAACAGAGTCAACCATATTCATTTGTACTCTTCTAAGGAACAATAAACAGACTAAAATAATTATTACCTTGAAGTTTTTATCATTTTTTCCTGTCATCATTGTCATAAGGTCTTCATCAGCCGAAAAGCCAATTAAAGACAGACACAACAGGGGTACTGTCAGGCATGACATCCACAGGATATGAAGGCCTGTTAGGGGAGGAGGGAGGAGTAGGCATGATGATAGAAGCATGATGGCAGATAGCACTAACTGACAAGACAGCATGAAGGAAAAGCAGTTTCTGAGTCCAAAGCAAAGACGACGTGCCTGAAATGTAAAACGCTAGGTAATGTACTAGTAAATGAAATTACATTATTAGTTATCAGTGCTTAATATTTTGCATGAATAGAACCTAATACAGGAAACTGTGTGTCCAGACTATTCTGCATGCTGATACATTCACATTGTTGACAAACTTTGCAATTATGGTAGAAAATAAAACCCAGATACATGTTGCACATTGCCTGGGCATTGAAATTGCTGCATGTCCACTGCAATTCAACTTCACAATTCTGGCTCTGCAATGTGTGATATGGTGTGCAACTTACAATTTTGGTTTGAGCGCATTGTAAATCAGTCAATCAGTCAGTCAGTCAATCAGTCAATCAATCAATCTGAAATCAGTCACTCAATCAATCAGTCAATCAGTCAGTCAATCAATCAATCAATCAATCAATCAACCAGTCAATCAGTCAATCAATCAGTCAATCAATCAGTCAATCAGTCAATCAGTCAATCAATCAATCAATCAATCAATCAGTTAATCAATCAGTTAATCAGTCAGTCAGTCAGTCAATCAATCAGTCAATCAGTCAATCAGTCAAACAATCAGTCAGTCAATCAATCAATCTGATTTCTGTAGCATGAAAAAAGCAACTAGAAGTACATATGAATTGCTGCAATTCACAGAACAAGGACTACATCCAGTAACTTCTGGAGTATAAGAAACCACCAACTTAAAACCAAACCAAAACTGGACTGACCTCTTTTATTAAATCCTTGAACTCAAAGCTTGCATCTCTGTGGAATGTGAGTGAACAAGGTAAGGCATTGAGGAAGGCACTCAATTCAAGTGGAGACAGTTCTGTAGGCAAGAACATAATAAATAATCATGCTAAAAATTTACTACACTGTGCAGGGTTCGACATCTGGTCAGCTGAGTCACTAGCCACCGGGCTAGTGATCTTTGAAATCTACTAGCCCGAAACGCAACTTTGTAGCCCAGCTCATTTTCCTTCTCAGGCTCTATTACGTCACTTAATTTATTATCCACTTTGCCCTTACAATATGAAAAGAAAGACCCTGAATTGCAACTTACAGTTACTGCGTTTGTTTTCTATTACTCAGTTAACATTGTCATTAAAACATCAATGTCAGCAACTTGTATGCGTCCTCTTCTTGGTCTCTCTTGAAACTTATCATCATTCTCCAACTCATCGTCAGTATAATAGTCAGATAGATCCCTATCATCAGCTGCAGCATCAATTTCATCATCTTTGGCGTCATTAGATGGACCAGGAACAGCTGCCTGTACTTCCTTTGCTTCATCAGGTGTATCTTGATCATCAGGAATTACTTCAGGTCCATCCTCTTCCTCTCTCCTAGACCTAGACCTCTTGTCATTAAAGTATGGCATTCTCTTCTTTTGCAACCAAACATCAATTGCAGGTTGGGGTTCAAAGTCCTTCACCTCTGGACAGTCAAGTTTGATGATCATCACTGTGAGATCTGAAACACTGTCATCTGTAATTCTGCTTCTCCAGACAGTTTTGATGATTTTCATCAGGGAGAACCCTCTCTCTGCTTCTGCTGAACTTGCAGGTAGTGACAGCAGTAGATCCATCAAAGCAAGAACAGATGGGCATTTATCTCTAAGATCATCATTGACCTGCGAACTGGAATGATCGTATTTCCTGTATTTTTGTTGTTGATGACGTGATACTCTAGCCAGGCAAAACTAATTTCCATGAAGGATTAAACCCTCTTTTGCGTTTTTCATTTTCGTACCTTTTACTTTTTTCCGCTTCGCTTTCCGCCTTCGCCTTTTTGCTTGGCGGTGGTTTGTAGTTAGAGAGAAAACGCTCCATCTTCTCTACAATCGCTACAAGTGCGAGGCATTTCAACACGCGTAAGGAGAGGACTGAGGAGTACATTTACCAAGAAGCGTAGGGTCTGGGTCCCAGTTGTATTTACCATCGACACGCAAGAGCCAAGAAGAACGCCATAGAATGGTCGTTTTATACTTTCTTTATTATTATTATCCTTATAACTTTACGTTTTTGTCCTCGTAAATAACTATGGACTTGAAAGAATCAAATTAAATATTAATTCTTTGAATTTTCTACTAGCCCGCGGGCTAGTAAACGGGAAATTTTACTAGCCCGAGCTAATTTTCACTAGCATCGGGCTACCGGGCTAGCGGAGATGTCGAACCCTGCTGTGGGATATGTAATGACTGAGATAACATTAACAGTAAACTGAGAGATTGTTGCCTGTTTCAAGGCAGTTTTGCAAATGAGAGCATTTGACATAGAAAACAGTATTGTTATGTTGCAGCTTTTCTGCTTGCCTTATGTTAACACATGATCATCTATAGGCAATGTACAGCTTCAGTATGCATTTACTGGACATCAAACTTCCCAGACAGGTCAGGTCATTTATGAAAATGTATTTAGAAGGAATGGTATAACCCGTTTTTCAAAATGGTGCATACTATAAAATTAATACAGACTGGCTTGTCTGGCTGCCGACCAGCTCTGACATATTGTAAGAGGTTTTGGTTGATAATAAACTACCCATATAACAGGGTTGGCTGGCAAGAGAAAATCAGCAATAAGGAACTTTGGGCAAGAACAGAGCAAGAATGCATCCCAACAGAGATTGCCAGGCGCAAGTGGAAATTGGCAGAAGCCAAAATCTGACACGACCAGGCAGGCCCTGGAATGGAATCCGCAGGGCAAAAGAAAGGTGGGAAGGCCAGTGAAAACCTGGAGGAGATCAGTAGAAGATGAGCTTAAAGAAGCCAACATCACCTGGCACACTGCAAAGAAAACAGCTACAAATAGAGTCTGCTGGTACAGCACTGTCAACACCCTTTGTTCCACTTGGAACCTAATGGATTAACTACTAACTACTAGAACAGGGCTGGGTGGTTCGAAGCACAATTATTATCAATATACGCGGCCAAATAAGAAACTGCCTTCGAGAAAACACGCGTGAGTGGCGGGCGATATTGAATTTGACGGGCTGCAAACACATTTACGGCCCTGTTTCTGTTAAACATTTTTTTTTTATTAAATGAATTTGTACGATTTGGCCTTGTGTATTGATAATAATGATAATCACATGACTTTTGTCGGGCATATAGTTTATTTGTGTCCCTCGTAGCATCATTTGCACCCTCGCTCTGCTCGGGCGCAAATGATGCTACTCGGGCCACAAATAAACTATATGCCCTCCAAAAGTCATGTGATTGTCATATTAAGCTAACCCAGGATAAGCGTCAATTTTTAATCCAGTTAAACAACTCAACAAATGAAAATTTTCTAAAGTTTTCTGCCCTTCAGTTTCAACTTTAACTCGTCCTCACAACTAGCTACAAATGACCCTTTGAAAACATTATTTTTTAAACAGAAATGAAATCCTCGGTTAACTTTTAATCAGGGATTAACGTTAATCGGTTTTCGAACAACTGGGTCCAGAGTTTTAGAAACTAACCCATACGTTTTAATTGGATTTAATCTTGTTCACTTACCATCCTCCTCACTTGACTGTTCATCACTGAACCTCCGATGTAGTTTATCTCTTGCATTTTCATGTCCTAGCCGAGGAGTTCCTGATCGAAAGTCATTGGGCAGGCCTTTTAAACAGAGCTGGGGAAATAAGGGTTCCACTGCAATGCTGAAACCCAATGCCAAAATTGTCATTAAATGTTATTGCTTGGTTAACGTATGTCAGTCAATTTTAAAAGGTAGCACAGTTGATTAAAGTACCAAAGTCAATCCTTCTGGACTGATCAATGTCTGTGCAAACATTTACCACTGACAAGAAAGAAATGATAATCCCTGGCACTAACCAGTTAAAAAGGGCAATGTGAAGTTAAGTGTCTTGTCAAAACACAACATGCAAGAGCGCACAGTGACCCATCTACGTTTCACAAAAATTTGGTCAGACATTTAGAATTTTAAGTAAAATATTAGGCAGAAATTGTTTACCCACCTAATATCAGCTTGGATAAATATGGCAGGGTTAGCGGAGTTAAATGAGCTTCCAACACAACAAACAACCTCTCCAAACTCTTGCATGATGGAAATCATCTCCTGAATGGCTGCCAACAAATAGGCCAATGATGTAAGCTGAAGGAATTATTATCCTTTCATTCACTTTATTTACCCTTTCACTCTCAGAGTCAAGTATGGAGACATGTAGTGTAGTTCTAACTTCTGAATCTGTGATGAAATCCTATGGTGTGACCATTCAAATAAAACCTCTTTAGCAGTACTTTTGCATGGTACCATTTGTTTTCCACTAATTAACTTTTACAAATTAAATGAAATTTGGGATTTTTCTTGAATTTTGATTTTTGCCACTCTCGAGAGTTAAAGAGTTTAATGGTTAATAATTGCCTTACCAGCTGGTGAGCAATCAGTAAACAGAGGCACAAGAAGAGGAACATTATCAACACTCTCCAGGTGGGGCCGGATATTTTGGATCCCTCGAGGAAGTTTAGCCTGGTACAATGAAAGAAAAATTCACCATTTGTTATTGAGTGATTATGATGTACATCAGGGCTGTCAATATAAGGGACTAGGGATTTTCCTAGGCTATTATGCATTTGAGCCCTGGCTATGTCAGGGCTCGAGACTAACGGTAGTTCAGTTTTGGCTAGTGGATTTTTGCTTTCATTAGCCACTTGAGCTAGTGAGAATCGTAACTGAAGCACCAGACGGAACCAAACTGAAAATTATTTCCGATGAATGGCAAAAGCAAATTGAGAACAAAATACTGAAATATAGACTGTAAACAGATAATATAAATATAGATAGATAGAAAGATAGATAGATAGATAGATAGATAGATAGATAGATAGATAGATAGATAGATAGATAGATAGATATCTTTATTTGAATAGGGTAACACATTCAGCTATTTAGATAAACTGATATCAACGGAGGCCCTATATACAAATATTTACATCAATATTATTACATGTACAGCGTAAAAAAGAAAAAAAAGTAAGAGATAAATTAAATAAAAAAAAACTGTTTACGTTTTTTTCGTAAGTTAGTACATTCATAAGGTGTTAGTCTTATCTTCTCAGTACGTTAGGACGTTTGTAAGGCGTTAGTACATACATACATACATACATACATACATATTTATTGTAACTCCCTAAAAGGGTTTTTCAGTTACAAAGTGGATAAAATAAAATACAAAGAATAACAATTAATTAATAAATATAAATTATGTATATTCCTAATTAAATTAAATTATAAAGTAAAACTGATCAAGTTGTGTTTTCAATATCGTAGATTTTTTCTTAACCCTTTGTATCCTAGTTATGCATGTATGCGTAAAATTATTCCTACCAGGAATAGAGGGGCTTATACCAAATTGCTAATTGAGACCCCCAAACCACATGGCTTGTTTTGGTTTGGAGTTTTCGCTAATGGCAAGCTTTTGAAGGTGATTTTCAGCAAAGAAACCTTTGGAAAGCGATGGAATCTGAGAGCCATTTTAAAATGTCGGAAGAAGGATCAGGACACAAAGATCCAGCAATTCAAGAGATTTTGCCAAATTTGCTCAAAGAAAGTGATACAAAAGTTGTGACGAAGTGGAACTACTAGATCGGAGGAGATGATGAACAAAAATCAGTCTATAAATTGAATTTTCTTCCTATAGGAATGAAGATGACCTTGATGAGACGAAGGCTTGGAACCCTGTTGTTATATTTTATGAGGAATTTGTGTTTGGCTTCTGTTGTTTTGGCTGAAAATGGCGAGAATGTTGCCAAACAAATCACCCCTTCATTCTTGCACTTGATATTCAAAGCTCAACGTTTGTGCTATGTACATGAGGAATTTCATGGACACTCTCAGCCTGACATTGTCCGCCATATTCATTATAATGACCAGAGTGTATGGTTTGCGCTTACAGCTTGAAGGTGTCATAGTTGACCTGGAATTGAGCCTGAGGAGTCAAATGAAAGCTAAATAAAATTAGTTATAGATTTAGTTTGTCTTGTAGTCATTCAGTGTCATGTGAATGTTACAGAACATTTTTTTTTTTAAATTGTATTTGCCTTTAATGCTAATTTGTTTTCCTTTGAAAAATGTTTTGGTTGATTCGACTCAATGTTTATTACTTTATTTTGAAAGAGGGACTCTTAAGGTTTCATTTGATGGGTAAATTATGTGGTTGTAGCCAATATATAAACACTTTGAGGATCAACATTTGGCATTAACCAAAACCAGGCGAGGAAAAATTAAAGAAGGCCAGGATACAAAGGGTTAACAATCAGTATGACACATGTTATTGTCCCCACCCCCTGTACAATTCAAGCTAGTAAAAAAATATTTTGGGTAGTGAATTCAAACCTTTCACTAGTCCCTAGGCTAGTAACCTGAAAAGTTAGTCTTGAGCCCTGCTATGTTCATAGAAAAATAAAAATATTGACAATACCAGAAGCAAATTTCCCCCGGCTATTAATCCTTCACTTAAAAATTAGTGACAGCCCTGGATGTGAAGGCACAATGGAGTAGTGGTTACCTGAAGGAGGGTGGTTGGTTTGAGGCCATAGTCTTGTGTTAATTCCTGATACAAGAAACTGTACTCCACAATAGTCTCTCCACCCAGGTGGATAAAATGGGTACCAGTGACATAATACTGGGAGTTACCCTGCGATGGACTAGCATCCCATCCAGGGGGGAGTGGCAATATTCCTAGTTGCTTCATGCTGCAGAAACTGGGTTAAGCTCCAGCCGAGTGGGTACCCTGTGGCTCGTGTGCGACTTTACCTGCTTGGTGCCAAGTTGAAGAGCAATAGACATTCGGCTAACGCATTGTTGTACCCAATTCAAACCTTCTGGGAATAAGATTCTTTGTTCACAATATTTCAATATAATTTCCATGTCAATGCTTCATTGATATGGAAATTTGACGAACAAAGAGTTCTTATCCCAAAAGGTTTGAATTGGGTACAACAATGCGTTAAGCCGAATTTGTCTATTTCAGCCAACCTAGGGTAAGTCTAGTTTGGCTGAAATTAGAACTCTTCAAAACTACCAATTGGCTGCCCAGGACAGCCGGGTTAGGACATGTTTTTGCACAGAAATCATTTAGGTTTAAGTTACATTTGTGATGTCCAACAAAGTGTTAGCATTAATATTTTACCCTGTTTGCAAAGAACCAGTAATCTTCAGGAGCTGACATCTGACTACTGCCCAGCAAAGTGCCTCCGTCACTGTGGCTTTCTAGTAAGGGGTCTATTTCAGTTCCTTCCGCTTTATGAGAAACTGGCAAATGGAAAGAAGGTATTATTTAATTAAATCCAGCTAAAATTCATTACAATGTATATCACTACCTTTAGTAGTCTTCTATCACCACAAAAAAAGGCAGAGTGTACTGGGGGACCCCCATATAAAGGCAACAAGGGTGATTATTGCACTTTTTTGGGGTAAACAATTTTGTGGTTTGGTACCACTTAGGTGGTTAAAATCGAAAATGACCACTGTCAGAGTTAGTCTGACACCTTTTTGGGTATTAAATTAGAAAAATATGCTGATGGGAACAACTTTTTAGAAAAAATTGGTGCCTCTCAGGGGTAAAAATTAATGTGAGCCACACCCACAAAACAGGTTTCTCGTACCTGGGGTTCATTTCCAAATTTTTTTTGATGATTACCCCCATCAGAGTGCCTTGCAGTCTAACAGAGCACCTTGTTCATCTTTATCCAAAGATTAAGCAAATTTAATGCACATGTATGCAAATGAATGTAACTGGATACAAATATAAGTAAATGCACGGAAATAAAATTTAAATTTATTCCAAAATTGATGTACATGTATGTAGCCAGGGCTGTGCTCTAGCAGTGCCCAGGGGCCTTAGGCTCCTTACTTTTATCTTCGGGCGACTAGAAAAACTTACTTTTGCACCCCAGATTTCATAGTTGGGAGCCTTTGGGCTTCCTGTGGTTCTTTTAAGAACACAGCCTTGGTAGCCACAATTACCTTTCTCAGGTGAATCATCACTCTGTACTCCCCACCAGCTTACATGTTTCTCATCACCATCCTGCCCAGCCACATGTATATCATCCTGAGTATCAAACAGACTCTCAGCATTCCTTTCTGATACTGTCGCACTACTGCTGCGGTCCTCCATCAGATGACCACCCTCTCTTAAAGAAATGTGACAGTTCCACCCTGTCTCCAGGCCCATACGCTCTGCAAACACCTGTTGTAAATATGAGATGTTTTGTTCAGTTAAGCATTTCTTACAGTGAAGAAAAAAGCCCTAAGTGACTTATGATAAACTGCCAGATTCTCCTTCCAAATTGCCTTGTATTAATTCTCTTGTGATTAACACAAGGAGAATTTGATGTTACATCAAAAGTCACTAAGGGTCTTATTCCACTCACCCCTTCAATTGTAGTATTGTTATTAGCATTGCAAGTAGTGAATTGTAAATAGTGTAAAACAATATTCCATGCAACTGTTTGTAAGTGATGTAACTTATTAAGTAATGTATTGTAGGTACGTTTGTAGTGTTACGCAGCTCTCGCTGACGTTGTCGTCATGGTTGCTAAAGCTCCCTAATGTCTTGGTTTTTAGTATGACCTGGCAGGGTGTGAAATTCACTGCATGTCACTAGGCTAAAACCTCGTCATTTCATTGAAACCATGCACCAAGTTTATTGTCTGTACTCTGATAGAGACAAATTTTCATATTTGATTTAAACGATGGGGGATGAACCCTAACTACAGTTTTAGAGTTGTTGCTATAGGGACATTATTTCATGTGTCTTAAACTGCTAACATGGTGGGAACTATGAAACTTAACATAAAACATCGCTAAATCGACATTGAACATGCGCAACTAGTGCCAGTCCCTTACCGTGCATAAGAATGAAAAAGCGCAAAAATTTAAAGGAAAAGAGATAAAAATCAAATGTCATAGCCGAGGAAGTTAAGAAACCGATTATGTGATGTTTGGGACTTTTCCATAGCAACCACCTTGTAGTTAAGGTTCTCCCCCCTTTAATAAAATCAACCAAACGTCTTACCCTGCTTCTAAGTTCATTTTCAGCTGAAAAATAAACAAATCGGATTCCAGCATTGTTCAGGTCTTCAATGAGAGGAAGAATATCCTGTAAGAAGTCAAGTGTTAGAACTTCTGTAAGCCGAGCTTTACCTTTATTGAAGGAATATTTTGTGGCCCCATTGTAAGGGCGGCTCTGAAGTGAATAAGGGGGTGGGGGGAGACTAAGAGTGAAAATGTTAGAGACTGCAATTTTTTTGAAGCAACATAAAGCGGTGGGGGGGGAGTTGCTCCCCTAGATCTACCACTGTATATTTTTCAAAAGACAGCTTAAAAATGATTTATTTTTCTCTTCTCCCTGTTATGTTGTTTCAGATGGCTGTCATTATTAAAGGGGAGCAGGGATGGCACAGCGGTGAGAGTTCGATTCCCGGACTCAGCATCGTTTGTGGGTTGAGTTTTGTTAGTTCTCATCTTTGCTTCGAGGGATTTTTATCTGGGTACTCCGGTTTTTCCTCCCTCCTCAAAAAACTAACATTTCTAAATTCCATTTCGTCCAGGAATTTTTAGAGGGCCACCCTAATTAACCTAGGGTTAGCTTGGTGCCACCCTCTTTAAAAATTGTTATTTATTTTTTTATTTATTTGTCATTTTAAGAGGAAAGCGTTTCAGTTAAACAATTTGATAACTGACTAAATGAACTAGCCAAGTTCTCGAATTAACAATTAATTCCCATTGCATCCAAGATTGTAGCATACACTGCTAAAAGACTCATTCAGTTACCTCTGACCGGTTTATGTATACCTTTTTAGCTTGAAACTGTAATGTGACCACTCCAATGAAGATTTGTCCACCAAGTACTCTGTTAAGAAATAATTAACTGTAAGTAGGTCAAATCTGAGACTGAATCAAAGACTGACAATTTGAAATTACCTTTGATAGTCCTCTACATTGTCCACAATGTTCACTTTGTCCAAGAGGGATGCTGCTGCTGCCTCTGTGTCAAGCTTTGAAATCAGGTTCCGTTAATAAGCAGAGAAATAAAAGGGAAAATAAGTGTTATTTTCCAGTACAGTTTTAAAATAGCAACTTTTGTTAATAATAATAATAATAAATAAATAATAATTTACTACTTAATAATAATTTATTACATAAAATATGTACATAAGAATAATTATACTAAACCCTAATTATGCAATAATGTCTAAAATAATATTAAAAATTAATAATAAAATAATATAAAAAGGGGTGTCTTGAGTTTATGCCTTAAAGATCCAAAAGCAGGGCTACACTTAATGTCCATCAGCAATAATTATTTGTTCCATAGACTGGAGGCACAGTCGGAAAATGCTCTAAACTCACGCGACTTACAAACTAATCATTGTGATTATGATTACTTTACCTAAGTATGCATTGTAACATGCATACTTTAACTACAAAGAACGTATAATTATGTCCCATTAACAATGCAGATGTCTGTTGAAAAACTGTTCTTCCTAGTGCATGGAATAAATTTTTGTGAATTTCAATTTTTTTCAAGATGATTTTATGGTCCTAAAAATAAAATGTTTTGAGAATTCAAAGTTTTACCAACAATACTAAATAAAATGTGAAATGCAGTTAATGGAGCATGACGCCCTTGGCCCCGTGGAGCATCTATTTGTACTGTCTTTGGAATAGCAACTCGGGTATCGATGTACCATAAGATGGTAACCTTTGTTGGGGCATTTCTATTTATATAGTCTTATTGTAGTATTTTGCAACCTCGTCTAGTTGCAAGTTAGTTCTCATTTTCTCAGTGGCTGGATCAGTAAATAACTGTACTCTATTCATGTTTCACTTGTTATGATGTAATGTCTAGTACTTGGATAGACTGACAATTATTAAATTTTACATCAATGTTACATTGAAGGGATTTAAGTCAAAAACTAATTTGCCAACTAATAAGTGTGAATGAAACAAAAGAGGGTATACTTACAAAGGCATCTATTTTTTCTTCTGTTTCTTCTTCTGAAATTTCAGAGGTACTAACAAACAAAGAAGTTAACAACAAACAACACATTACCTAGGGTATTAATTTGAGCTTGAAAGGGTACAAAGTCATGTTAATTAACACAACAATTCTGAACATCTATGACCATGTTTGACATTTCCTCACAAAATGTTTGACTTTTGTTCTTTTTAGCGGAGCTCCATACTCATAGAACCATGCCTGTCAATTTTCACGGTCGTGGCTAGCGGAATGTTTCGTAGGCACGTACGACGTCATGCAGGGTTAGCTTGCGGGCATGTATGACATCACCCAACATGCGCATGCGACATAGTGCAACATCAGGGATTTTAGGAATATTGAAACCAAATTGAGGCTTTATTTTTCGCGCACTTCCCATGGCTACACGGCCGATGTAATGTCAGCTACAGTAAACACTTTTGTTTTGTTTTGCGGAGAAAACAGTTTGAAAATTGTTTCTTCCTGCATTTTTTTTGCAGTTTGTTACTTAAGACAGGTTGGACATTTCTCAAACAGTGGTCAAGACTGCATTTGTGGCTGCCTAACTCTGCAAGTCAAGCATTTTTGGAGGGATATAGGGCTACTGTAAGTGAATATTTTTAAACCTGATTTCGTCTTAGGACAATTTATTGACAGAAGCTGTTTTCTGTTCTATATTGTGCATTTTTGGCATCCATTTAAAATAGTTTAAATTTTGAATAATTAGGTGATAATTATGATGGTTCGGAGAAACGTGTTCTAGAATATGAGAATTCAGGGAGCTCTGCTGTTAGGCTAAGCCTATCTACATGTATATATATTAGAAGCTATCCATTAAAAAGTGCAATCAAGGTCTAACTGCATGCTGCCTGATCGACAAGTTGTGTCATATAAAGATAAACAAAATTAATGTCTCCACTACAACAGAAATATATTAACAGCAACTAAGAACAAAGCATTCACTCCGACAGACCTTTCTATGTCATCACTTTCACTGTTGGTAATCCAGCGAGTGGTAGAAGGCAACTCTAAGTACACATCACCACTGTTTTCTTCTGGTACCTGTTAGACCAAGTCAGAATAATTAATTTTACCAAATAAGCAAAAATATTGAACATAGTTATTCAGACATTAGAAATAATAAAATAATATAAATAGACATGCAGTGTACATGTATGTACTGTACAAAATTTGATGATTTGATTTGATAGAGCTGTAGTGTCATTTTAGATAAGCATTATTCTGTGAACATAAGTATAATGTTACATATTTTAATGAGTAACTTAACTCAGTGACTTGGAATAAGCACCCGGCCTCTTCTTAAAACCCTTTAACTCCCAAGAGTGCCAAAGATCAAAATTCGAGTAAAATCCCAAATTTCATTTTGTAAAATATTGAAAATCAAATGGTACCATGCAAAAGTACTGCCGAAGAGGTTTCATTTGAATGGTCATACTAGGGTTTTATGATATGGAAAAAAAATTCTGCTAGCTTCTAGAGACTGGAGCTCAAAATCATGAATGAAACTGTAATTGAATATTCCAGTACTGGGATATTGTTCAGTAATAAATATAGAAATCTGAAATTTAAAATTCAACTTGTAAAAAACCTAATGTATTCCATTTTACAAGCCCTTCAATAAAGAACAACAAAAACAACGTGCCCCTACCTCACTGACTGGACGATAAGAAAATGCCACACAATTTGCTGCCATACTGTTCCTTTGATAGAAGTCCAGCACTTTCTTCCTGAAATTGACAATAAATATAATAAGCAATTTAAGCATTACCATATATAGTGAGCAAGCAATAAAAGCTGATGAAAGTGATTATAAATGAATCTCATTCTGAATAAGCCTCCGAGTCCCTTATTTGTTGTCTCATGTTGTAGACCTTGGATTCAAAACAAGTGGTAGGGTGTTGCAGATTTCTGTCCAGGCCCTATTGATAACTGTCCTACTTTACTGCAACAAAAATGGCAAATTAAGATAGATTCAGGATCAATCACTGCTGGATGTTATTTAAAGGCAATTAACTAAACAATTTGATGAAAATGCTGAGCATATGACCTCTCAGTTGCAGTCACAGGACATAGACTTGTTCCATCCCAATAATCACTGCATGCGTCAAGAACAACATCTGCTGATCCTTGGGTGAGAAGTTGAAGAGCACCTGAAGAACAGATTTAGGATATGTAATATGGTTAAATGTAATTACTTGTGGTGCAGCTGACGAGTTATACTTAACAATGTAAATATGGTTGATTTTTCTTCATCGTAGTCACAAATCGCAAGGTTTTTTAAAGTTTCCTGTATCCTGTATCCTGTGGGACAATGTACACTAGACTGATTGGTTGACACACGACCTTGTGATCTTGTTCTTGCGTGATTTCAAGATGGTGGCAAAATCTCTCAGAAGCAGCAGGAAGAATTACAGCGTACAAGTTTCCAAGACAATGCAAGGCATTCATGGATGGGTAGGACCATTGGATATTATGTTTGCCGCTTATTGCTGTGGGATTTTTGTTCAGGCAAGTTTTGTGTTTCATATTACTTGCCATTTCAGTTAGCGATCATGGTTTCAAGTGCCAGCTACACTGTACTTAATGCAGTGAATGTTGTGTGGTCTTACTTTTGGACTATTTCACTCGGGAATCAATACTGCAATGAAGACGCCACAAATTCAAGCTTTGTGCAGCTTCTTATTTTAACTTAGTTAACGACTAGGAGCAACTCGGACTAGTCATATGTTTACTTTTCAATTGGTAAATTGCTTGTGATGCCTTGTGCAGTGTGCAACCTTGCAATAATATTGGTCAGTTTTGACCATTGGTGTAATCAAAAAAGTCATACACTGTAACTAACCTGTGTGCCTCTCCTTTGTAACAAGAGAGATCATGTTTGGGATGGGCTTCTCTTTTGATATGGATAAGAATGACTGGGAATGAATGGGAAATCTGAAAGTGGAGTTCTGAAAAAAACAACAACAAGAAAACAATTTGTAACCACACAAACAAACTCTATACTAGTTTACAAGAAAAATTGCTGGAAGAAATAATGCAAGTATGCAATATAGTTGTCGTGTTTTGATTTAATTTACAAAAGTTGGGACTGCATGACCTCTCATTAAAGTCATGTTTTCAACTTTAGCAATACAATAAAATTTAAGTAACGCTCCACATAAGAACTACTAACAGTAAACTTCATTGTTCTGCCGCATTGGCTCTTTCTCACATAGAATGTCTTTGATTTTAAGAATAGGGGAGGAACTAATGGTTTATAATTATATTTCAGTATAAAAATAAAGAATATCCATTTGCGTCAGATAAATTTTAGGAAATGTTCGTGCTTAACCAATCAGAATAGCAGAAGACAATTATTAATAGCTAATAATTTTGCTGCTTTGATGAAGTTCCTCAAATACAAGTTCTTTAAAAATTTGCATGTTTTGCTGATATTTGGGTCTTAAATTTCATGAAACCTTTAAACCTAATTTTTTAGCGGTCTTTGAGTCTTGGCCAATGAGATCACTAGTCGTAACAATGAAAAAAGTTGACATTCCATCGTGCATTGCCGTTAGCACTTTCCTTCTCATGCAGATATTACTTAACCCATTCACACCTGAGGATTTTTACGTTTTTGAGTGATTTTCTGCATACACACGCCCCATAGGATTTCGTGACTTCATATTTGGAGTTACCATTGAAAGTGCTGCTGTTCTAAAACACTGAAGGCTCGAGTTTACTGGAAACGTCATTGTGACGATCTCATTTTGCTTGTTTGATTTGCAATAAAGGGTCCAATATGAATGATCTACGATTTTTGGTAAGTTCACAGCCATTTTTCATCTTTAGTAGCTGCCTGGTGAGCATCATTAAGCTTGGAGGTAGTTCAGAGTCCACTTCTCAATGAAGCGAGTTAGGTGTTGTACTTCGTTTACGAATTTGGCTCGTTGCTCGTTGAACTGGAAAAATGGCCGCCTGGAAACGAAGTGGCTTTGGGGCTCGACTCTGGATGAATTTCTCGACCTACCGCGGCATATTTTGGAAGTTGCGACCACAGGAGAATACAACAAGCGCGAAATTTCGGCGGTGGGTCGGAGTGGCTGTGGACTTAGTATAAATATGAAATGTGTGCGGAAAGAATCGAACGCTGTCCAAATTTTTGGCTTTTTCCCAGCATGCAGTGCGGTGGTGATATTGAAAATCGAGACAAGGTCAGTATGCATTAGAACGAGAGGCTAGAGCTCGGCCCGAGCAACGAATAAGAGCAAAAAAATTCACTGCTAAGCTAGGACTAGGACTGAATTTTGCTGTGAATGTTGACTTTTGGGTTTGCCATGATGATTTGAATAAAAAAACTAAAGGCAAAAACATGATTTTTGTTGTTTTTCTATGACGTTAAAAACGGTCATTTTTGTTATTGTCCAAATTCAAACGCTGATATTCTGCAAAAATCGCTGACTTTTTTGTGTTTATTGGGTATCTCAATTTGAAAGACTTTCTAGTCAATGCTCACAACTGCTAGTTAAGGCAATGTTCGCACGATTGAGAAAGTTACAATTTTTTAAAGCAGTGGAGTCTTGTACGGGCGGTTACGGGCGGTTCAGGTGTCAATGGGTTAAACCTGTATCAGATTTTGGAGCCAGTAATACTTGCAGACATTTTAAATGTGTGATTTATGTAAACAAAAAAGGAAAATCAGAAGAATATCATTTTGAAATTAGTGTTCATGCAAATTGATCCATTATAACACACAACAACTTACCACTGGTGATTGAACAGAAAATATGTACTTTTGTTTGGTGAAGAGATCAAGAGCACGCTCCATAAAACCGATTTCCTTGCCGAGGAGACACAGGCATCTAAAACATCCAAAATTGCCAGTTAAGGACAAGATGTAGTTTATGAATATTAAGACTATTTTTTAATTTCATGCACAAAAATTGGACTACACCGTCATATATCCATTTGGATAGCAAATCCAGGGGTGTGAAACCACTACTAACATTTTAATAGCCAAATCTGTTGATCCACAAAAATATTTACTCAAATCCAAATCCACAAATATTTGTAAACTTTTAAGATGTTTACTAAAAAATGTCCTGACTTAAGTCCTTGCAGTTGCCATGGATAGGAAATGCTTTTAAGCAATAAAGATTCCTTAGTTTTTCACACATTGCACGAGAACATCAATGAAATATTCAAGCAACAGCACAGGGTGCAGTGCATACATATGATAGTGGTTGTGACAAAAACTAAAGAACAACATGTCTTAAGAAAGTAGAGACCCAAGATCTGAACTTTATAAGTAACAAATTAAGGGAAAATTATTCACATGATCCATCAGTCCTTAGACCTGGGGGGGGGGGGGGGGGGGGGGGGTACTGGGATCAACTTTTGTTGGGTATGTGCCACTGGCCTCTCAGAGCCCCTATCTCATTATAGTCTATTCTGTGGCCAATTATAGACCCCATCTTAGTACTTATAGTACTTACTTAATACCCCAAATCCCCATTAGCCTATTACTAGGATGTACCCCCCCCCCCCCCTCCTTGGGCTATTCACCCCCTCAAAATCATTACCCAATTAAGCAACAGAAAGTACCTTCGATAGCAAGGCAAGGGAACAGGGTTGTAAGAAAGAGACAGAAGACCAGTGTGGTCAGCAAACCGTAGACATCTCACAGGAGACTTGCAGCAGGAATTAAGGAGAATGTTAAGGCCCTGAAAAGAAAAAAAAAAAAGAAAAAATAATAATTTATTTCACCAGGGATAGAAATTAGCACTTGCCCAGGCGAGTGACAAATCTTCTTTGGCAAGTACAAACTGTACATTTTTTGGTACAGTTTTGAAAGTCACTCACCCAAATGAATATTATCCAATTTTTCAAATTCATAAACAACCAAGATTGTGTATACATGTATCATCGATGAATAAAATATGAATAAGTCCTCACCAGTGGTTTAAGTGAGTTAATGTGATTCTGCCATCTGACATCATCAAACCTCAGTCCAAACTGACTCTATAATTCAATACAAAGGGCAGAATTTAAAGGCACTAAAAAATTCACTGGAAATAATAATATTGGGAGGCAATTTTGACATTTTTCACTCAGAAATTGTGTTGTTTCTTTTTTTTAGCCAAAAACGAAATTCTGTTGCTAAAATAATGGGATTAAGTTAGACCAAAACATCCCACTTCTTTGAAAAAAAATAAATGTGTTGATCTGAAGGGTCATAATTATAGGGTAATCAGTAGCCAAAATGTATTTTGCCCTTTTTGTGAACATACAGGATCTTTTGACCTGATTGGCTCTCTTTTACTTTAGCTTACATGAACCTGTCATTCCCTTTATTTGCAAGAGAAGAATGAACAATTTGCAAGTAAACAATGTCAAAATTCTATATACTACACTCTTAATGCACTGAGCCCTTCAATAATAATATAAGATACTGACGGTCATCTAGAAGGTGCAAAACATGTATAGAGTAAGACTTCATTTTTTTAGAGAGCTGATGGGTTGTTAACCTGGTATCTGCATAATTTTGTGTTGTGGTGTTTGCCAACACACTTTGCTGTATGCTGTCTTTCTTCGCCCAGGTGTATATTAAAGTGCACATGAAGTGAAATTTCACCACTGACCTTTTTTTTTTCGGCAATCTGAAAATTGGTATTTTTAGACTGAATTATTTTGATGGGAAAATAAGTCACTTGAAGTGGCGGGAACATAATTACATTAATAAGCGATGCAAGTTGGGCGTATTAGACAAGGACCTGGGTTCTAGTGACGTCTTTAGTGTGTTTACAACTGAGCCCGTCACTCATTTTCCAGTGGAGTTTTGGCAACTTGTGGAAGGATTGCTTCGATTAAATATGGCTGAAAGCAACATGTATTTTGTTGTGATCAAACACACGGATGACGTCACAAATACCTTTTTGGCCGCGCTGAAAATGTTGCAAATTTCAGGCCCCAGCAGGAGTTTTCAAACTGCTAAAAATAGTGGATCCTCTTTGCACAAAAGAGAAAAACGTTTGAAAATGAAATAAAGGTGATATGAACAACATGAAACCCTAAAACAAAACATAGTGAAATTTCACTTCATGTGCACTTTAAATGGTTATCAGAAAACTCTAAAGATTAAGTTACTGTAAAAAATTGTTTACCAATCAAGGTGACACTGACTCATTGTTCATACTGATTTCACAAAAAAATCAACTACAACTAAAAACCCTGCATGCAATGTGTATGTTAAAATACATCTAGCCACCATGTGTTTAAAAATATAACTACAAGTACATGTAGACACACCTCGGGATCAGAGGACAAGTTTAGCACTTCTCTGTGACCTTTGAAATAACTATTCCAATTGTCACCTGCAATCCAAAAGAGATGATTAGAAACAACTTAACATTCCTTTGAAATGATGATTGCAAACAAACAATACGTTACATGTATATGGAAGTGTCCGTAAGAAGAGGTTTGACTGTGTTTGCAAGTGATATACCAGTAGTTCTTTCGACCAATTGAAACAAAAAGGAAATTATTTAACCAAATGATGATCAATGCACTTACTAGCAGATTCAAAATCATTGTCCCAAATATCACCATCGTTATCATCATCATCATCATCATCATCATCCTCGTCCTCGTCCTCGTCATCAGAAGATTCTTGTCCATCTTGACTTGAAGACTGTCTGCTTATTTCACTTGTCCATGTACATGTGCTTTCTTTCCTAGCTTTTGCCTTACCAGCTAACTCTTCCTTTAACTTATGTTTCCGACTTTTTAAGAAGAACACTTTTTCTGCACAAGGGTTTGGCAGCGATAGTATACCTTCTTTGTCCACACAACACCACACCTTATAAAGAGGATCAAAATAAAAAATAAGATTTCATTCAGAGTCAAGCTTTTGGCAAGAAATTAAAAGATGTCATGGGGATATGTGCAGTTTTAGAATGTTTTTCACCGCTCCTATACAGAAAACAATCAGAGTTCAAGAATAATAAAAATTTCTACAATAATTAAAAGCATAAAACGACTAGTTAACCAATATTCATTACTTAGGATGTTCTAATACCAAGCCAATCTTCAGTGTTGTTTCACCTTCTGGCTTTTTTTTCACAAAATGAGAAATATAAGAAGAAAAAACAGAATCCTTATAGCTTATAATGTCAGCACCATATGGCAATGTTTGCCAGCAGTAAACATTTACTGCATGTACATGACTTGTATATTTATATTCACAATAAAATATCTCAAATGTACATGACACAATCATCAATACTGATGTTCAGTTCAATTAACAAAAAACAAATCATATAACTTACTGTAACACTTCCAAGCATTTCTAACAGGTTTGATGTTCTTGTCAGGCTTGACGGATCACCCAGTACGTTTTTCCAAAAGCATTGTAACACTTCTTGTAGAGTTATTTCATCTGTTGGCTATAAAAATTGTTATAAAAGTTAGTTGAATGCACATTAAACCCCAAAGCTTTTCACAACAGACCATGTTATTAATGACTTGTTAAAAGGTGTTTTGAATCAAAGTTGTGAAGTATTTAGGCATGGTTTTTTGAAAGCCAATTAATGCTAATCCTGATGACTCTGGTTGCCTTGGTGACCTCACATGACCCTGTTGCCCTGGTTGCCCTGGTGATCTCACATGACCCTTGCTAGTAACCTCATATAACCCTGGTTACCTTGGTGACCTCTATAACCCTGGTTGCCCTGGGGAACTCACATGACCCTGGTTGCCCTGGGGACCTCACATGATCCTGGTTACCTTGGTGACCTCTATGACCCTGGTTGCCCTGGTGACCTCACATGACCCTGGTTGCCTTGGTGGCCTTCCATGTAGACTACAAGTAGTCCCTCATGTTTGCTCAGGGATGGTAGAGCGAGCGAAATATGAGCACGCTTGAAAATCACCCTACATGAGAAAGGCGGGGGATGTTTATTACAAGTAAAAGAAAACCCAGATACTAATTTCTTTGTGGCTATTTTGCGCGGAGAACTTTATGAATGGCTGAAATGCCAAAAAAATCTGTTGGAAGGCCTCTATATAAGCCAAGTGGCAATGACTTTTGTCGTGTTTGTGGTTGCAATTTTAATACATATTACGGAGACTTTAAATGAAGAGTATCAACAGAGAATCTCTTTTGGATTCCTAAACGAGCAGGTGTTGAGAAAAATCGCTTGGCTGATCAGCTGTGCGAACTTGGGTTTTCATGTGAGCAATCAAGTTCTCTTTCATCCCGTGTATGTGCAAAATGCGGCAAAAAAATAAGGAATGCTGTGGAACTTTTTCGATTTCTTCGGGAAGTCTTCACGACATGCAATACTGCTGTTAAACATCGATAAATAAAGATCGATCGATAGTACACTGATATCTTAAGGGATATAAAATAAGCTGAAGTCACTCATACGCATAGGTACAAACATAATATTCAAAACAACAAATTTACCATGTCTCAACTGTGTAGCATTCGTCGATGATGACCAAAGATATGTTAAACTTAAACTTAAACTTCTTGGATAAGCAGTCTTCAGCTGAAGTGAAAATCATTTGAAACTTTCCTTTTTATGTATCTTTCAAACAATCCTCACTGCTTGGTTTCAAGTGCAAACTGATGTTATCCCAAGGCCGTTCATTTCTTTTGCCTGCTCTTCCACAATGTTAATAACGAGGACGCTCGCGTTTGCAGGTGTTTGCGCCATGCTAAACACTTGATAAATTAAACTTTTCCCAAATCCGGTTGGAAGTATCACAAGTACATGTTTCCCTGCCAACAGTGCCTCCACTGCTCAAGTCTTTTCTGGTTTCAGCGATGTTATGTTTTGATTTTTTCCAGACATGCCTGAAGTTTGTCAGCCATTGACAGAAACTGAAATTGTGTCTTGTATTGATAGCAGCTGGCACGTTTTTGACAGATGTTGACAGACTGTCCTGGAAGAGCCATTCAGAATTTTGAGCTGTGAGAGCAACAAGTAAGTTCAAAAGCTTGGGCTTTCTCTGTAGTCCCTCCTTTTTCTCTCTCCTCACCGCATCTCGCCTTGCTCGTGTGGTGTGATTTTTACACACGCATGTGTTTCGCTTGCTCTAGATACTATCCCTGAGAAAAATGAGGGACTACTCGTAGTCTACCGTACATGACCCTGGTTGCCCTGGGGACCTGAAATGACCCTGGTCGCCATGGTGAACACATGACTCCTGTTGCCTTGGTGACCACATGACCCTGGTTGCTCTGGTGACCTCACACGACCCTGGTTGCCTTGGTGACCACATGACCCTGGTAGTCCTAGTGACCTCACATGACCCTGGTTGCCCTGGTGACCTCACATGACACTTGTTGCCTTGGTGACATCACAGGATCCTGGTTGCCCTGGTGACCTCATTATGACCTGGCTGCTGGTTGCCCTGGAGACCTGATATGACCCTGGTTGCTCTGGTGACCTCACATGACCCTGGTTGCCCTGGTAACCTTATATGATCCTGGTTGCTTCAGTGACCGTATAAGGACTTTATTTGGGTAAGCTCACACGACGCTGGTTGCCTTGGTGACCTCATAGCGACATTTTCTGGGTGAGTTCACATGACCCTGGTTGCTCTGATGACCCAACATAATCCATTTTTCCTGGTATTGGTAATAATTGTTATGTCTGGTGATCTCATGACCCTAGTTTGCATGAACTAACAGTGTGTAGGTTGAACACGTTTTCTATTTCCTACCTACAACATATTCAGAGTATTATTGTTTTGTTTAAAAATATATAAAGTGGACATTCACCTTTTCTTTTTCTTTTAGAAATTGAAAAAGAACTTTGATTCTTGCTGTTCCATAATGGATTAGACAAATCCACACAACAGGAAAAGAAATAGGAAGAAGGGGCAATACAGCATAACCCTGAAAACAAAGTGTAAACAGTAATACAGTTCACCTCCCTACAATGGCCATGTTTTCTTATCCTGACTTGTGATTCAATGAAATTCTCTCATGGAAACCTCACCAGGCTGGCAATGAATCTCTCCCAATTTTGTTTTGTAAAATACTCAGAAACTAAAAGCACCATTTGAATTATTAAAATTATTAGAACCACATTTTTATTAGAGAACTCTGGGAGTGAAAAGAGAAATCATAGTTTTAAGTGTTCTGCAGTCCTACTGATATATATTTTTTTCATTAATACATTTAATTACAAAAATATTCCTCAGAGATTTACACAATCATGAATCAGGAATCTTTTTACTCTTCCTTTGGTCTATAAAAATGTAGGAAGAATTTAGAAAGGAATGATAAACATAGCACTTTTAGCATTTGCATTACGCAAAAAAAAGTTGCAGAATGTGTTAAGAATTACCTGAAGTAAAAGAATCATCTCACTCCAATGCCCAGAATCATTTCCAAGAAGAATTGTTCGTAGAATATTTACAGTTAAGGATAACACCTTGAAAAGAATATATAAAGAAAATGTTTTATTAGACTCAAAACAGGAACAGAAAAATGCTAACATTTCTACCATTTGGTAAGAAAGGCCATACTTCAAGCCTGGCAACTCACTCAGGGTAGCTTAATAATGGAAAACGTCTAGAAAAATACATGTCATGAGAAACAGAAACACTCAAATGGATATTAAACACCTAGAAGCTACAAAAACCAGATGAGTCCATTTTAAACACATATTTCAATAAATCCCCAAAACTAACAGGGCAAGGAAATATGTGATATTTAGGAAACAGAGGTACTCACCGAAATTAAAATCAGTAGTTTCTTGTCTATAATAGTACTAGTGATATAATGCATTTCATTTCCAACTATGCTTACTGGCCTCTTCAAAGAGTCATTCAAAATTTTTCTGTCAAAAAAAAAAAATACAACATGCATTTACATGTACTACATACATGTATCATTATGGCATCACCATCACATCCTTGTCAACACATTTTCTCTTGGATGAACCAATTTGCAAAAGGCAATACAGTCAAACCTATATAACGCGGTCACCCTCTGTTAAAGTGCCTATCACCCCTAGAAAGTTATTTTCAGAATCAACTCTATGTACATTGAATAGTTGAATGTTAAAATATTTCTTGTTTTGAACGTTGCGTTTGTGAGTTATAGAGATTTGAATTTACAAAATGCTAATTAGATGACGTCAACCCGGGAATTTGCCATTATTTCTACACCAATTTACAATGCACAGTTTACAGCTTGAGGATAATTAATTTGATAAATACTAAAAATAAACTGTGGACAGTCAATCGATTCGTAAAAAATATTACTTGGAGGTGAAAACAAGTAGTTGTATAATAAATGATTCCCGGGTTGACGTCATCTAATTAGCATTTTGTAAATTCAAATCTCTATAACTCACAAACGCGACGTTCAAAACAAGAAATATTTTACCATTCAACTATTCAATGTACATAGAGTTGATTCTGAAAATAACTTTCTAGGGGTGATAGGCACTTTAAGCGGTCATTTATCAAATCCCTGTAATCGCTCCCCATATTTACTGTAAACTTGACCTCTTTTAAGCATTCATCTCTATTAAGCAGAATGATACAGTCACTGTTTAGACTTCCCAATTGGTTAATTTGATTGTACACTCACTATATTATTAACTTTTATTTTTATCTCTATTATTAATATTAAATGGACACCTAGTTTAATGGTCGGGAAGAATTGCTTCACGATTTTAAAGGTATGCGGACCCAAATCACAGACAACCGTAACTGATTTTTTTGTTTCATGTTGAATGTGATGGCAAAACTTCACATTATTATTTTTGTATTACTGTTGCTGTAAGAAATAAAACATACATCATGTAAGCAACTTCACATTCTAGTTCAATTTTTTTCATGTTACATGCTTAATATTAGAACACTTCCATTAAGCAGTCAACCTCTATTAAGCGGTCAGTTGCCTATTCCCTGAGGGTGACTGCTTAATGGGGGTTTGACTGTATTGTGATAAAAATAGGGCAAAGAAGCTGACTGGGCCGGCTGTTAAGAATACTGTGATTGTGACATAGTGCTTGTGACAGAGGCCCTCTCAAAATGTCTCACAGTAGAAGGCAACATAAATGGAGTAGTTTAAACAGAAAGGACCAAGTTCAAGGGGTCCTGGGAAAAATTAGTGTAACTTAGTGGTAAATAATTGCCTGAAAGCAGCAAAACCGCCAGTTGCCGGTACATTTTGAGAGGGCTATTTCAGTGGCCTTACATGTATTATTTGTGAAGCCCAAACAGTTTTCTCGCATTTAAATGTGGTAACAGACTGAGTTAACAACTGAGTTAACTGAGAAAGAAGTTACAAAACTCAGCGATGTTGGGATAAACATGATCAAATGACTTTTATTAACCCTAATTTACCTTCCAAGAGTGCCAAAGATCAAAATTTAAGAAACATCCCAAAATTCATTTTGTAAAATATTGAAAAACAAATGGTACCATGCAAAAGTACTGCTGAAGAGGTTTCATATAAATGGTCACACCATAGGGATTGTCCATGCAGACTGAAAAGTTAGAAGTACATGTACATGTCTCCATAATACACTCTGGGAATGAAAGGGTTAAAGGCTGGTCGTTCATGCACCTCTGCACCTGGTCGTTCATGCACCTCTGCACATACATGTAGTTCTTCACTGGCTTGATTATCCAAGTTTAATTTTACTTTTGGTTCAAATCTTTCCAAGCCAATTAATTTTTTCAAGCTAAGAACTCTGTATTTTTCTTGTATTATAAATTCATTATAAAAATCTGGATGATTTCCATAAAAATGGTGGAAACTGATTTGGGTCTATGCCTGTTTAAAATATATGTTGTACTGTATGTTAAAATGAAATTCAGGTTAAAATGATTTCAACCTAGTTTGATTTTGAATTACCTTTGTTTCTGATTTATGATAACGAATCAAAGACAAAAGAAATTCAAAATCAAACTGGGTTGAAATCATTTTAACCTGAATTTAATTTCAACCTACAACATATACAGTCATGTATTTTACCTGAGATTAAGTTTAAATGGTGTTTCTATGACAAGGAACATCTCTCGTGGGTGCGGCTGGGATGACTGTATACCAGTTGTTTTGGTTGCTTCAGCTACAAATATTAAATAAATATAAATTACATGTGTTAATGTTTATGGCGCGCAGACATGAAAACACTCACACATTCATTTTGTGGGCATAACAGTCACATAAATTTCATAGTCTGCAAAGTAGAGACTGAAATAAAATGATAAATCTTAACAAGGTTTGCACTTACTAGGAGGGTTTTGTGCGACAGTAGGATAGAACACTTGACCTTCTTCAAGAATCAGAAGAGAACCTTTGTTTGATAGTTCTGAGGAAAGCTGCCAATAAAACCAGATAGTGATTTAGATGAGTACTGTTAAGATGAAGATATATGTTGTGGTTTAATTTTTATCTTGGTTTAAAATTTTTAAACCAGTTTGATTTTGATTTTCCTTTGTCTCAAATTATGGTAATGAATCTGAAACAAAAGAAAATTAAAATTAAACTGGTTTGAAAAATTTAAACCAAAACTAAATTTAAACCACAACATATACATGTGGTACGAAAGAGCATTTCAACTAGATCTGAAACTTCAAGCAAAATGCTTCAATTTATGTCAGAATAGTATCTTGTAAGAATTGTGGTTTAAATTTGTTTTTGGTTCATTTATCTCAGATTCATTACGGACCAAAATCTAGAACAAAGGAAACTGTTTTTTAAAATTTCAAACCCCCCAAAAACGTGAAACCACAACATAAACATCAATTTCTCTATAGTAATAAAGCACTGTAGTTAGAAAATCTCAATAAGCAACTGTGACTGCCTTTGTATATTAAGGAGGCTCGAAGGGGTTTCTTACAGCTTATGTACATGTCAGAACAATTAAACATTAAAATTTAATGGTCTTAGTCTCTGAAACAAATTATAGACAAGCTTATGACAGGGTTGTTAAAGTTTCCTTCAAGACCATTTATGACGTCATATCTGTTGTCATGGTAACTACATTGTATAACCCTCCAAAGACGTACCCCTCAAAGTCAGTTTTTCAAATTTATCTTTAAAACTTACTCGGTGACCTATGTTTTTTCATAAGTGTTTTTAAAAGTTTGCAATATTTTTCACTTCCTGTGTAAATTTGAAAAAAATCTGTATTGTGGAAATCGAGATAAATCGAAAAAGGGCTTTTAGAGATTTAAAAAAATTCCACTCTACAGTTTTTTTTCTAAAATGTCTCAAATGTTAGATAAAGTTGAATGCTACTTGCATGACAAATAATAGCTCAACATAGCTCACCGAGCAAATTTTTGAGATAAAAAAGGAATATTTTATGCATGATTTATTTCCAGTTCGCGCGATTTTACGCAGTATTTTCATTTCCGGTGAGCTGCGCATGCTACTTTTTGAAAAAAAATCAGCTGACGCGTGCGTCAATGAATGACGATGACATTGCATGCACATGCAGCTAAAAACCCTTTCTAGCCTCTTTAAGTAAGTTTGCCACCTTGTTGGAGAGAGAAAACATGGAACAAACAATAATTAAATATTGACATGTAAAAAAACTTGTATGTGTACACTGTCAATGAATATAATAGATTCATGACATAGTTATCTAGTAACTGTATACAACCCCCACGTGTAAATATCAATAATATTGATACACTTATGAATGGGCAATTGTCTTTGATGGCTATTGAACTATCATGAGCACCTGTCCTCATCTGGATGGCAGTTACGTATGAGAGATGAAGTTGATAACAATTTTTGTTATTCTCAATACCTGACTGATACATGTAGACAATGCAATAAATCTGTAACATGAAAATTATATAATTATGTTTGACAATGATCACTTTTTGGAGTTTGTCTATCAGTATGTACCTGTTGAACTTTCGCTGGGGCAGAGTGACCAGGTCCTAGTACCACCACATCTCCCCGAACAAGCAGATTACATGGAACACTAACCAGTTCCCTGTCTCTGTAGGCATGCACCAGTGAGATAGATGGCGAGGGTGGAGTGCACGGATCAACATAATCTGAAGGCATCCAACTGCAACAATCTATCAAAGAGACATACAACACTAACAATGACATTTTACTCTAACACCACCCAAAAATATACAGAGTACCCCCCCCCCCCCCCCCTCCTACCCCATGTAAAGTTTGGCCATCGTAAATACAGAAACATTTACATTTCAAGCTCTAGCCTTTGTCAGAGTGAAGATTTCACATGAACACATGATTACACAACCACTAGAAATCTCTAACTAGATGGATCCTTCTTTTCTCACCGTCATAATTACTGAGCAGGTCCTGAACACTTCTCACCATCTCGGTCCTCTTCAATCTCTCCTCTCTCACACACAATGTCACGTTGACAGCCATCAGCAACACAACAATGATCCCTTCCACCAATGGAAGACTGGAGCTGCAATAAGTACAAATTCAAAATAATTTACAATCAAGGTTTGCCTTATACAAATGATCCTAAAATTTAGGATTTAGGAAGACTGGAGCTGCAATAAGTACAAATTCAAAATAATTTACAATCAAGGTTTGCCTTATACAAATGATCCTAAAATTTAGGATTTAGGAAACATTTAATGTTTCACTAAGGACTCTCAAGGTCTCCCCCTTCACTTGTGTTTGAAAGCCACAAAAGCGAATTTCCGCTAATGTCGGATACTGCTGTTTCAATAAAAATGCTTATCCTTATGTCATCCAGTTCACATTTGTGATAATGCAACATAAGCATAATCATAAGCAAAAGCATATTAAAGAAAAAGGAAATGTTTTCATTTTCATTTTCTTGGGTCTTTCTGCGTGTACTGGAACACATTTTAGTCTTGTTTTGGAGTTATACTGTTTTCTGTCTTTTGTTTCTTTTATTTTATGTCATTCATGCTCTGGTTCACACAGAAGGAACCATTATTTTTATGTTACTCCGGTTCACACTATGCTTGCTTATGTTTATAATAGATGCTTATGCTTATGTCGTATGTGTGAACCAGGCTTTATTAGTGCATTTGAGGAGAAAAGTATTACTTACTTCCTTGTTGAACCAGCCAGGGCATATGACAAAACCATCAATAAAAATTCAAGAATAAGGAAACCAAGGCTGATAAAGCTGATTGGCAAGTGATGATTATGACTCAAGGTGTTCCACAGATCTCGTCTCCAGGTACAATTGTTAGCTTCTGTATATGTAGTGAGCTCAACTTTGATGGCATCAAAAAGTCTTTTCAATGCTTCCTGAGACCTGAGGCCAACTGATTCATCGTCTGTCCTCTGAAATTATAATTAAATTATGATTATCAGAAATCTTGCACAGATGATGATCCTTGAGGATTCTGTATATCAGTACTTGAGGTTGAAAATATCAAAGAACTGTTGAAGATCTTAAAAGATCCTGCTAGGCTTTTACCAGGGTACATTACCTATGCAAACATGGTTGGCAAAAATGTTTAAAATGGATCCAGTGACACAACTGCTTAGTTTTCTGCGTGTCAAACATTCAACAAAACAACGGCCAATATAGCTATAGTTAAGAAAAACACAAGGGCGAGTGGCTGAAAAACATATCAGGTACATGTACATGTAGTAATCAGTCAAAGATTACAAAAATCAAAACAAATTATTGTACTTTTCATGGAATAAGTAACATCTATTTACTGAGATCCATACACTGTAGTCATCCTTGGTGGATCAAGATACCATGTAAAAATGTTTGTGTGTCATAGAAAATGTATATCTGCTGTTGACAAATTGGGCAGAGCCAGGAAATATCCATACTTCTCCCATGGGAGGTCACTGAAGTTACTGAGGTGGAGGGGGTTCTTAAAAGCCAAAGTTTGAAAAGGAAAGTGGTATGACGCCCCGGGGGGGGGGGGGGGGGGGGGGGGGGTACTCTGAAAATTTTTGGGTGGGGGTGTGCCGCTGGGACTCTCAGACCCTTAACCTATGCTAGACCATTTTTAGCTGCATTTTGCAACCCTATTCTAGACTAAACACCAAAAACCCTACCCTATCCTAGACCTACACTGTATTCCAGACTCGCTATTTTCCAGAAACTCATTCACTATCACAGTTATTAGTTAACAGGGGTCAGTAAAAATGCCGTACTGCCCACCGTACCGATTTTAAAATGCCATTTGCCAGTAAACCTTGTCTAGAATAAATTCTTCACGCAACTGATCAGTTTCGCGGAAAATGATACCCTATTCTAGACCAAAAATCTCTGATTACTATACCCTATCCCAGACTAAACTGCCTGAAAACCATACCCTTCACAGCGGCACATACCTATATAGCTCATATATGGGAGTACCCCCCCGGGTGTGGTTGCTGGAACAACACAATGCAAAACTTACTTCCTGAACTTCACAAAGAATCTCCAGAGTTTGCATGTCAATTTCACCTTCGCTCTCCCCCTACAAGTATCAAATGAATGATGTATTCAGTTCCTTGATACGATCCAGTACAGTTTAAACAAAACAAGCAACCATGCATTGGGGAAAAATCACAATGTATAATTAAGTATAGGGGTTGAAAATCTTGCCAAAGAGTTTGACGGTGCATGACCGAAGTCACCGAAGGACGACGAACGTTTGAAAAAGGCGGCATTTTTATACCTCGACTAGAAACGTAACAGGTTTGATTCACAGCTTTAATAGTTCATTTTAGCACCAGTAATTCATCTTACCAGCCCTTCTCGTCTCCTCCAACTCCATGATCGTCGTACTTCTGATGCAGCAGCCGAACCTTTCGGGTAACTTGACTTCCTTCCCCCGTCCGACATTACGAATGGTTGTCAGCAAACACCAAATGTTATCGTTTCCCTTTGAAAACCCCCAAAATTCATTACCGATTGAGGACTCAAACATGCTCTCCATATCCGTAAGAAAAATATACAGGCTGCTCCATTTTGCCCGCTTAATATTTGCCTAAATTTCGTCTGTTTTCAAGGATTAATTGGCAAATTCGAGAAGTTCTCTCCGAAAGCCGCCATGTTGAAGTCCCCGCCAGAAAAAACTCGCTCCAGATTGCCGCGGTATTCCCATCCAGCCGTTCTTCTGTGGGGAGGGGTGGGTCAGGTCTCTTCGGGGGTGGGGGGGGGGGGGGGGAGGGGGGAAACTGACAGTGTAGAAAAATAAAATGAGGAAAGAAAGAAGAAGACAAAAGAAATTTCTGGATGAAAAATGAAGAGAGTAGAAGGCAAAAATGAGTATTTTCTTTCATTTTCACCATGGCGGGGTGGGTCATTCTTGTCCCGAGAGAAGTATTTATTCTTAGTCAGTGTTTGCTGGATTCAGTTTTTTTTTCTGTAAATAAATTTCATTATTATTCAACTGTGACGTCATTACACCTTATAAGAAAGAGAGAACATGCAAAATATCCAAGCGTATTACACAGTAGATTGCTGTATTACACCTTAGTGTCGCGGTGTAAAGACGCAAGCTATTATAAATACAAGAATTTTAGTCAAATAATAAATCCCTTATTGGATGGTTTAACAGATAATATGTGCGGATATTTTAGTCATTGCTCACATTTTTTGAAAAAATACTACACAACTCGTAAAATATCCGCATATATTATCTGTTAAACCGTCAAATAAGGTGTATCTATTCCACAGCCTGATCGACAAAGAGATAAAGCAGTACGACAGAAACACGACCAATGATGTCAAAAACAAAGGCAATATACTTTAATAATTTTTAGTTTACAAGTTTTTAAATAAATAGTGTACTCACAAACTTAAGTGATACATGATTATACCCACATAAAGACTTCACCAGCATATAGCTACTATGCATAACAATGTCAGTGACAGGACCGGGGGGGGGGGGGGGGGGGGGGGTAATCCCTGGTATGACATATACGGGGACATGCTGCTGGACAGGATATGGTTCTCGGCCTTTTCGTCCTGAACAGGGTATATAATTTAGCGTGGGTCTGTCCAAAACAGGGTCTGAATCTGTTCTAAACAGGGTGTGGTTCCCATTCTGGTTCCTTTGTCCTAAAGGAGGATATTTTTAGGTATCCCATGATGCAACGTGAATGAATTATATTATCAACTGAAATTGCGTGACCGGTCATTTGCCATGGAGTTGCTCGAAGGGAGCGCATCATCCACTGCGTAGATTTTAGCGTAATTAAATGCTAATGTCCCCAGGATTAAAAACGATCCAGGGTTAAAACACAACAAAGAAACAAAGCGGATCAGCCATGCATGCCACTTGAAACGAAGTTAAAATATTGCAACACATAGGCAAACAGGCTCGGATCAAATGATATCTAAGTAAACTTTAATGTACATAGAAACCAAATAGCTATTTGATTCACCTTTTATTGCATTGGAAACAAAGAAAAAGTCTCGTGAAGATCAGTAAAATTTCACCACGCGTACTTGCCATCGCAGGAAATTTGACACATCAGGATCGATAATTACACGCTAGGCATCATGGGATACCTGAAAAATCCTCCTTTCTTTGTCCTAGAGATTGACAGGGTCCTAAAATAGCAGGTGTTGTCCTACACAGGGTTGGTATTTTCGTTTCTTTTTTGTCAGACCCTCAGCGGCACCCCTATACCCAAATATTGGTCATGTACACCCCCCCCCCCCCCCCACCCGGGACAGGACTGAAAGTTTACAAAACGTTTTTGGTTTTGTGGTAGGATAAAAGAAGACACCCTAATTAAACTATTGTATGGACAAAGTACAGGGTGTCCGAAAAAAACATGATTCACAAGCGATATACATTGTATGCATCAAAATACCAGGCGTTCTTAAACACGAAGTTCTGGTATAAAAGGCTTAAAGGGTGTGAAATGCAAATTAAGGCATCTTTCAGTCACAAAACGTGGTTAACTTGGGCGTCCTTTAAATAAAATTTGCTTAAAAAATCTAATTAAACCAAGATTTTACCTAAGCAAAAAAAGAAATAGAAGTTCATAAATACTTCTGATCAATATAACTTTCATAAAGTTTTTCCAAGTTGTGTTAGCAATGGTCTTTAGTTATGATGCATGTTTTTTGTCAGTTGTTAAGGTTTCAGTGGTTGATTGACGACTGGAGGTGAGAACGGCCAGGCCAGGCTCCTTTTATACTGGAACTTCGTGTTTAACTGTTATGTACACTATTTTCATGACTGTGTAGTTTCAGTAGCCTGATTGGCCTCCATTATTTTTTATCACATTTCCTAGCATGTAAAAGCGTGTAGCGTGGAAAACGGGACGTTTGCCCATGCTAGAAAGAAATCATGTTCTTAAACCTGATTGAATAATCATGATTCCTTGTTTTAACTTACACTTCTTTCTCACGTTACAAAAATTATGATGTTTTGAGTAACTGTTCAGAGATATTGTACAATATATTGTACAATAATTTTGTTAACAACAGTTGAACATGATCCATGCATGACCACCTCTTGTAAGCAACTATCATTATAGTTGAAACCTCTCGTAAGCGACCATGACCACTTTCAATGCACCATAACTTCTATATGATAAAACAGTTTCCACTGATAAGTGTTTTGTATGACTGTATTGAAATTACCACTAACAGGTAATAATGTGGTCTGACCTCTCGTAAATGATCACCTCCTGTAAGCGACCACCTTAGCTTTGCATTTTTGGTGGTCCTTACGGGAGGTTCGACTGTGTACTATATATTTTATACATTCCAGTTGTTTAAGTTATAAGTCCGGTAGTTCTCTGCTGCTACTGGGTGCCTGTTGTGCCCATGGCCTGCAAATAAATCAATCAATAAAAGGAATCAATATTAATGGTTACTTAATAAATTAATTAATTTCTATCAATTACCTGTAATCACATTGACATCATTATTTCGTAAATTAATAGGAAAGTTGGCTATCTGATCATAAAGTAATCAAACAGCCATTGAAAAACACAAATTAATTATTAATTTATCATATGACCCATATGGCCCCGCATTTGCATGCATTCTTTTCAAAACTATTTACAAAAATATAACTGTTTGAGCAGGGCCAGAAAAAGCCGTATGGCAATGCTAAGCATTTTGACATCAAATTGGTCATACGATAAAATACTTATTGACTAAGTTAGATTGTGCAGGATGGGAAAATAATTATTGGGTTATCGGTCATAACACACAAACCTCACTGTGCTTGGCGCATACACTGTAACCTTGAACTAAAATTTTTTCCCATCCGGGCCTCCCACTCAGTGAATAAGTACAATATGATTTAACAAATCTTGATGGTTTGATTCCAGAGTAAAGGATGCTTCAAAATTAATGTGAATAAACTGATGCAAGGTTTCGTATTAAAAACAGTACATTTAGTAAACAGAAGGAGGAACAACAGCATTAGAATGTACTGTTTGATGGGCTCTTTCACTTCAATTGTTACAATTAATTTTTATACTTTATCTTTAAATTTGCCGCCATTTAATTAAAAATTGAATTATCATTTCAGATCTGTATTTATTTTTATAAATATAAATTGTTTTCATGTAGTTGGTTAAATTTTGTAGATAACAGTATTCTTTAATTAAAATTTTGATCAACTCTTGTCTTACTCAATGTTTATTTTTAATTATTAATTTGCATGATATTAATATTTTGCATTTAAGTAATGCTCCACATAAGAACTAAGTGTAAACTTCATTGTTCTGCCGCATTGGCTCTTTCCCACACAGAATATCATTGATTTCAAGGATAGAGGAGGGGCTGATGGTTCATAATTATATTTCAGTATAAAAATAAAGAAAATCCATTTGCGTCAAATAAATTTTAGGAAATGTTCGTGCTTAACCAATCAGAATAGCAGAAGACAATAGCTAATAATTTTGCTTATTTGATGAAGTTCCCCAAATACAATATCTTTTAAAAATTGCCTGTTGTGCGAATGGGTCTCAAATTACTTGAAACCTTAAAAACATTAGACAAAATGCACCTTGAACCTTAACTTTTCAGCAGTTTTTGAGTCTAAGCCAATGAGATCACTAGTTGTAACAATGGAAAAAGTTGACATTCTATCGTGCATTGCGGTTCAGCACTTTCCTTCTTGTGTGGATCATTACTTAAAAATGAAGGGTAAAATCTTAGGCCCTGTCCACACATATGCATTTATGTTCGTAAACGCATACGTTTTTATACATTTAGGCCTCCTGTTCACACGTTGACAAATATTTTCGAAAAATTAATGCTCTCCAAAGTGGATATTTTCAAAAACGCCATTTACCATGATATTTTTGTAAATGCTGACATCACAGATTTGGACCCAGTCCTTATCTACGCATGCTCAATGCAGATTTTTAGTGTTTACATATTGTTTTAGCGTTGATGTGTGGGCGGGTGAAAACGAATCATAAACAATGGCTGGCTTTGTGTGGACGGGAGCGTTTTAGAAAAAAAAAATATGCATTTACGCACATAAACGTATACATGTGGACAGGACAGAACACCTATAGTAATAACTATAAGTGAAGGAAGTGAAGGAAGATGTAGAAAAAGATAAGGCCAGACTATTTTTAGATAATTTGTTTAAAACATTCCCATGCAAGAAGAACCAAGGTATAGAGCTTGAGGGACGAAAAAAGATGACAATTTGACAAGTCACATCATGTTCTATTGTCAAGTAAACAGTTGATCAGAGCATGAAGATATATAATAATGGATAGATAATAACCCTTCTATGGGTCCCAAGATCTTCTTATATTCAAAACTGAAAAGGAAAACAGAGCTCAGTAGCTTTTGCTTGAGTCGTCTCAGCATGAAAGAAACAGTACCATTGGAAAGAACTGCTCAATAGCTTTGAGCTGAATCGTCACACTTTATAAGTTGATAGCACTTAATTGTAGAGTATGTTGTTTATTATAAACAACGTAAGATTTAAGTGCAACTGAAGAGCTTTTATTTGAATGGACATGCTCTGGAATTTCATCTACAGACTCAGGAGTCAGAAGTACAAAATTCATTATGAGTCAATGGTTGATGTACTAAAGGGTTATTATTAGAAATACCATAAATTATTGTCTCATGTTTGTGGGCGAAAAGGGTCAATTTTTTAGATGCTATTATAATAAGAGTTTCATGTTGAGAATATTAGAAAACAGATTTTGTAGAATCTGATAAGAGACTTACAAGACTCGAGGAAGAGAATTAGAAGGTGTTTGTACATAGAATCGTCCAGGAGGTTGACGACGACGAGAAGGGTTAACCTGCTGAGTGAAATAATATGCCATGCCACAGAGAATTGAGAAAGGTATGAATGATTAAGACTGTCAGGGATTCATCACACTGAATCAATAATATAGCAATGCCACACAGAATTGAGAATTACAAAGGTACACTGTAAGCCCATGATTAAGACTGCCAGAGATTCAACTGAATTGAGAGTTGAAGTTTTACAGTAAAAATAAAGATAATTTGGAGAAAAATAATCTTGCAATAAATCTTGACAAATACGTTTTACCATCCACTTTAACACTTAGGGACCCTTTTTATGTTATTTAAGATTATTTTTGACAAATAATTTTCCATAGTTAAGTAAACATGATTATATCTTATTAAAGGACTCCAAAAGGCTATTCCATTCTAAAGTTTCTTTATCCAAAAATATAAGCCAGTTCCACAAAATCAATGAAGCTTGTTACAAGTGACTGAAAAACTTTGTCACTAAAACTGATTGGAAAACTCTCAATTAGAACACTGTCATTTTCATGAATACACACCCCAGATAGAAGTTATTTTTAATTAGTGAAAAGATGTGTAATACAGCTGGGTATTTTTAATATTTATTTTTTATTTTTTCGAGCCTTCTTATCTCTTTTATTGTTTATTAGACAAAGCAATCTTTTCTCAAATCCTTAAGTTTTTCAAAGTGTTTTTATACAGTGTAGTGTGGGGGCAGAAGAGTGTAATAATTAACAACTATTCACCAAAGTGGAGGTGGCTAGTGGTGAAATATCCACCACTGGTCACCAACACTGAGGTGAAAAGTTGTTTTAGTACATGTATGTACTGAAACAGTGAGACAATAAAGCACAAAAATGATGATTTTTAACTTCTTTACTCCCGTCAACTATTACAATTTTCGCACGCAAATTGCTTGGAGGTGAATAGCACTTGCTATCCTGAGTTTCAGACCAGCCAATCAGAGCGTGCCAACAATGCTATCCACTGTTTTAGTATATACGTCTAATGTGTTATATTTGTTCTTGTTTTGGTGTGTATTTGTACTCTAAAATGCTAGTACTGAATACTGTATATTGAATTATAACAAAATACCTGATTAAGCAGTTGCCTTCCCAAGAAGTTCCCAGCAAAAGTAGAAATCTTCTTTCCGGCATCCTTTTTACAGCGAATGTAACCAATAAGGTTTGCGATATTCAGGGTAAGACCAACAGCAACAACCAGCTGAGAAAGCATCAAAACAGCAGAGTGCATTATAAAAGGTTTACAGTTCTTGTTCATTTTAGAGGCTAGGAGCAAGAGGGATTGTGTAAGTGCCAGTTATTGAACCTGGGCTTTGCACAGAAAGGACTGGTAATGATTTTTTCTTTTGACCTTTTCTTTTCTTTTTCTATTATTTGTTTTTTGGTGGGGGAAGGGGGGGGGGGGGGGGGGGGGGGGGGGGGGGGGGGGGGGGGGGGGGGGGTCATCTCCGCCATTCTTGCAATGGGTCCTTCAATGTTATTCTACATACATACATATTTAATAATCCTAGCAGTCGGAAGACTATACTAGTTAGACTATACTAGACTATACTTTTTCTATTTCAAGGGGGTGGAAGGGGGTGGAAGTGCAGGGCTATCCTTAAAGGAGCTATGTCATAAACTCAAAAATAATTAATAGCCTCTCATGGTTGTTCTCCTTCAGTCATTTCCAAACTTTAAATTGCCGGTCACCTTCACTGCAGTTGCTGGCCATTGTTGCTGGCTGCCGGCTGCTAATAACTGCCCGGAAGTGGGGGCCTTTTCAGAAGTTTGCAGTAGCTTGTAGCTAAGCAGTTTAAGTTAACTTACCAACCACTTAAATTTCAGTGAAAACAATGCAGCCACTAGAAAGAACATCCAAATGAGGGGGCAGATGACCAGACCAAGCCAAAAAACACGTGATTCAGCGGTTGTCACATTCTTATCATTCTGTTATAAATTGAAAACACACAAAATAATACATAACATTCAGTATGTTGGTCAGAGTGGTTTTAAATATTATTGTCAATGAGTTTAAATTGTAAAACCAAAACCAGTGTAATCACTCTGGCCAATCACAACAGATATAGAAAATCTGATGTGCAATCAGAACTTAAAACACATTCACATTGCCAGTGTTGTGTCCCAGGTGTGTGAAAATGTCATGTGAGCAAGTCACTATTGGTTTTGCTTTACTTCTGATTGGTTGAAAACGTAGAGTAATATAATTTTTCTACCAATCACAAAGCACATATTTTCCAAGTTCTGTCTGACGCATTAATCCTTAGGGGGCCAAGTTTCCTCAAATCTCATTCTCTCCATGGCCAAATAACGTAAGAGGATTATAGTCGTCTTTGGCCACTTGTGGGTATAAATTTCATTAATTGTGATCCACTTCAATCCTTGCAATCCTGCACTTTATCTCAAAACTACTGCTATTGTTTTGCTCTATAGAATCTTTTTATCCAACTATGTTGTATATTTGGTGGTATTTGGCGATATAACGTGGAAATAAGCTAAAGCGAAATTTGGCTATTTCGGCGGGACAGCCAGGGTTTTTCTCGTTAAGAATTGTAGTAGCAGGAGAATAGTGTAAAGTAACAGGAGAATATTATGAAAGAGCGAAGATAGCTACATATTGCCATCGAAATTTAGCCGGAGAATTCTGCATAGCAGGCGGAGAATTCTCCGAACTCCGATGCCTAATGAACACCCTGGACAGCGTTCCTAAAAGGGTTAATGTGAAGGATGCAATGTTTATCATGTCATGAGTATGGGATGAAGAAATATCATGAGTCCACGGCAAAAATCAAAACCCACGAGCTTCCATACACCAATAATATGCTCTAACCGCTGAGCTATGGCTGTGAAGGGGTTAAACCATGAAAAATAATCACCATACATGACACTTTTGACATTGCTGATCTTAGTAGGATGCGATTTATGTATTAATCGTATCAATAACAAAATTCTCGATTGTAATTGGTCATCCATGCGCCTATTTCTTACGTAATTGGCACGCGGTCACGTGGGTGTCCAATTACAGCTATCCAATTACAACTTTTTGTAATTGAATAGCTGTAATTGGACACCTACGTTGCACGCGCGTCAATCAGGTGCACTTAAATGTTTTTTTTTCTCGCTGTTTCCTCCTGCTTTCAAACTGATAGGAAATATCCTTAACATTTTGAGTACAAAAAACTCCACATAGACTTTTTAATCTCGAATATTGTTATTGATTCGATTAATAATTAAGTAATTTAACTTCGTGTCATACAATTCAGGGGTAATCGTGCTCGTAATTTCAAATCGTCCCCGCGCTACGCGCTGGGCCGATTTGAAATTACTCGCCTGATTACTCCCTGAATTGTATTCCACTCAGTCCAATTACTATTACGAATCTAGTTGTGAATGAGTCAAAGTCTCTTGTAGCTCAGTGGTTAGAGCATATGATCAGTGTATGGAAGCTCGTTGGTTTTGATTTTTGCCGTGGACTCATGATTTTTCTTCATCCCACACTCGTGACGTGATGAACATTGCATCCTTCACATTAACCCTTTTAAGGGACACTGTCTCGCCGAAATAGCAAAATTTTGCTTAGCTTATTTCCACGTTATAGCGCCAATTGCCACCAAATACACAACGTAGTTGGATAAAAAGATTCTATAGAGCAAAACAAAAGCAGTAGTATGGAGACAAAGTGCAGGATTGCAAGGATTGAAGTGGATTACAATTCATGAAATTTGATTTATTGACAGGCGGTCAAGAAATCAAACTTGCCATTCTTGCAAAATTTTGAATTTCTAGCCGTTTTTTTTTTGTCTGTTTAGTTCATATTTCTAAACTTCTATCACTTTTGGCGACGGTTTCTTCCAATTTCAAGATAATAAAGTAAGCTTAAAGCAAGGTCCTGGCCACAATCATGAAAACACGATATTTCAGGCGGGACAGTGTCCCTTTAAGACCCAATAGCAATCGTCACCAATTTTCTCCTTGTAATACCAATGGTTGATCAATCAGAGAGGTAATGAGAATTAAGGTCTTGATCACCCAAGATGAATTCTCTTGATATTTTAACAACTTCTCCCCACTTCTTCTATAAGAAATGTACCCACCCAACACAAATCCGGAAATAATGCGGAAACTATTGACATTTTTAAACGTAGATAGACTTAAAACCTTACTTTTTAAACAAACTTTTTAACTTAACTTTGCAGATTTTTATTCGTAACATTTTTAGCTTTTTAGAACATCTTAGTTGTAAAATTTATTGTACAGTTGTAGATTTTAGATTATATTATTAGTGTATTTTGAATGTAATTAGCGCCTATGAATTACCGAGAAAAGGCGGTATAGAAATGACTGTATTATTATTATTATTATTATTATTATTATATCTGAGTACCCCCCCGGGTTAAACCATGAACCATGATACCTTTTTGGACTCAAAAACCCAGTGACTGTTCCCATCTTCGTCTACGTAGTTCCACCATCTAAGCCCCACTAATAATCTACCAGTTACATTCTTGACAGTCCAAAAGTCAAATGACAATAACAGCACTATGACGACAAAGTTAGTGATAAAACTATCACTGAGCCAGCCACAGAGAAGGTATGCAATAATTGCTGCTATACGGAAAAGGAGATGGAACACTGTTACCATAGGGTTTCTGTAAAGAAAGGAACAACATTTTCAGAAATCAAATTACCATTTCTTTCAGTGTTACGCGACCCTTTGAATCAAAACTACTTTGAGCAGTTCGATTTACCCTGTCAATCATACCTTATATGGAAAGAGTTCGTTTCTATCATGCAGGAGTATACAAACTCCTCCTACTAGGTATGATTGACGGCAGAGTAAATTGAAATTGCTCAAAGTAGTTTTGATTCGAAGGGTTGCATAACAGTAAAATCAGTGGTAATTCATCAAAGATTATTTTGCATATTTGTGTGAAAATGGTTTACTTGCCGCCTGTGCTTGTGAAAGGGGCAAGAAATGAAGTTCTTGCACACTGAATGGGGGTCTGGTATGAGTCAGGATATGGGGCATCACGCTTTGACACGTGACTCAGTTTTTGTTTCTTGCCATACGTGCAACAGCTTTCCCACCCTCCCAGCCCTTGACATAGGTATTTAGGGTCAGTGAAGTTTTTTTGGTTTTGTACGAGCCAGATTTCTGATATACTCTGTAAGTGTTAGACGTTTTACAATAATGCAATAAAGTGCTGTTGCATTCTGTGGCAGACATTGCATTAAAGTGCTGTTGCATTCTGTGGCAGGCAAATGGCATTCAGTGTGTGAGAACGTGTCTTTTTGATATTTTTATTAGTTGTGATATATTTATATGGCTCTTTCTACTAGGAAACCAAAAAAAATATTAAGCTTACTAAAATACAATTGCACACGCACACAAGCAAGGACATGTGAACAGAAGTTTAAAAATACTTTCTCTTCGCTTTGTTCAGTAAACGAGTATCGTTTGGAGAAGATAAATGTAGAGAAAGGCTTCATAAAAAAATTGATTTTTTACAGTATCGTTTATGAGAACAACATTAAGCTAAATGTTTTTAAATGCATGACTGTCAACTGAATTGCAAACCTAAATTTCTTTTTTCTGTTGAAGACTTCATCTTCCTCTCCAAAATTTAACGCTACATCCTCAGTGCCATCCAAATGATCCTAAAATTATGAAGATAATTATTAGTGATATTTAGATAAAAAGCGAAAAAGCAGCGCAAACATGTTCCCAGCAAATTAAAACCGAAAAACATAGAAAGTGTCCCTACCGTATCCGCCATCTTGATAATTGATGACCGCTGACCGCCACAAGACGTGGCAGTTTGTTGAGGGTAAGAACGCACAGGCAACCCACACAACTAACTTTCAAATACGATCCGCAAAGAACGCAGCAAACTGCGCCCGGCAAATTTAATAGATTTATATATAAAATATATACTTCGTGATACAGAACGTTTTTGATCTTGGACTTGTCAGTGATGACTGTCCTTCATGTCCTAAGATCTCTCCACTCAGGGGTGGATCCAGGAATTTTTTATGGAGGGTGGCTACGGGTATATGCCTAAGTCTATGAGAATTTTCGTCGTTGAAATTAAAAAGAAAACTGTTAAAACCGACGGTCTAAAGGGGGTGGCTAGCCACCCAATCTACCGCCCCTGTATCCACCCCTGCTACTACGCACGGTTTATTTCCGTGTAGAACAAGAAGCAAAGGATCGCGAACGAAAATGCTGCTGGAGTACGTAGCCCGGGGGGGAGGGGGGGGGGGGGGGGACTCCCATATAAAAATGACGGGGGTGCTCGTCGGAAATTTTCGAAAAACATCCTAAAAGGTACCATAATCTCGTTTGATGGGCGTGGCTCAAAATAATTTTTACCCCTAAGAAGTACCAATTCTAAAACAACACATATCATATTCTGTCATATGTTTTCAGCTCATACCCTAGAAGGTACCGCGATAATTCTAATGGTGGTCATTTTAGATTTTAGTACCCTAAGTGGTACCAATCTCCAAATTTTGACCCCTAAAAGGTACGACGAGCACCCCCGTCATTTTTATATGGGAGTCCCCCCCTCCCCACGTAGGATCTATAGAAGATCTGATCAGCCAAAAATAGTAATACAAACAAAGTGAGCAAAGCTGATACTACGTAGAACAATTAACGCGACAACGACATGATAGAGCCCAAACTGAAAGCCAAAATGCAACCGTGGACAGCTGTTAATTGTTCTACCTTGTATCAGCTTTGCTCACTATGTTTTTATTTCCGTATGTTTCTAAATCCCAGAGTCCGTCTTCAATTTTACTCTAACCCAGTTTTCTTCTGCTGCAACCTGCTCCAACCCTTCCCGTCTCATACAATGATGGTTGTGATGACAGGAGCTTTGAAGATAGGCAATGCAACTTGCTAGGGGCGTTCGGCTGCAGCAAGTTAGTGGTATCTGACCTCTCAATCCCCCGTTTCTTCTTTAATTTTTAATTGCTTCTAGTATACACTAATCTGGCAATGGGTCGGCCAGCGGTCACTGGTTGGTTCAAGATTGCTTAAGATTTTGTTGGTTAATTGTGGTTTCTGTGACCTGTCGGTTGGTTGTCCCATGTAGCATAGCCATCAAGTCCCGGGGGTGCGGGGGTGGGCTTCCATCCATGAACTTAAAATCTATCCGGATTCAGTCTGTCAGGATTTCCTCCGTTAGATCAACAATGGCAGGCCTAGCGACGCGGGCTTTTCACAAGAATGCAACACAGAATTCACTGCCACGCACCTCATGACTTCGTTGCTCGCAAATTTTGCGTTTGCTGCATGATCACTTCTTTGAAGGAAAACGAAGGACAAACTTTGTATGATTGAGACTGGTCTTTTTATTGTCGGCACTAAACTCTGTTTATTATTAATATTCGTTGTCTAACCATTAGAGCAATTCGTCACATTTTGCGGTAAAAGGCGACTACAAAAGAGAATCTAGTGTCACGCAAATGATATGCGATCTCGGATGGCAGAGCCTCGAAGCGCGCAGGGCTGTCCGCCAGCAGCCTATCCCTGATGTATAAGATTGTCCACGGCCTTGTGGACGTTGAAAGTCAGATTCTGGTCAGGAGTGGGCGTGCTACTAGACAATCCCAACCACTTCAGGAATATCCTAGCGCTCAGCTCAAGAGTTGTTACAGAGCATCATTCTTTGCTCGCACTGCCCCAGAGTGGAACCATATGCCCTCTCACATTCAGAACGCTTCTTAAGTTGACTGCTTTACAGTCAAACCGGATGTTCTTTTGCGGGCAACTTTGCAAATTTCCGCCGCAACATTGGTATTTTGATTGACAGTTTGCTTCGAGCAAGTTGGAAGTTGTGCGAGCAAGTTGCAACTTTCGCGAGCAAGTTCCTATTTCAAACTTGCTGTCAGTTGCCGGATTTCTGAATTGAAAGTACTTGGTTTGGTTACCTTGCAGTATTTCACAAACTCTACGATGTCCGGAGTAGAAACTATTCGTTCCTTCCAGCCAGGTTTACCGGGAAAATACATCTCGTGTTGTAAAAATCTGTTTACAATATTGGATACAGTTTGCCTTGATAATCCAATAATGCCGCTTGCGATTTGTTCTTTAATTGTTTTACACCAGACGTGACCATTATTCTTTCTCTTTTCTCAACCGAGGTGGTATTATTGCGATGTACGTGAGCCATAACTGAAGAAGGACGTGTTTTAACAATATTCGCAATTTGCAACTGACAACAAGTTTGAAATAGGAACTTGCTCGCGAAACTTCCAACTTGCTCGAAGCAAACTGTCAATCAAAATACCAATGTTGCAGCAGAAGTTTGCAAAGTTGCCCGCAAAAGGACATCCGGTTTGACTGTAAGTCCTCCCTTATGCGAGACCAAGACATTGACGATTTAATCTGTGAAAGCCATTACTATAATTGAATGACCGCTGACCGTTCCCGATGCACATATACCCCATGTGGGAGCTTTGCACAGCATTCGATTTAGATTTAGATTCTACGCCCGCTCGACGATCCAGCGAGGGACTGCTAGCAGTCTATTCATGTCACAGCCGTGTTGTAAGCAAATCACATGCAACATGGTGTTTAGCCCTTAAACATCTGATAAACAAATAGAGGTTTTATGTATAAAATCCATCTTTCCCCATTGTATTTAAGGCAGATTTTTACCAATATTTCAAATATACACACACACATAATCTTAGAAACTCTGAGTCAAATTGTTACAACATTGTTACATTAGTAGGCAGCGTGGTCGAGTGGTTAGGGCGCCAGACTTGAAATCCGTAGGTCCCGGGTTCAAGTCCCGCTCTGACCACCAGATGGAATTGTTTCACGGTAGACCCGAGTTCAACTCCTCGGCCACGCTTGTAAAATTGCCAACTGGTTTGTCTCCTGCCAGTTGGGATTTTTAAAACGTTATGTTTAATTTGAATGCTCGGTCCCACTAGCACTTGTGCTATTAACACTGCCGAAGGTAAATAAAGGATATATATTTTTTATTATTATTCCCAGACCGAGAACTGAATACGCCAAAGGTAGCTTACACTACAGGGAATCTGTTCTGTGGAACAAGATCCCCTTAGAGATCAGACAGCCGGCGGCCCAACTTGAGCGATTTTAAAACCTCTTTGTATGGGAAAGATTATAAAGAAACAATGATCATTTAAGTTTTTATAGCATTTTATTCTTACGTGTAATTTAGTAGTTCTATATTTAAAACTTTTAGTTTAATGTCGTTAATGTTAATCACGACTCTTAGGAGACCATAACTATATGATAGGATATTCGTGAATAAATAAAGATTGATGATGATGATGATGACGAGGTTACTTCAAGTAAAGTGGGCGCATAAAGGAGCCGATTACCATAATGATTTTGTGAATACGAGACGTCCCCCCCCCCCCCCCCCCCCACACACACACACACACACACACACACACACACACACACATACACACCTTTTGTCTAACTACCCGCTCACCCATCCCTACAACACCGTCCCAACGGGAAAGGCAGGTGAATTTTTTCATATCGCGGGCTCCATGTTATACAGCCGATCGACCGATAGAGTGAAAATTTACATATTTGCTCCAGTCTGCTTAACTCGCTCAACGCTTCTAGTCCTCGCTCCTTTCTCACTCCGGGCTTCAAGCTAAAAAAAGTAGGAATCCGTCGGTAAGTTTTCTGATAGATTACACCTCAACGGGTGGATACAAATCATATAAAGCAATTTCCATGGTGTTTATTTTTTTATTATTGGAACTGAGATTTACCCTTGGGTAGTCGCCTGGTAATCGCAAATCCCGATTACGTCAATAACGATAATAAAACATACATAAACATTTTTATTACCAAGAAAGGTAAACCTTCATTAGATGTATTTGTACGGGCAGGTTGCTTTGTTTACAGCCGTTGTTTTCGTTCTCTTCGATCAGGCTCTATTTTTGTTTCGCTTGCAAGACCATTCCCTAATTACCCTGAGTACCAAAGGCAAAGGTTCTCTCGCAGCATTCTTTCGCGGAGGCCGGCAAAGAGCAGCGAAGCTAAGAGGGTGTTTACATGACACCGGGGCGACTTTCGCGCCGGGGTGAGTTCACTCCGGTTCCCTCTTATGGCTCTACATTTGGTGGTATCATGTAAACAAATGTAGAGCCATAAGAGGGAACCGGAGTGAACTCGCCCCGGCGCGAAAGTCGCCCCGGTGTCATGTAAACACCCCCTAAGACGTAAGAGGCGTGTAATATGAGAGAGATGAGAGCACGAGTAAAGCCTCTGGCGCCCAGGGTATTCTCTAATCTGGAAACGCGAAAAAAAGGAACTATTTTTCCGAGCGACTTGAAAACGCTTGAAAATAAGCTCTAAACGCAAGTTAAAGAAAAAAATAAATAAAGTTAAAAATGTCTTTGACCAGCTTGTATTTGAAACGGGCAATGTCACCTTTCTTAAGTGTAACTTTGAAAATCAAAAAAATATATTTGTAATTCTAGAAATCTAAAAATAATGGTCCAGTTTTGTTAACAATTACTCTTAGAGTGCACAGAAACTAGCATTGGTTGTCACTGGTTGTGGATGGCCAGGATGGAAATGGATTGCAACTTGGAAAACAATTGGCCAAATTTTTCAAGCTCTCCCCCGCGTATGTCTGGTTAAAAATTGCTAGAAATTGATTCTGGTTTGTACTTCCTGCGAGGAATGGCTCCATATTTTCGCCTCCATGTTTTCTCAGATCATTTTCATGTATAAGCAAAGGTAGCTAGTTACAATTTAGTGCAGTTTTGATGAGAACACAAAATCTCCGTGACATTTCCCCTTTAATTTGAGTCCTGATCACTTCAACCTTCTGGGGAGGCGTAGCGTGACCACCTAAATAACAGCTACATAGAAAAATACCTAACGTTCCTTTCTTTGTTGCTCATTAAACCTTCCGTGGTCTTTTTTTCGCTCGCGCGCTTTATAAGAAAATAGTACGGGCTTTAATTTTCAAGATTTATTTTTAAAACAATTATCAAATTTTATAGTGACTTTTCCTTTTTTTCTTTTTACTTATAGAAAGTCGTAACTTTCGCAACTTTATACACCTTATTCGTAAATGGCGGCGGATTTATTATTCTTTTATATTCATGCTAATCAGCCTACCTAGCCTCATTTTAGAGCAAAAATTATTTTGAATTTTGGCCATGCTGACGAGGCTTGGTAGGCTGATTAGCATGAATATAAAAGAATAATTAATCGGCCGCCATTTATGAATACGGTCTATGGTAAAACTGCTCCAAAACCACAAAACCAGCCAAACTGACTGAGAGATGGATAGAAAGAGGAGGGAGAGGGGGGGGGGGGGGGGGGGGGGGGGGGGGGGGGGGGGTATTCCTCCTGCGCATTGGACAACCCCATTTCCCTGCCCTTTTGATAACTTAATTCAAACAGCGACAAAACGCAAAATCTACAAAGCAGCTCTCAGTTCACACCATGTTTCTCTCGGCATGGTGGTACATGACACCTCTGTACTTCCAAAAATAAATCCTATCTGTGATCAATCATGTCGACATACATGTAATCTGAACCAACACGGCTCATGATTAACTTGTTCTTATGTTGCAAGTGAACTTAACAGCAAGTCATCACATCTTATCTCGAATGGCACCACTTCTAAGTTCATTCTTGAGTGGAGTCTAGAAGGGTTGCCATTTGCCAAGAATGGTGTCCTTTATAGCATCCACATATTGTGAAGGTACCCAATAGATCCAATAACGAGATGCCTCTGTTGGTCCAAGCTGAATGGCCTGCAGCGGAGAACAAACCCAGTCAAACCTTTACTAACTGCACTAAAGCATAACAGTATTAATGAAATTCTGGCCGGACCACAAACCAGCATCTTAAAATAACTGGTAAAATCCCGCAATTTTTTTTTGAAATGTTGAGGTCCAAAGTGTGCATTTTAGGCCATTTCTGACCAATTTAGGTTTTCATTTTAACTGCTATGAAAGAGGCATTATTAGCAAAGCAAGTTTTATTTCACTCGTAATAAAGACCAAGCTCATCAACTTTAGCAGTTCTTTGTTCAAATATCTTAGCACATTTTCCTGAGAAATAGCCGGGAAAAGAATTGAAATAGCCGAGTAAAGGTGCCAGTGTCCCTGCTCTAACAAAAAACATGACTTTGCGTTGGTTTATATTGACTGTTCAGCTTACCAACATGTGGTACTCCTCATGGCCTTCAATTGGTTCAGAGACAACATTTTTTATTGAACCCATTGGTATCTTTTCTGTTCGTTCTGCAAATAAAAAAATAAAAATCATAATTAATCTCGATGTTCCATGATTTCCAGGTGTTTTTCAAGCACAAAAGCCCGTGCTAAACCAGACCCAAGTGAGTGGCGGAAATCAAGTCTTGGCCAGGATCATCAACATTAATTTATTCCAAAGCCCGTTGCCACTGTATTAGTTTATTGTATGTAATATCTTGTTTACAAATAGAGCAGTTTTCAATTGAGTGTCGAAAGTAATTACACAATTGCTTTGGTTTTGCATTGCTACGCTTTGTGATTGGCTAAAAAATCTCGCGCCACTTTCTCAACCAATCAGAAGTAAAACCAAAACCAATCGTGACTTGCTCGCACGCGTTTTCCCGCGCTTGGCGCCGCCGACATGTAATTGCTTCGAGCTCTGATTGGTTCATTGGATTGTTTACGACTGCTGTGATTGGTCAGAGTAATTACTTTGGTTTTGGTTTTACGACACTCAATTGAAAACTGCTCCAGTGTTAGGTTTTACGTGATTAGTGCCAAGATTGTAAGTTGTGAACTGTTAATTGTATATTCTTGGTATTGTTGATGTATTGTATTGTAAGTAGTGTTCAGTAATATTAGTGTTTGTAGGTATTGCTCTGTAAGTGTTTCTTTGTAGTGCAAATAAATAAATTTAAAAAAATCAATATCGAAATCACATCTTTCCAGCATTCCCATACCATGTACAACACATCAACTACACACAATACCTTTTGTTCCAATCCAAAGTTGATCCAACTCAAGTTTAAACGTTAATCTAACTTTTCCACCATATTTGTTATACATCCCAGCTATTGGAATATTCGGTAACTTTTCCTGTAAAAATATGAAACAGATAAAAGGTTATTGCCTGCTTCTGTGGCAAGTTTCAAAAGGAGTAAGGGGCAGAGAAACCCGGAGAGTGGGGGACACCACATAAAAATGACGGGGGTGATCATCGTACATCTAGGGGAAAGATTGGTACTGTTAAGTGTACTGAAATCTAAAATGACTACTGTTAAAATTATAGCAGTATGTTTTAGGGTATTGAACTAAAAAATATGGCAGAATATAACATGTGTTGGTTTAGAATTGGTACTTTTTCAGGGTAGCAGTATGTTTTAGGGTATTGAACTAAAAAATATGGCAGAATATAACATGTGTTGGTTTAGAATTGGTACTTTTTCAGGGTGAAATGAATTTGAGCCACACCCACAAAATGACATCTGGTATCACAAGAAACTATCCTGTTAATGTGGCATGGATAAATTAATTAACTCAAGAAAAAAGAAAATAATACTGGTACTTTTTTATTCTTTATTCCTGGCATGACATCTTCGGGTTTTCCTTTATCTAAAACTTTCTTATGCATCTGAAAATCAGAGAAATTACAATCATTCATCGGTGTAACTCTCCAACAAAAACAAAAAATGTGCAAAAGAACTGAAGAAGAAAAACAAGATAATACTGATCATCACATATATAAACCTTTTGTTTAGAAAGAGGTTCCTTTGAAGAAGCTGCAAGGAAGATAAAAGGAGAAAAAGGAAAATATATGATTTAAAAAAGCTAGAATTGACATCTTAGTTTAGTTAAGTCATTGGAGGTGGCAGTGGAGGCGTGGTGAGAGTACTGGATTTCAGATCCAAAGGTGAGTGGGTCAAGGCCTGGGGCCAGTTGCATAAAACTTAATGTCGGACTTAAATGCAAGCGTCTGACATTAAAATAGTAACTTTGACTGGGCTGAACGCCTGACGTTAGCTGTTACGTCTGGCGTTAAGTTTTATGCAACTGGCCCCTGGTCTCCACCATAATGTTGTCTATTTAGACATTCAAGAAACTTCATTCAACATTGTCTCTCTCCACCCAGGTGTATAAATGGGTACCGATGACAAAATGCTGGGATTAATCCTGAGATAGACTAGTATCCCATTCAGGGGGGAGTAGCAATACTCCTAGCTGTGTCATGCTACGGAAACCGGGGTTACGCTTCAGCTGAGTGGGGCACCGGCAGCTCGTGTGTGACCCTTTTTTACCATTGGAGGTGGGTTATCAGGGATAACTTACTGTGCCAAAACAGGGCTGCACTCTAGCAGTGCCCGGGTGACACAGGTGACTAACTTTAAATTTGTCTTTGGGCGACCAGAAAAACTGAGTTTTTACACATAGCTTAACTGCTGGGTGCCTTACATTTTCTAGTTGGACTCCCTTTGGGCTCCCTATGGTAACTCTTAGAGCACAGCCTTGCAAAATGATGCAGATCTAAGGGATGGACCATTAGAAAAGTTATGGGGGGGGGGATTTTTCAGCTCTCATGAATATTTTTTGTTTTCCTCCATCGGCTGTGCAGGAATTTATTTGTGGGGGGAGGGGGGGAGTTAAGTCTTTTGCACAAGTCTTTTTTCTTTTTGATGGTAAGAAATAGTTGGGAGAGTCGATGTAGGAATATTTTTCTTTTTCTTTTGAATGCTGTGCATTTTTTTTGAATTTTCCCTGGCTTGCACAATTTCTTTATTGTATTTGCCTCCCCCCCCCCCCCCCCCAATCATTTTTCTAATGGTCCGTCCCTAAGGGAAATTGCCCATAGACTGAGTTACAGAACAGTTGATTACATTGTTCATGCATAAATGAGGATTATTTTGTAATTTAATACATCATCTCTCATCCCACCCTACCCTACTAGTACCTGAAGCCGTTTTTTCTTCTTTTAAAGCCCCTGGGGGAGGAGGGGTAACTTTCATGACATCATTCATGGTTGAACCTACGACCATCATTTTGACTCCATTTGTTACATTTAATTCTCTTAATGTTTTGCTGCCATCCTTGACAAGACCTGTGGGATATTTAAAAGAAAGCAATTCAGTTAGCGGGGGTTAGAGATATCCAGGGTGGTGCCAAATTTCATAATTTTCAACAAAACTGAACTACAGTAGTACAGTATGCAAATCATTAATCTGTCGGTGCTCGGAGTCTGCTGTTAAGGTCTCATTACTCATGCGCGTAGCGGCATGAGTTATAAAATGGGCTTCGTTTTTATTTTTTTTTTGTGTCACGATTTTGCATGCAAATTTATTAACGCATATTTTAAATTGTGCATTTCCGGTTCACAGCTTTGCTTTTTACACTTCCGGTTTAGTGACTTCCGGCTACTCTCACTTCCGGCAAAACATCGTTACTGAAGTGTCACGACAGCGTCTCCTACAACCCTACTCACATTAGTAATGTTCACGTCAGGTATATATTATTTTCACAAGAATGACTGGCTTCATTGTGGTACAGCCTTCATTTATAAAACATTCAAAAGTAACGTGGTTTGCAGGTACGATGACTGAATGAAAGAAGTAACTCTTCTCCATGTCGGACGTCTTCTTATCTTGTTTAAATTATTAAAATATAAATTGCTTCTTTTCTTATGGTACATTGAAGTATAAGACAAATGTTTGATACGCATGCGCATGCAAACATTTTCCGTCGTTTGGTCTTATTGGTGTATAAGTCAGTCCTGTATTTCTCCCATAGAGGTGAACGTTGCTTTTATACACAGCATACAACTTGAGGCCGAATTTGTTGCGATTCTGAAAAAACTAAGAGCTATTTTAAATCAGAGTTCTTCCGAGGTAAAAATGCCAAACATCGATCTCTCGCACTGATAAGCATATTGTCAATTTATTTCCCGTTTTACTGCCGATTCTTTGCAATGTCTGTATCGGAGCAGTCCTCGCTGCCTGTGGTGAGTAATTTCAAGACTTTTTTCAAGAAAGAACAATAGAAACACACGGCAAAACAGCGTCGTTACCTCAGTCCATCAGATTTAATAAAAAATTTGGACTTTGGGACTGGACTTCTGTGGATTATGGACTGGGGAATGCGTGTCATATTAATGTCGATTTTTATTGACTTTATTACTTTTTGTGGTCACTAGGTTACTAGTCACCACTATGTTGTCACCTGTGTAAGTAAGTACGACTTTCCGAAGCGCGAAGTTGTGCCAAGTTCACCCGATTGCTGTACGATGAGACAGTTCTGATAGCTTCGGATTAGACGACTCGATTGTCAAGGAAGTTCTGTTTGTACTTTTGGAATTTTTTTGTACGTGCGCGCTTAATTTGGATCCGTGGGAAAGGTAAACGGAGCTTTCTCGTTCTTTTTACTACTTTACTAAGCACAGCTTTCACCAAATGTGGCCAAGTATTGTTTTCAAAGATTATTTTAGGTGCTTTCGTGGTTTGGAAAAAGGTTTTAGTGAAAAATCGAGCTCTGAATCGAAGTGTTTGTTTGCAGACCATGAGCTATCCGAACTCATGATTCAAACGCCGCCAGCATTTCATTTCTGTACCTTTGACCATTCAGAACTGTTTTTTTTTATTAGCGAAAGCATTATGCGAATCATTTTTCCGGATAAGATTGGCATTCTATTACACAGGAAAAGTCGGCGATTTTAGAAAGCATAATAAAAATAGGTTGCTGAATTGAATTATTTTGTGATGTTTCTAATATTTTCGCAGACGCTAGCCGGTTCCTCGCAGTAATTAGGATACAACAAATCGCCAAGACTTCTAGAAGCAGAAATTACTGAATTCTGAAAGGTGTTTGACTCTTTTAATCAAAGGAAAGACATTTTCATTCAAGGAAATATGAGTTTCATTCAAAAGTTTCGACCTTTTATAGAAAATATATTTTGGATTCAGTGGCCATATAAAAAATTTAAAAACAGCTTGCTATCAAATTACATTTGACATAAAATTTGCATAAAGCAAAATTGTGTATTTGCGACAACACTTTGAAGAAACTGTGAAGCCTGGAAAAAACTTATTATAGATGACAAAATCAAAGCATTTTTTTAAAGAACCAGCCTTAAGTTATGGAAACATTTCATTTCGATTTGGTCTTAAAATCATGGAAAGATTTTAGTGAATGCGTCACGCAACGTTTATTTACAAAATGTTTGACCAATTCATAGCAATTCTCACCAAAGATTTGAAAACTTTAAAAAAATCCCGGATCTCCTGAATGCGATTTCCTGTTTATTTAGAGCCTACAAAAAGTTTATGGCAATCCGGGCAGGAGGGGGTATCTGGGTTAAAAATCAAGGTGCGAGGGTTGGTCGGCCTGGCCGGGAAATCTGGGCGGGGGAGGGTTAAAAAAACATTGCATCCGTCGGGGTGGGTGGATTTTTTCTGGAATAAACCATTTCACACCGGTTGCATGCGATTTAGTAACACAGAAAAACTATTGGTAACTTCAATCAACGCGTCTTAGAGTCTCGCGCGCATGAGTATAGGCTAAGTGTAGCCTCTCGTTATTCAATATTAACAATCAATACTGTTTACAGAGCTGTTAAGAATATTTAGTTATGCTGTCATTTGTTAGCTCTGGGAATAACAATATAGTTTCTTTGGCTCACTTACTTGTTGAAGGATCAGTAGTAGTTGCTGAATGCTAGGATCACTGAGTAAATTTCTCAGTCCGTGATTTTGTGTGAGCACAAGTCTGCGGTTAGCATGGCTTGTGAGGTAGTGTTTCTTCATTACGGCTAAAAAGAGTCTAATGTCCAATTCTTTTTGCAACTGCCATGATAGTCTCTCTTTAGAATAACAGCATCTTGCAATTGTTTTCGGTTCCTCAGAATTTATTCTGCTATAAGTTGCATGTCTCGGAGCAAGGCAGTACCTCCATTGTTATGCATAATGGCATCCTGCATGAAATATTTGAATCCCCAGCATGATTGCTGTTTTGTAATTCTTACGGATGCAAGTGATTACTGTTGTACAACATTTTGGCGAACTAGCTATGGGTTAGCCCTACAATTCCCACTTCACTTTTCAGTGCATTCCAAAGGTCGAAAGTCGACTCGCAAAGTATAATTTTCTTTTTAGTTCCTGGGACCTTTGGCCCTCCATGCTTAGGAAACCGTGAGCCACAAGACCATTGACTTTGGATGTCAAAACCTTGTCCACTGGTAGCACAAAACTACGAAAAAATTGTTCAAATCGGTAGACTAACAATTTAAGAAAGCTACGATAACAGTGACAGAGAAAAAAGTCCGGATAATCGAATAGTCCGGATAATCGAGGTTCAACTATACTTGATGCTTGGGATGATGCAGTTAGATTCCGATTCACTATACAATGTTCGTTACTTTCGATGGCGTCAAAAATGGTGGATTTCACTGTCTGAGCACACAGTGCATTTTGGGTGACTCGGGTCCTTTAAGGGGGCACTGTTAATTAATGTATATGTTGTGGTTAAGATTTTTCTTTGGTTTGAAAATTTTCAAACCACAGTTTAATTTTTATTTTCCTTTAACTCAGACTCATTACCATAATCAGCAACAAAGGAAAATATAAATCAAATTGGTTTGAAAATTGAAAAAATTGAACCACAACATATATGTTTTTCTTGGTATACATTGTTTCAAACCAATACCTTTGTACATCAGTTTTTGCATTGACACTGGTAAACCTATTGGGAAACAAAAATAATCCATCTTTAAATACATACCAAACCTTTGCTGCCAGATTAAGTTCCATTGTTCTTTTAGGCTATTTGAAATCAACTGAATATTGTATACACGAGAATTTAGTTTTATCGAGTGAGTCGATAAGGTAAATTGACCACCGTAAAAAGATTCAAATAGCTGACGTTTCGAGCGCTAGCCCTTCGTCGGAGCGAATCAAGGAATTGTGGGTAGTGTGTGGTTTTATATAGTAAGCGGTGGAGCTACGCTATTGGTGGAAATTTGGTGACGTGAAAAAGAAATGTAAATTAGTTGAATGAAAAGCGTTCGTTGATTCCGTGGGGTTTGAGAGTGCCGATTTGAAAGATGATTTTTTGTTCTAGGTTTTTACGGCTTTCTGTGTTACCCTGGTGTAGGGAAAGGCCGCAGATTGTCATGTGTTGTTTAGAATGGTTAGTAAGATTAACATTGACAGAAGTTATGAATTGATTAAGTTCCTCTTTAATCAATTCATAACTTCTGTCAATACTTTTCATCCAGCTCTAAAATATACCTGGGAAATTTCCGAAACCTCAGTCGCTTTTCTTGACATTAATATTTCAATCAACGGTAACAGTTTATCCACAAGTGTGCACTACAAACCTACAGATTCCCACAGTTATCTGTTACATTCATCCTCACATCCATCGCACGTTAAAAACGCCATTCCGTATTCTCAATTTCTCAGACTTCGACGTCTATGTAGTGATGACTCTGATTTTTCCAACAAATCAAAAGAAGTGTGCCAGTTTTTCAAAAAACGTGGGTACCCTGACTCTGTTGTTAATACGGGCCAACAACGTGCACAACAGATCGACAGACAGTCAGCACTACAAACGCCACAGAAGGAAGAGAACGAGAGAATTCCATTCACCCTCACTTTCCACCCACACAACAACACAGTCAAAAGCATCATTTTAAAAAATTTCAAATTACTCCAAAACGACCCCGAAACTGGCAGAATTTTTTCACAACCCCCACTAATTTCATTCAAACGTGACAAAAACATAGGCAACTTTCTAGTTACGAGTGCACTGAAATCTGACGATGTACCGGGAACTTTCAAATGCACACGCACACGATGTAACACTTGTCCTTTCATTCACAACGCGGACAAAATAACAGGACCCAAACGATCTATTAAAATCACTGATCGTTTTACATGCACCTCCGTAAATGTTATCTACTGCATTACATGTACTTTTTGCAAAAAGATATACATTGGCGAAACAGGGAGGAGACTGGGCGACCGTTTTCGTGAACATCTCCGAGACGTTGAAAAAAATGACAAAGACGCATCCAAACCAGTCGCGCACCATTTTAATCTTACTAACCATTCTAAACAACACATGACAATCTGCGGCCTTTCCCTACACCAGGGTAACACAGAAAGCCGTAAAAACCTAGAACAAAAAATCATCTTTCAAATCGGCACTCTCAAACCCCACGGAATCAACGAACGCTTTTCATTCAACTAATCTACATTTGTTTTTCACGTCACCAAATTTCCACCAATAGCGTAGCTCCACCGCTTACTATATAAAACCACACACTACCCACAATTCCTTGATTCGCTCCGACGAAGGGCTAGCGCTCGAAACGTCAGCTATTTGAATCTTTTTACGGTGGTCAATTTACCTTATCGACTCACTCGATAAAACTAAATTCTCGTGTTTCATCCCCCCACCGACGCAGCACCACAGTTTCTCTAGAAACTAACCCCATTCATTTGAATATTGTATACTTAATTTGATCACATTTTTTTAAATTTGATCACATTAAAATTAAGATTCATTTAGCACACCACTGCACTTTCCTCAATAATTACTTTCACAACTTACTTTTGTATTTTTTTTTGTTACACCGTCCAGTGTTCTCATAAGCTGATCTAAGGCAGTTATATATATTAAAGACCACAGTATGTGTTGTTCCAAAAAACATCCATCCCTCTTCATAGACAAGAGTTTTAATTCATCAGGGCTCAAAATGGGGGGGGGTAATAATAAAGAAAAAAAAATTAGCTAATATAAAAAATCCGAGGGGGGGTATGTTGGGGCTCTGGACTTTCTTTTTAGGGGGAGAGGGAAAGGGGAAAATAAAAGGCACAGAATGATTGTTACTTACTAACAGAGTTCACCAATCAGAAAAAAGACAATAACAAACCTGTGAGATTTTCGATATGTTGCTTGAGGCTATCAGCTGTTTCGTCAACAGGAAAAGTCACCTCGTAGTTTTTCTTGTTCCAAACCACTCTAAAACCCACAGTCTCTCTACTACAGCACGCTTGCTCCTCTTCCGTCGTGTCTTTTTCTTTTTCCTCCACGCTAAAATCCTCTTTTGATATCTCATTCATGTCCTCGCTATCGTTGTCCACATCAGCATTTTTTGGAGAACATTTTGACCGACAAGTGTCTTTCAATGCGTGCACTTGATCATCCTTTGGTTCACCCTCCAACTTATCTTCTGCGTCTACGACTAAAATCGAGACAGAAACTATTAACTGCCCTAATAAACCGTTTAAATAACTAAATCTAAGTAGTTTATCATTCATAGCAAATTTCCGAAAAACAAAAAAATGTATTTACCAGACCCTTCTTCCGCCATCTTTATCGCTTTCAAATAAAGCATGCGCAGATGTTAGTTTGTTAATCGCGGGCTCGTGTAAAAAATCAAAGATGGCGGACGTGCCGGAAAATGCTCCTGAACGTAAGGAGCTGAAATTAATTAAGTTATAATTTGTGATTTAAAAATATTGATGTGTGCGATTTTGTTGCAATAATTTAGTTTTTATTTTAATTAACTGATAGATTGCCCTGGAACTGGTAGCGAGCAAGCAGGGAAGAGTTCTGCTTGCCAAGGCTGTCCAAACCAAAGTATTTGCGCGTCAAGCAAACCGATGGGACCTGATCCAGGTAATTTGTTTTCATTTCGTGGTTTATAGAGGTACAGTTAATATAAAACACTAAATGTTTCCCTATGTTGCCCTTTTCGTGTGTTTTTCCCTCGAAAAACGATCACTGCACACATGAAAATTTATTGCATTGTCACTGTTGCTAATTTTTCTGGAAGTGGGGGGGGGGGGGGGGGGGGGGGGGGGGGGGGGGGGGGGGTGGGGGGGTGGGGGGTGGTGGGTGGTGGGTCGGGGTAGAGTGAGGAAGGTAGATACCCATGCGGTGTACGTTACGACTTGGGATGCCTCATGGATTTTGCTTTTGCACGCTTTGTCACAATTGAGTGAACATTCCCCATGATATGGTTGCAGTATTTAGCCAGAATTAAAATCCAGCACCTTTAAGCTTATACCATTCACAAAGTATGTATTTTCATATCTTTCGCTTGTTATATATTCAAATCTGTAACGTTTTCTCGGCTTCCTATTTTTATCCATTCAGCTTATACTATAAACAAAGTAAGCTTATGTAATTTCATATCTTTCGCTTGTTATATATTCAAATCTGTAACGTTTTTTCTTTTAGTACGGTTATACCCTGAAGAAGAACGGCTGTGCCGTTCGAAATTAATTGGTTAAAAATATATTCCTTACTGTACGATAAGCCTTTCATTTTATTTGTTTATAATTATTTCTGCTGATCAGATCCTTCACAAGGATCCAGTACTTCTGATTTGTCGAGTGGTCCTTTCATTTATAAATTGTATACCTTTTCTTAGGTACATTATGTACCGGTCAAATCAAAGCTTCAACATCTCTCCCCCGGGCAACCCCTCGGGCATTTGAATTTTTAGAAAATTAGCGTTCAAATTCCCCCCTCCCCGAGCCAAAAGGCCGTTCAAATGCTCCAATCTAAGTGATCAAACAATGTGAACTATTTTATACGAACACAACATGTCAAAAATCGTCGACGGACCCGCATTAAACTTATATTTTAAGCTTTTAATAATTGCTTTCAATCTTGTACGAAGCGGTGGAAATCAATATATACAAGACACTGCATGCACAGCTTTTACACCACGTATCATGCAACATCTAAAGCTTTCTATTAAAACATTCCACGTACTACTTAAATTACTACATTTCATACATTCATGCCTTTTCAGTGACATCATGTATTAAAATATGCATAAATACATGCGGCCGGTCAAAGTAATTGACCTTTGTTATTTAAAGGGAGGGTTTCACGGTTCGGCGCATGTGCAAGCTACGCCGTTAGCCATTTGAATTCATTGTTTAGACCAATCGGAAGCGAGTAGATAACTCTGGCGGGAAATTTACCCGTGAAAATGTCGCTGATTGAATGGATGATTATACATACCAATGTGCGCCATGCAAGCCACCAGAGCGTAGAATAAATCCTTCGGGTCAAAGGTTTTATTCAGTGTTGACTTTGTCGGTGTAATCCGTTGAAGTTTTCTGTGAATTTTGGTCATCCTTCGCTTTGTTTGGACTTATTATAGTATGTGATTATTGAAGTAAATGTGAGTGGTTTTTTAACCGATAAAATTTATTGGCAAGTAAGCGAATAAAGCATTTTAATCTGTGCACATGTGCCGAACCGTGAAACCCTCCCTTTAATATTGTAAACACAACATATAAATATATTCATATATTCAAAGCATGATAAAAACCATTTTAAATACCTTCAAATACAGCGCAAAGCTTATACAGGCTTTGGCTTTTCAGCCACTCAGCCACATATGCACAATATCTTTTCCTTTAAAATCTTCTATACAGCACTTCGCCATGCCGGCCTCCACCATGATTTCCAGCATGCCTCGTGCAAGCAAGACGCATCACAGGAAATCGAGACTAGGATTCAAATTCCCCATCCCCTATGCATGGGTTTCAAATTGCCCACCCCCTGGAAGACTATAATCATAATGGTTATCAAATTCCCTTCCCCCCGGGACAGCAAAGGTGTCAAATGCTCGGGGTATGCCCGGCAGGGGTGGGGGAGATGTTGAAGTTTTGATTTGACCGGTACATTAACCAAAGGTACGAGTCTGTAAACTTCAGAAGACCTTGCAATGGCCAGATTTTCATTTCACAAAACCATGTTTCAGATTTGAATTGAAATATGATAGTATCCTGCGTGTCAGATGCTAGAAAGGGGAGAAGAAGGGGGGGGGCTTTGGGTGTGTGCGAAACAAGGGGAGAGAGTGCATTGTGGGTGACCAAACTCCTCTCTTCTTCACTCCTTTTCAGGCGAATTTGATAGCTTCAAGAATTTTCAGGCAAAGGCAGAGCAGATAATATACTTTAGATAATATTCTGCAGCAACTTATTAGTAAGATGTAAGAATGATTACATTGAAGCTAAACAAGAGTTATCATCATTTTAGCTGTACAGGAAGTAAAGGAAAGGATGTCTTCAGTCAAGCACAAGATCCTGGTATTATCTGGCAAAGGAGGTGTCGGTAAAAGTACATTTACTGCTCATCTAGCACATGGGCTTGCAGCTGATGATAACAAGCAGGTAGGTAATATTAAGTTGAAGCTTTCAAACCTTATTCACTGGTTTAACAGATAATACGCACAGATATTTTACAAGTTGCATAGTATTTTTTCGAGCCACGCAGAGGTGAAAAAAAAATGTGAGCAATGAGTAAAATGTCCTCACTTATTATCTGTTAAACCATTAAATAATGGATTTATTATTCAACTATAAAATTATTTTATTTATAATAGCTAATGCCTTTAAAGCTGGATACTAAGGTGTAATACGGCAATCTACTGTGTAATATGCTTGAATATTTTGTGTGTTCCCTTTCCCTTATAAAGTAAAATGAAGTCACAGTTGAATAAAAACAATACTTATTCACACATACATGTACAGTACAGGGCAGTCATTAAGATTTGAGACAGGCGTTGCTCTGATCTTAACACCCGTAACAAACTTGTTGCTTTGTCAGTCAATTTTACATATAACAGGCAAGGTCACCCGTAACATCAAGGTCCCATTGAGTGTATTCACCCATAACAGATGCCACGGGTGATGGCCCTTAATGACAGCCCTGGAGTAGTTTGGTTCTTCTCGTTCCTCAGCTGATACGCCCTTGAGCTTTATTCTTAGGCTAATATTTGTTTGAAGAACATCATTATTTCTGTAGAAAGCTATCACATCTCCCACTACTTAGTCCCTCAACAGGAAGACTCTATTGTTTTATGACAGTTGAACTTTCCCAAAAGTGACCCACCCAAAATGCAAAGCCAAGATGATTGCTTTTGGGAGGTGGATGCTTACAAGAGGTCAGACTGCAGGGGGTCTTAACTCTGCAACATATGAACCTGTAGTAATTTTGATGTACAAAGCAGCTATCAGCACAAAATGTTGCATCACAGTGAAGTTTTACTGCAAAAGACAAAATGCTTGTTTTATTGGAGTTGTACTGTAACACATTTCATTGCATCCAAAGTAGTCACGGTCACTTACGAGAGGTTCCAACTATAATGATTTGACTGGGAAAATTTTGGTATTTTGGAAAAGGGGTCGCTTAAAAGAGGTGGTTGCTTAGGAGAGGTGCTCGCTTAGAAGAGGTGGTCGCTAAGGAGAGGTGGTCACCTAGGAGAGGTGGTCGCTAAGGAGAGGTGGTCTCTTAGGAGAGGTGGTCACTTAGGAGAGGTGGTTGCTTAGGAGAGGTGGTCGCTAAGAGAGGTGGTCGCTTAGAAGAGGTGCTCGCTAAGGGGAGGTGGTCACTAAGGAGAGGTGGTCGCTTAGTAGAGGTGGTTGCTTAGGAGAGGTGGTCGCTTAGAAGAGGTGGTTGCTTAGGAGAGGTGGTCGCTTAGGAGAGGTGGTCGCTTAGAAGAGGTGGTTGCTTAGGAGAGGTGGTCGTTTAGAAGAGGTGGTTGCTTAGGAGAGGTGGTCGCTTAGGAGAGGTGGTCGCTTAGAAGTGGTGGTTGCTTAGGAGAGGTGGTTGCTAAGGAGAGGTGGTCGCTTAGAAGGGGTTGTCACACATGGAGATGCGACTATATTTATCTTTTTTTTGTGTTGCAGATAGCAGTGTTGGATGTTGATATTTGTGGTCCATCTATTCCCAAAGTGATGGGACTTGAAGGGGAACAGGTAAAGAGTGCACTTGGCTCAAGTGGGTTCAGCAGATAAACTTAGTCTAAAGAAAAAAAATGAGTGAAGCAAATGTGAATACAGAGAATGAGTGGAGTATATTTTCTCACACTGTAGATGCACATTAGACTTGGGTGCAAGTTTGTTTTCAGAGTTTCACACTTCATCATAAATACAGAGACAATAAAGGCTGATTTTCATTTTACAGTTTTACAAAGTTAATACTGCCATCACACAGAAAGTTAAATTTATGCAAAATTTAATTTTTCCTTTTCCTGCACAGGTACACCAAAGTGGCTCAGGGTGGTCACCTGTGGTAAGAACTGATTTTCAGCTGCCTTAAAATGTTTGTTATTTTACATAAAGTGTGTGCACTTGTGTACATGCAGTTTGCACCAGATCTGATGTCTCATAAATAGTTGGCTTTTTTCAGTTCATAGAACTACTATCTGCCCAGTTCTCATGATTTCCAAGTTGCCAGAATTTCCAAAACAAACTACAGTCGAGGGTCTCCTTGTAGATGCCTCTGTATTACAGACAGCTCACTTGTTCCCAAAGATCTATACAAAAATTAATACAATTCCAACCTCTATAATTTTTAGATATTTTGTTCGTTCCCTTTGATGTTCGTATCAATGAAGTTCAACTGACTTCATGAAGAAATAGTCCAGAGTTATTTTCTGCACTGTTTGATGAGGTTAGCAGGGATGTCACTGCATCTTTAAGTAGGCAGAGACATAACAAAAAAGGAGCCACAGAAATCTTTTTCAAACTGTTATTGTTAATGTTTACTTGATTTGTTCTTTATTTTTTAAATGCAGTTCTGTTCTTAACTTCCGTTTTTTCTTCAACAAAATAGATGTGAAAAATCCCTTCCCCCAGGCTTAAGGCCCGGACACACGGTGAAACTTTTCTTGCAATGTTGTGCACAACAGTTGCAGAAGTAGGATCTACCCTTGCAACATTGTGTGATAAGAAATGCATTGTGTGACACCCCCAAGAAAAGTTGGGTGTGTCCGGACCTTTAATCTTACTTGCAACCTTGACTTAGGAGATGATCTTTTAGGGTTTGGCCATCAGTTTTTATGTTATTTTGTTTGTAACTAGTTTTTGGTTTATTCAGTATGTAGAAGACAATCTTGGTGTGATGTCTGTGGGTTTCTTGTTAGCCAGTCCAAGTGATGCAGTCATCTGGAGAGGACCTAAGAAAAATGGTTAGCGAATTTTCTTCCATTTGTACAAACGTTGTTCTAAACGAAATTGTATTTAATACCATAGAGTTCCGAAAGTAGCCCCCCTCCCCCCCCCCCCCCCCCCCCCCAAAAAAAAAAAAGTAACGGCTACCTGAAAGTAATGGGCTACACGAAAGTAACGGCCTACCCGAAAGTAATGGGCTACACGAAAGTAATGGGCTACACAAAAGTAACGGCTCACCCGAAAGTAATGGGCTACACGAAAGTAACGGCCCACCCGAAAGTAATGGCCTACCCGAAAGTAATGGGCTACACAAAAGTAACGGCTCACCCGAAAGTAATGGGCTACCCGAAAGTAATGGCCTACCCAAAAGTAATGGCCTACCCGAAAGTAATGGGCTACACAAAAGTAATGGCTCACCCGAAAGTAATGGGCTACCCGAAAGTAATGGCCTACCCAAAAGTAATGGCCTACCCGAAAGTAATGGGCTACACAAAAGTAACGGCTCACCCGAAAGTAATGGGCTACACGAAAGTAACGGCCCACCCGAAAGTAATGGCCTACCCGAAAGTAATGGGCTACACAAAAGTAACGGCTCACCCGAAAGTAATGGGCTACACGAAAGTAACGGCCCACCCGAAAGTAATGGCCTACCCGAAAGTAATGGGCTACACAAAAGTAACGGCTCACCCGAAAGTAATGGGCTACACGAAAGTAACGGTCCACCCGAAAATAGTTAACGGGCTACACAAAAGTAACGGTCCGATCGATACTATAGTGACGTTCCCATGCAGATGGAAAAGCTGAAGTGTTTCACTGTACAAGAATGCTGAAGAATACTTAAAAATCAAAGAGAAAGAGAGGATTAAATTGGCCTTATGCTTATTCTGTGATTGTGTTTACCTTTATCTTTTTTTCTTCAATTACTTGCGTATTTTAGGTGCCCAAAAGTAATGGCAACTCGAAAGTTATGGCCCCTCAGGCCTGCTAATTTCTGGAAAGTAATGGGGCCGCAACTTTCGGAAATCTACGGTATTCCAGTCAACTTCAATACTTTAATGTGTAATGTAACAAGGATTTTGCTCTTTTTTTGTCAAAACGTAACTGTACTATATATTTACCAAAGCACCTTTGTTCTTACACAAAATTCTCTAACAGAACTACAAAAATAATAATAAGGGATTCCTCAAAGAGAAAACAAGCAAAATCAAATTTAAGTCATTTCTCCAACACACAAAGGAAGAAGTTGAAAGTACTGGCCAGTTGCAATCCATGTCCATCCAAGCCATCTGCAGCCCAAGACACTATTTGCATTTGCATTATTCTTTGATTAACATTCATACAACATATGAATGTGCAAAGTCAAGAGAATTCAGACATTGTTAAATGGTGCAAACTGTCGGTTTCTTGTTGTAGGATTGATCAAACAGTTCTTACGTGATGTCGACTGGGGTGATGTGGATTATCTTGTCGTGGACACACCCCCTGGCACATCTGACGAGCACCTGTCAATTGTCCAGTACTTGAGTAACACGCATGTTGACGGTGCTGTCATCATAACAACGCCACAGGTAATGACAATGAAAGTCGACAGGTGCATGAGCATGCTAGTAAGGGGGGGAGGGGGGGGGGGGGGGGTATTTTAAGTGTGCATGCGAAGCGCGTGGAGAAAGCATGGAGCGTGAAGGGAGGGGGGAGGCAACCCTTCCCCCTCTGCTTTCTCTTCACCTGCGCCTTAAGCCCTCTCCCCCCCCCCCCCCCCCCCCCCCCCCCACCCGTACATCTACATTTACATCTATACTTGGCAAAGGTACTACCATCACGCCATTCTGTTCCCCTTCTAGCACCAGCTATGCAGGCTAGTGAGCATGTTACTCGGCAGTGACGCAATATTAAATACCTAGCTATTCAACAGCTTCGAGAACTTTTACTTTTTCAATTAAAACTGTGCGGTATTCCAAAGAGTAGAAATAAGCCTTGAAGATGCTTTCACCTCATGCAAACATGACGTTGTAGTGTCGAACCGTGCTGGTATTAACACAAAAATTTGGTGTATTGGCCACCGTAAAGTGGTTTAAAAGCTGACAATTTGAGCGTAAGCCCTTCGTCAGAGCAGACCAAGGAATTGTGGGTTGCGTGTGGTTAATATATCAAACGGCGGAGCTGTGCTATTGGTCATACCCGGTTGTTGAAAAGGTGGCTAGCGCTATCCACCGGATAAATCACTATCCAGCGGATAACACAAAAGATTTTGTTAATGCTCATCCACCGGATAGTGATTTATCCCGGAGATAGCGCTATCCATCTTTTCAACAACCGAGGCCTGGTGGAAACATGGTATATAAACGTGAAAACGTGAAGAACGAATATCGTTTCCCTCTAAATACCCCCTAACACTCTCGGGGATTTGGAAAACGTGGTCGAAACTAGAGCTGGTCGATTACGAGATCTTAGCCTGCACAGAAGCGAAAGTCGGCGCCTGATCGCTTTTGCGGTGCGCGAGCACGAAGGGCGAGCAACGCGCGTGGACCGAGAGTGACGCGAGTGCGTGACTTGGGCTCCGCGCTCTTTGCTCACTCTTTGCGCTTGCGCATAGACTGCTCAAACAGTAGCCTGCGAATACAGCCGCCTCTCATCGCTCCCGGCCGCTAGGGGCGTTCGCGAGCGGCCGAGAACGACGAGAGGCGGCTGTATTCGCAGGCTACTCAAACGGGCGCTTTTGGGGGCGCTCAAGCGGGTTTTGTGGTGCGCGAGCGCGGAGCGCGATGCACGCGAGGGGAGGGAAGGAACAAATTATCAAAAAAAGCTCTTGTTGTGCAGGCTGGCAATAGCTTTCAATTACAGAGTTTTACTAAAAAATGTCAGTAAATGGGGCTGGTTAGGGTGGTCGCTGAGCGGAGCCCACCGCAAGTGGAGCTTCTAATGTCTTTTAGCTCATTTCACACCCTCCATTGACAGTTAACGGTATAAGAAAACCTCCATTTATCTGTCTGTTTTAACAGAATTTTAACTACAGTTGAACCTCTTATTACCATCACTCTCGAAAGCGACCAGGAATACCAGAATAATCGGGATAATTAAAAAAGTCTAATTTCTCTTAGCCGTAAAATGGCTTTTTAAAGGGGCTATGTCGCAAGGTGAGTCTGCGCAATGAGTTCCTGCCATGTGACGTCACCTGACGTCACACATGTCAAATTTCTATTGTTCCCTCCCGGATCGCGGCAAGTTTTATCGCGCTTGCACTCGTGTCGAACCACGCGAGGTAAACAAACACACGATCGATTTCGCTTTTAAATTCCTCCCCAACTTCCACCACTACTGGAAGACATCGAATTTTTCGAAGGTACGACTAACAAATCGCAGAAATAATTTAACAAAAATCTAGCCAAGGAAATACTCTAACTAATTTGTAAACTTGAGATCTATCCTTCCACGCAATACGACGGGATGGAACGGATTGCAGCGAATTCGACAGTAATGGCCGCCAACTTGATAAAAAGCCACCGGACGTTTTTCAAGTTGTTAGTACCCAGTACTCACCCGCCACCCTCGCGACATAGCCCCTTTAAAATAGCCCAATTTCGATATATTAAAATTCAACTTCAACAAAAGACATCACTACGAGGCTTTAGGTGGATTTCCACTGTCGCGTAAATTTTCACGTGCGTAAAACGGGCGTAAATACACACGTAAATAATTTCCACCGTCGCGTTATTTTTACGTGCGGAAATAAAACGAGAGACGATGTATGAACGGCTTGCGTAAACGTAAAAAGCATTCTTTCATTTTCTATTTTATTTATGTGTTCGTTCTTTTGTTTTTCAGTATCTTTCAATGTATATAATGAAGGTGGTTGTTTTGTTTTTCATTTTAGGAGGTGTCACTGCTTGATGTGCGAAAGGAAATCAACTTCTGCAAAAAAGTAAAAATGCCTATAATCGGAGTGGTGGAAAATATGAGCGGTTTTGTTTGCCCCAAGTGCAAGGTGTGTGTGTTAAAAACTCAGCCAAATAATCCACATCCGAAACCAAACAAGCATTACCTCTGGTAGTTTGTCATGGCGGATTTATGTTTTTGGCTCAGACTTTGTTAGAATTGAAACTGTGTATCTCAAGCACAAATGCTCTTAGAACACCAAAAAGAAGGTATCGAGTGACAAACTACAATCACTTTTTCTGAACAAATTTTCCAAAACACAGGGAACAAACTTTAAAAAATTGGCCCGATTTTTTCAAGTTGTAATCCTTTCCCATCCCTTCCACCTGTAGTCAGACACACTTTTCGATACAGGGAATCAGGGCCGAGTTGTTCGAAGGACGATTAGCGCTAATCCAGGGTTACCATGACAACTCATATGTTCTGTTGACAGTTAATCCAGGATTAGTGCTAATCAGGCTTTGAACAACTCGGCCCAGAGTATTAACTCTGTGTGTAAATTATAGTGCTAAGGTCAGCCCATAAATTCCCCTGTACTGAGCGTTAGCCCTAGTAAAGAAATGAGGGACCACACGAGGGAAAGAAAATAATCTTTGACCTCTGATTCCTTGTTTGTATCACCGGTGCTACGTGGCTCAACATTTATTTGTACCCTTCACATTATCATTGCCACGAATTACCACCTTATTGCCCACGATCTGCTCCCGTACGGCCTCGTTCGTGGCTCAAGCGGTAGAGCGACGGAAGATCTAATCCGGAGGTCGTGGGTTCGAATCCTTGTGTGGTCCCTCATTTCCTTACTAGGGCTAATGCTCAGTACAGGGAAATTTATGGGTTGACCTTAGCACTATAATTTACACGCAGATTTAATTCTCCGATTCCTTGTTTGTACCACACTTTTCTATAGTTCGAGTGTACCTGTTGAGTAATTTTAAACAAAACTGGGCCGTTATTTTTAGGTTGGCCATTGATGCAAATACACCTTTTGGCTTTTTAACGTGACACTAAAAATTGATGACAAAGCCCCTTTAAAAACCTCTAAAAAACTTATGGCGTAGAAATCGCTTTAATGAAGAAATTATCCTGGCAGTAAGAAGCGTAATAGAGCGGTTTTCAATTGAGTGTCGAAAGTAATTTCGCAATTGCTTTTGTTTTGCACTGCTACGCCTTGTGATTAGCTAAAAAATCTCGCGCCACTTTCTCAACCAATCAGAAGTAAAACCAAAACCAATCGTGACTTGCCTGTACGCGTTTTCCCGCGCTTGGCGCCGGCTGCGTGTATTTGCTTCGAGTTCTGATTGGTTCATTGGATTGTCTGCGTCTGTTGTGATTGGTCAGAGTAATTACTTTGGTTTTGGTTTTACGACACTCAATTGAAAACTGCTCTAAATCAAATTGCGAATAAAGGCTCAGGAAAGAATTTCTTTCCAGACCTTCGCCGGTTGTCGGTGCGATGCTGTATTAACAGTAGCACCCATCGTTTCGGTTGAAAAGCCGTTAGGCGCCTTAAAAATTCGTAATGAATTAGACCTAAAACTAGAGTTTTCTTTTGTAAAATCCCGCTTCAAACTTTCGTAACATTGCAAAATGTAATACCTTTAGTTTTCGGAGGGGATAAAAAGTGTTCGGAAAATGTTCGGAAGATGTTCGGAACTGTTCGGCTTTCTTTAGTAAAATGTCGCCTCAAACTTTCGTAACATCGGAAAAATTAACGCCTTTTGCAGGGATAAAAAGGGTCGTTTCGGGTACGAAATAAGGTCAGCTGAGATTTTTGGAAAGGAGAAGGCAGTTAGTGAATTCGAGGGATAAAGGTGATGTTACACGAGACGATTCCGACGACGATTTTTAGCGCAACATGGGTGCACGGACGATTGTCTTCGGAATTTTTTCCTTGCGAATTTTGATTCAGCTTCAAGAAACTTGCAACGCAAAAACACGAATTTTGCTCAAGTTGTTTCGTGTAACATACCTGTTGTTAATTTTGTTGCGCTAAAACTCGTCGTTGCGAATCGTCCCGCGTAACATCACCTTTAAGGCCCGGCTACACAGGCGATTTTTTGTGCAATTTTTGTCGCACCTTTCCATGCAATTTTAGTCGCGCGCAAGTTGCATCTTCAAATCGCATGTGTAAACGGGCGGCGATTTGGGAGCGATTTGTCGCGCGATGTCGCAGAGGCCGAACATGCTCGAAACCTGATGCAACTTAGCGGCGATTTTTGGGAAATCACAGCAAATGTCGCACCCGAATTGCACAGGAAATCGCCGCTAGTCTACACTTGCGACAAAAGTTGCATTGGAAAGCGCGACAAAAATCATCAAAAATCGCATGTGTAAACGGACCTTAAGATTCCTTTCCGTGGGCAGTGAAATGATACATGGAAAAACCATAGTTAGTAGAGGGGACTAACTATCGGAAAAACAGTACAACGCCACTCCAAACATTTTCCTAAATATTCCTGGTTGGGTGCCAAAAAAAATATACCGAGCTATGATAACTGGAATACTGCTCGTAACTTGTATTTAAATGGTCGCACTTGAAGAGTTTAAGAACTCAAAAGTTAGACTCTCTGACACACAAGATTTTAAGTGTGAACGGATTAAAAAAATTGTGGGTTGGCAGGTCAATTTTCGCAGACGAGATTCTGTCTAGTGAAAAGTTGGCTCGTTTATTGAAATAAACTCGTTTTTTTTTACACAGAATGAATCACAGATCTTTCCACCTACCACAGGAGGGGCCGAGAAAATGGCGGCCGACATGGAAATACCTTTTCTCGGAAAAGTTCCCCTTGATCCTCGGATAGGTCGTTGCTGCGACGAGGGAAAATCATTTTTATCCGAGGTTCCAGATTCGCCGGCAGCCGACGCTTACAAGAAAATCATTCAAAGTATGCCGTTTACTTATACTTCATAGTTTTAGCATAAGCGCTAACATACCAGCCGTTTTGTCAAAGTGAAAACGGACTCGATGGAAGCATAACCATACAGTCACGGAAGCGCTCTTAAAGGCAGTGTCCCGACTGAAATAACTTGTTTTCATGATCATGGTCAGAATCTTGCTTTGAACTTGATTCGTTGTCTTCAAATAGGACGAAAAATCACCAAATTTGATGAACGCAAAGAAATATGAACTAAAGAGACAAAAAATGGCTAAAAAACTCAAAATTCCACCAGAATGGCAAGTTTGATTTCTTGACCGTCTGTCAATAAATCAAATTTCATGAGTTGTAATCCGCTTCCATCCTTGCAATCCTGCACTTTATCTCCAAACAACTGCTTCTGTGTTGCTCTATAGAATCTTTTTATCCAATTTAGTTGTATATTTGGTGGCATTTGGCGATATAACATGGAAATAAGCTAAGCGAAATTTTGCTATTTCGGCGGGACAGTGTGCCTTTAAAGCAATTTCCTACTTACCTCGTTTAAGCGCAAGGATTCCTTTTCTTGCGCTGGCGCTTTTACTTGCATTATGTTTGTTTTCACTTGACGCAAATCCTCACTTAGAACTGACATTAGAAATTATTTTTAAAAGAGTTCAACCGCGTTCCATGCTCTAATATTGTGAGTTGACATTCCATTAAATTATACGGCTGATTGCCACTAAAAATTTAAATGTTTAAAAACCAACAAATGTGAGTGGAGTTACAGAACTTCAAACTCTGTTAGACTTGGTCATCCCCCCCCCCCGCCCCTCTCCATAGGCTCGATTTTCAGCCGTTTGAGTTCGCGAAGGAACGCGGACGTTCCAAACGACTGGAAATCGAGCCTACCCGTCCCTACCCCCGCGATTTTCACACTCCGCGACTATTCTTTAAAAAAAACCCTGAATAAACTCTATAAACATCTAATACATTTAATTTTTTGCCACATTTGTCCCCCGACAAAGGTGGCTTTAGAAATTGTGAAAAGGTCTTGCTATGTGTTAATATACCGTTTTCTTTGTCAGGAATTCTAGACTGCTGTGCCAACAAATCTGAAGACAAATAACTTAATTGCTCTGGTCTGGAAGAGGAGGAAAAGGCCTGGTTATACTGCGTGAATGTAACTGCTCGTACCAATCCTTATCATTGATTCAAAGTAGGAGACTGTTTAACTGGATCTTGTTAATTAGAAAAGTGACTGATGACCTTAAAAAGGAATGGATTCATTTTTCATTTACGATGCCATTTACTGTGGAAGGTAACTTTGTGTTTGCCACGGTTTTTGTCGAAACTCGTGCAGCGTTCTGTCACGAGCAAACTTTTTCAACCAATCAGAGGCAAGGCCAAAGCCAATCGCGGCTTGATGACTTGAGTGCGTTTTCCCGCGCTTAGCACCGGTTGCATGTTTTTTTCCCGCGCTTTAACGTCTAGAAAAGTTAAAATTTCACAAGAATGGTAAATTTGATTTCTTGACCGCCTGTCAAAAAATCAAATTTCATGAACTGTAATCCACTTCAATCTTTGCAATCCTGCACTTTATCTCCAAACTACTGTTTTTGTTTTGCTTTATAGAATCTTTTTATCCGGCCAACTACGTTGTATATTTGGTGGTATTTGGTGATATAACGCGGAAATAAGCTAAGCGAAATTTTGCTTCGGCGGAACAGTGTCCCTTTATGTGACCACATTTGTATAGCCCAACGGTGGTCTTATTAATGTATATCAATGGCTTCCACTTTACTTCAGTGCTCCAGTGATCCATAAAAGCAAGTTAACAAATGCTTATTGTGGGAAACTTCTGGCTTCATTACAATAGCCATTATTAATAGCAAATGCAAATATAAAATGATTACTTTTGGTAAAAGTAGACTCAATGCAGAGAGATTAATTCAAGGACATCTAAAAATGTCCTGGATACCCCTAGCGGGCAAAGCAGGCGTATTTCCGGGGGGGGGGGGGGGGGGGGGGGGGGGGCGAACGAGCGCTGAGTTATACCGCGGACTGAGGCGAGTCAAACGACGTGACCAAGGGTGTGGGAGTCAGGCTGGAAGGCGAAGGAGGGAGGAGGGGGAGAGGAAGGAAAACTACGCCAAGGGAGAAAACATTACGCAGCGATGCAGTACGCCAAGAAATGACAAAAACATCTATTTCTCTTCTCCAACACCCTTTTTTCTTGTTAATCAGTGCTTAACAAATACAATCAACGGAATCTGCATTTATCTGGATAAAAAAATAGACATTTTCAGGACCCTTCAGTTAAATTTTTCTTTGTCGGGCTCCAGTCAGGGAAAAATTTCCACATTCAAGCTTCTAGGTTCGATTTTCAGCCGTTTGAGGGAGTCAGGTTGTCAGATCGAAGGAACGCGGGCGCACAAAACGGCTGGTAATCGAGCCTACCACGCTCCAGGCTCCGCCGAAGAAAATTCAGGGTTGCGGAGACCAATGAGAATTTCCGAATTCAGTGTGCGACTCGAGTCTCCGTTTCGTCAGGGCTTATATTCTTATCAGGGGCGTAGCCAGGATTTTTTCGGAAGTTCCCACAATCACTGTTTTCAAGCACTCCCCCTACCTCCTCCCCCCACCCTCAAGTCCCAAATTTTTCTCTTTTTTTTTAGACTTTTTCAGGTACGCACGTGCGTACGTGCGTACAGGTAGCTACGCCCGTGCTTATCGCTTATTTATAACCTGTCTGTTCGACAATGCATTTTGTAAAGAGAAATTAGAAGCTGATCACTCTTAAATTGAAACTCGCTCTTTTTTTAAACTGGGAAATGCAATTTTTTCGCTTAATTTTGTTCTGGTAAAGTATATTTGCGATTCTCCTTGGAATGCTAGACCATATTTATACCAAGAAAAGGCTAATTTATTTCCTCATAGCGTTGGCGAAAGTTTGCATTTCTTTAATTTAAAGATACAAAAACCTCACACCCTTCAATACCGCACGCACAAATTAAACGCGGCTCACGAGCTTCGATTTTCAACTGCGATTTGAACAAAAGATGTATTTTTTTTGTTATATTGGTTGAAGACAGACGTAGCCTCCTACGCAGGCGTCCGTAGGGCTCGTCACGCAATCTTTCCTCTGCGTGCCCTGAAGACGTCTGCGTAGGAGGCTAAGACAGATGTAGTCTTAAGAAGATTCCGTTTTAGAGTGATTTTACTTAACCCGTGAAATAGTTAGTAGAATAGTACGCACTATTAGACTATAATTCCATTGTTTTCTTTTGTTTAATTTGGACTATCACACACTAATTGTTAGATAGTGTTTCACGGGTTAAGTAAAACCACTCCAATAGCTTGTTCAGGTTATTTTAGTTTGTGAGGAAATGGAAAAAATTAATCAAGCAAAATAACAGACGATAACAGACAGTCAATATTTACACCTGGGCCCGGTTGTTCAAAAGGCGGATAGCGCTATATCCACCGGATAAACGTGTGCAAAACCAATTGCGTTATCTCTGGATAATGATTTATCCGGTGGATAGCGCTATCCACCTTTTGAACAACCGGGGCCTGACGTTTAACTCGCGGAAGCGGTTCAGAGAAAGGCCCTGAAAATAATTATTTCAGTACTATAAAATTTATTATTTAATACATTGCAAAACCCTTGAGGATTCCGTCAGCTTAAAAAAGGTCGGTAGAAATTAGAAAGGTAGAATGCTGTTTTCTGGAAGTGTTATGTGTTAAATTAAATAGGTTAATGTAAAATAACTAAATAAATTGGGACTTTTGATATTTAATATATAATTCGTCGTCTTCCTTTATATAAAATGTAAGCACGTGATTTCAGCCCTGCGGTTGATTCAACGATTCGGATGCAGGGAATAATTTTTATACAATAAATTGTCTCGGCCAACTCATTGCATTTATACAATGAACTGCGAGAAAAAGAATACCCCTGATTTTCAATCCAAAAAAATTATTTAGTCTAGCTGCAAAATGTGTAATGAATAATAAATTACAAACTCCGGTCCTTTCTTTAGACATTTCATAGTTAAAAACTAGAAAATGGCGTTAAACAGTCGAGAAAGATTGGGAGAATTTAAGAGTTTACAATGGCGAACCTGAGTTGCAAACGAAAAGGTATAAGCAGTATAAGCGAGTAAGTAAATATTAAGGTGAGTAATACCTTTATTTTAACACGGTTACATGTTGAATGGTAATAATTAATAACGATACAAAAGTCATAACTAAGTTTATAGTTCTCCCCGAAACCTTTTCATGAGTTTGCATATGTGACTTATACGAATCAAAATTAAGAACAATTGATCTATTTGTTGTGATCCACACTTGGCTTTGCAAATTACTCCCATGAGAAGAAAATTCGAGATAAAATAAACAATAAAATAGGCGATAACAAAGACTTCATCGGCGGATCTATCAACACAAAACTGTATCAGTTCTGAGCCGAAGGAAACAACTTTCTTTTTGTCGGTTTCAAGTTACAAAATGTTCTCCCTTTTTTCGTTCCTCATTTACATCCTGAAAGCCGTGTTTTCTTTACTCGAAATTTCAGAGTCAACATTTTTCAAGATGTAGGGAAGTTCTACCTACTGGCTTCCTGAATATCAGGTGACAAGCAACGTCTTCCGCTCTGAAGCAACCCCCATGTCAGCAAAAGAAACAAAGTTAACATTCTTCAGCGCACCAGGAATAGTTCAGTGAACTTTAACTGGCTATTATTTTTAGCCATATAGGAACCGTTTTTGCAACTGATGTGCACGTTTAAATCTGTTTAACCCCGACCTTGTATTTCTGGTACCCGTCTAGCAATTCTACCGTACTTGAATAGACGGTAAGAGCACGGGTGAAATTTTGGTTCGCCACGGATGAAATTTGTCAAATTTTGGTACGGCCAAGTCATTTACAAACAACGCGATAAACTCGTTCTTAGCCGGGATCAAACAAGAACTAGTGACTCTCGTTGTGAAATTTCAAATTTGTTTCTCTCGCTTGATCGCCGAGTTGCTCTCACGTGCTCTCTCAGGCTGTCCTCGGTTGATTTCAGTTTATGGTCCTGTCTCTACGTAAGAGGTTTGTACAAACACGGATCTTCTTTAAAAAGTAAAGAGAATGGGAATTTATTTATTTATTCATCAGTTATTTATTTACGCCTCATTTTTCCTCCTTCGTACAGATGAATATCTTTGAATATCTTTAACCATTGCTCATGAAATCCCGTTTAAATCTCAGTGTGTTTGAAATTCACTTGTATAAAATATTAAAGACATTTTAAAAAAGCGGCCTCTATCCCGCAGGCCACTTTCGCCAAGTGACCTAGACCACGTTTGGGATTTGAAATGTTCTCTCTTCTTGGACTTGTGTTTCCACAGCTAATTTTCATTCTCACAAACTTTCACTAATGTAACTATAACTCTAACACTCCATGAAAGCGTGTTCCATTTTTTTGCTGACTTTTGTATAATGCCTGTGACAACTTTAAATGAGCTGGCGTGACATCCGATTGTGTGCTTAATTGATTTGTTTCGACAGCCAATCAGGAGCCAGTTCAGTAAGCAAACGTAGACAAATATAAAACAAGAATGAGTTTGCTTGGATTTCTTGAAGTACACGGAAGGCTTCGCTGATCCTTCCTTGAGGGCGCTGTGATCTTCTAATTTCTTTGAAAAACTTTTCAATCCCTTATCACTAGGGTTATTTCGACACAGCAAACATGATTTCTCGCTTAACCACTGCGATCACAGTTTCACTTTTGGTTGTGTGTATAAATTTGTCTATGGCGAATTCAACTTCGGAAGTCTACCACGAATACTGTGTTGTCGGCGCCGGACCTGGAGGTACGTATAACTAAATGAATTTTAGAACTTTATCTGAAAATAGATTTGTTTCTCTTCTACACTGAAGAAATGTATAAATACCTTTATTTAAATGTGTTTATAATTGCAACTCACAGTTTTGTTGAATATATATATGTATCTATCTATATCCGCACACTTGTTGACAGTGGATTTTTTTTTTATCGCTTCAGGACTTCAAATTGGGTTTTACCTCGAGCGCTCTGGCCGAGATTATGTCATTTTCGAGCGAGATAGTTTGGCAGGTAAGAGCTTAATTAGACCTCTAATAATTTCGAGCTCTACTTTCTAGAGTCCCATTTTCATGCATAATCTTTGCTGCAATGAGTGATTCGAACCATTAACCCAATAATATTCCGAAAGTTTTCAACCTGTCTCTCATGTGTCGATCGCAATTAGACATTGTTTGAGAAACAAATGAAACGGCAAAAGAGACTTCAGGTGGAAATCGAGCTATTATAAATTTAGCATTTCGCGTTAAAAGGTTTTTTGATGCGCAATTATTAGTTCAATTAGAAATTTTACAATTTTCAAAGACTGCGTTGAATTCAATTTGGTTGTTAAAAGGACGATTTAATAGGTTACAGTCAGTCGAGTTTCGATTCTGAACTTCAGAAAAAGAACAGCTGTGGTTTAAAATGAAAATACAATAACTGTTGCGGCATAAACGAGAACACTACGTGTTTCTTCGCTACCGCAACATTATTGTCATAATTTGTGACATTTCATAACTCCATAACAACATTAAGTGCTTTGTCACGATCTTTGCTTTTTATTATTATTTTTTCTTTAACAGGCGTTAAAAAATGTTTGATTTCGTAATCAATATATTTTAACCCGAAGGTGCGAAATTAAAATTTGTTATCGCCGAGATTACCTATACAATATTTATATCCACAGCAGTTTCACACTCGAGTTTAATTTTGAAATGTTTAATGGTTTCTGCTTTATATACAATTATCTACATTTTTTATAATGGAAGCTTTGAAAGTTGTGTTCATTTTTTAAAGAAATTTTAATTTTAAATAAAAAGGGAAAGTTGAATTGTGTAATAAAAGCGAGCTTATATGTAAATACAGTGCTTCTGATTTGCATAATAACTAATCCAAAAATATTATGAGAACATTTTGGCAATTAACAGTTAATGACAGACCATTTTAAGATGTTATCGTTTCCAAGGATATCGATGTGGAGGCAGGATCTATGTGCATACAGAAAACAAACTTTATTTTCACCAGACTTGTATTTCCTTGCAAAAATATTCATCAGTCAATATATATCCCTAATAATCCTTGTTGCTAAAGAAAGTATTATTTATTGTTAAATGCTAAAATTGGCCTAAGCAGGTGATTTTGATTATACACAATTTTCAATGTTGAACTCAGTTTTGATTTGTTGAGCTTTTAAATTATTAAAACGTGCAGGATATATTAGTGTATGAGATAAGTTATTTTTCTATACATAGAACAAATAAGTAAATATTAGATTTACCTTTTTTATTATTTTATTTGTTCTCTGTCAAAACAGCTGCACGAATGTAATCAGCATCTGCGTGAACATCTGTTTTTACCCACTTCTCTACATGTATCACCCCATTTTGCAGATTACAAACATGGCAAATGTGTTAATACAAATAACTTCAAAAAATGAAACAACTATCACCAAAGCATGATGGCCTTCTTGATATTGATTTCGTTCACTGTACTGATGTTGGGTGCATGCACGCAATTTTTCACAGTCAACGCACTTCATTTGTGAACACACAACTTCAACTATTCATTGATTAGGTGGCCATTCTTCGATTTCATTCTATGAAAAATTTACTGATTATTCGTATCTGCGAAGTTACAGTGATCTAATTTAAGAATGGAATATACATGCAATCTTCATTCATGGGCATTCATGTGTAAAGTGCATTTACTGATAAGAGAGCAATGCTGTCTGTCACTTTTTTTGCTGATTAATTCATATCCTAGCTTTTAGTCAAGCTCTAAGTAGGTTTCAGTTACTGTATCTTTCAGTGATAATTTCAGTGGCTTCATGCTTTAATAAATTCTTTTGCAGATACCCATTTGCTTGGTTACTGTTTTATAGTGAACAAAGGGTTATTTAAAATTGAACCCACTGACATGGTTAACAGAGATCTTCACTAATTGTAACTTCCTTTGTAAAAATTCTACCCGTTACCAAGATCTTGGTTATAAACACACAGACAAATTCTGGTAACTGGGCTACAAATTTTTACATACCAACAGGGCAGTCCCAGTGATCAGGACGAAAACATAGACGTGTATCTGAACAATAATTATCACATCACCATTTTTCAGATTTTCAGCTGATTACCACAGAAAGTTCTCCCTATACCAACAGCTATTCTCCATATGGACAGGTCTCTTGCATAGTAACAGCTTCCCTCCATAGGAAATACACACACCTCTAAGTAGACACTTCTCTTAGATGGGCACCTCTCTAAGATGGACACCTCTCTAAGATGGACACCTCTCTAAGATGAACACCTCTCTAAGATGGACACCTCTAAGATGAACACCTCTCTAAGATGGACACCTCACTAAGATGGACACCATCTAAGATAAACACTTCTCTAACTAAAGATGAACTCCTCTCTAAAATGTACACCTCTCTAAGATGGACACCTGTCTAAGATGAACACCTCTCTAAGATGAACACCTCTCTAAGATGGACACCATCTTGGATGAACACTTCTCTAAGATGGACACCTCTATGATGGAAACCTTTCTCTAAGATGGAAACATCTCTAAGATAAGATCTGTAGCACTTGCCTAAGATAGAACCATCTGTAAGATGGACACCTCTCTAAGATAGGATTTGTGAAACCTCTCTAAAGATGGACACCTCTCTAAGATGGACGCCTCTCTAAGATGGACACCTCTCTAAGATGGACACCTCTCTAAGATGAACACCTCTCTAAGATGGACACCATCTAAGATGAACACTTCTCTAAGATGGACACCTCTCTAAGATGAACACCTCTCTAAGATGTACACTTCCCCTAGATGGGCACCTCTCTAAGATGGACACCATCTAAGATAAACACTTCTCTAAGATGAACACTTCTGTAAGATGGACACCTCTCTAATATGAACACCTCTCTAAGATGAACACTTCTCTTAGATGGGCACCTCTCTAAGATGGGCACCATCTAAGATGAACACTTCTCTAAGATGGACAACTCTCTAAGATGGACACTTCTCTTAGATGGGCACCTCTCTAAGATGGACACCATCTAATATGAACACTTCTCTAAGATGGACACCTGTCTAAGATGGACACCTGTCTTCTGAGATGGACACCTGTCTTCTAAGATGGACACCTCTAAGATGGACACCTCTAAGATGGACACCTCTCTAAGATGGACACCATCTAAGATGAACACTTCTCTAAGATGAACACCTCTCTAAAATGGACACCTCTCTAAAATGGACACCTCTCTAAGATGGACACCTCTCTAAGAAGGACACCTCTAAGATGGACACCATCTAATATGAACACTTCTCTAAGATGGACACCTCTCTAAGATGGACACCCTTTCTAAGATGGACACCTCTCTAAGATGTACACTTCTTTAGATAGACACTTCTCTAAGATACACGCACCTTTAAGATGGACATCTCTCTATTAAGATAGACACCTCTCTAAGATGGACACCTCTCTAATTAAGATGGACAGCTCTCTAAGATGGACTGTCAATCTTGATCAATCTCCCATTTGAAAAAATTATCTGGGTCCCTAATTGAGCTTTTGACATTATGGATTGAGGTCTTTTGTATTTTGTGTAATCAGTGAACTACGTTTTTTTTTTCAGGTGCTTTTTATGTCAAGTATCCAAGACACAGAAAGTTAATATCTATCAATAAAAGGAATACAGGTATGCTCTGATCACTAATTATTGTATTCTCCTCACTAGACCCTTTCCTATATGTATACTATCCCCTGTAAAAATTTTAGCCTGATCGGATCATGTCACTTTTGCGATGCATTTCGCATGTTTTTGGCCACCACGATTTTAGAAAACATTGAGAATATGATGCCGTGATCGCATCATGCTGCCGCATTATGATGTACTGGCAGTGACATCGTGCTGCAATTATTAGAAGTCTTCTTGATCGTACTTGTTTGTTGCAGCGCGATTGGGATTTACTCACATCACAATCACACCAATCACGGCACAGTCAGGCCCATTAATTCCTAAAGTTTTTACATGGGATCATTTGGGAGAATTGTTTAAGAATCTACCAGTTAATCTCATTGCCAGTATCCACTTAATTCCAAAATAATACTTTTTAGCTCATACCATCAAGTAACGATATGTACTATTACTAATCAGAGAATTGACACCATCTCTTAATGTCAAATCAGACTCAATTCGAGCCAAACTATTTGTGTGACATTACATACTTTTTTTTTATTTATTATGTTAATCTCTCTCTCTCTCTGACTGACAGTTACATGTAATTCTAATCATTTTGAACTTGAAAATGGCATAATCATACATGTATGAGTCACCAAAATGTCATTTGATGATTTTATGGTGTATTTTTACTTGTTTATTTAATCATGCAGTACGATTACCTTAATTTTAATTTATTTTTAAATATTTATTATTTTGATACAGGAAAAACCAACAAAGAATTTAACATGCGCCATGATTGGAACTCCCTTCTCAGTGATGATGATTCTCTTCTTATGACGCGTTACTCCAAAAAGTTCTTCCCTGATGCTGACGACCTGGTAAGTAAAAGTTTTGTCTTCCTAGCATGATTCACTCTGCTTGTGGACACTGGACAAGCAATTTAACTTACACTCTATGATGTGAAAAATAGAAATATCTTTTAGTTAATTATTAAAATGTCTAAACATTCTTATGAAATATCTATTTATTAGGTGAGGTACTTGAATGATTACGCCACCAAACTTAAATTGAAAGTCCAGTACAATACAAACATAAAGCTTGTGTCAAGAAAAGGAGAAGGAGAAGAAGCTTTGTTTCATCTCAAGGATCAAAATGACACTAGTTACACATGCAAGAATGTGATTATGAGGTAAGTGTATCCCCATGTTAGTACATGTTGTGTACTAAGAAGACAGAAAACAGCTGTGTAATCTTATGCTTCCTCTCAAAGTGCCTTCCATCACAGGGTATTGCGAGTGAAACCCCGCCTTAGGGGCACCTGCTTAATGCGGACACCTCTTCATTGTTGAACAAGTTATGGTCTTTGTCATGATGTAACAGGTTACAAACCTTAATTTGAGGTTTTATAAGTGCTTATAACTGAAAGACAAGCTCCGTGACCCCCATTTTTTTGTTACCAAATTGTAATTAGCTTATCATCAAGATACAATGTTTTGCAAAGTTTAAGATGAATTGTAGTAAGGGGTTCAGAGCCACCTTAAATTTTCGAAAATTTAAGGTGGCTCTGAATCCATTAAAAACAAATTAAATGAACTTCACTTTCGTTATTCAGTGCCTTTCTAATTACAGTGGAAGCTCTCGTAAGCGGACTCCCTCAGGACACAAAAAAGGTGTCTGTAACTGGAGCTGGCCGCTTACGAGAATGTTCCTTGTAAGCCGCCACTAGAGGTGTAAGGGATAGATTACCATTTACGGGAGCTTGCCCAGCTAACAATTAAAACATTGGGAATGCAAAAAATACCACGGTATGCAATTATTTTTTTTGTTTCATTGCCTTATGCAATGCCGTGATAATGGCAATAACTGTATACATTACTGTATACTGCAGTTAGCCGTTAGTGATTAAAGAACAAATCATAATTGCGACCAACATTACCATTAACAGTCTCGCTGCAACAAAATGCAGTGATACAGTTACAAATGTTTTAATGAGTACTGTATCTTTCGGTATCAGTGTTGTCAAGTTTTTAAAGCGGGAGCAAACAAAGAAAGGCTGTTGTAACGGGAAAGCGACTGAACGGAGAAGCTGGATACGGCTTAGAAATTCCTTGCCAGTACATTTTTTAAGGGGACACTAAAATGTCTCTGCCGTGGCTGAAATCGAAACTTGAGGGCCTTGGCGACAACATTGTAATTCCAGTCACAAGGCGTTAGCATACAAGTGGTGTTTCAAAATGTCTCTGCCATGGCTGAAATCGAAACTTGAGGGCCTTGGCAACACTGTTGTGTTGACAACATTGTAATTCCAGTCACAAGGCGTTAGCATACAAGTGGTGTTTCAAAATGTAACCAGATGTGTATGATGACAAAACAAACACTGAAATATGGCACTGTAATCAATACACTGTAAAATCATTGTGACGAACAGTGGGTGTCCGCTTACAGGAGCTTAAAACAAAGGAACATCAAATTTGTAACCCCTGAAAGTGTCCTCGTCTGCTTACGGGAATGACCGCTTACCAGAATGTATCAATACGAAGATTGTATGGGAGTAATAATAATTAAATAAAGCTTTACTGCTAGACTGTAAAGCGCAGTTAATGGAGCGTGACGCTCTAGGCCCCCGTTGGGTTGTTATTGTTGATACATAACTCATGTTACGCAGATGTTCGCAATGTACAAGCCTTTCATGTCGCCAATGTACAATGGAGTACAATGGTCATTCACCTAGCCCTGTTGCATCACTGTCTAGTACATTTATATCATCCGTTCTGTATGGCTAGTACTATAAATACTCCCATTCATGTCTATTCGAGCACTACATGAATTCATTACTTACTATGGTATGCAATTCTCCATTGGCTGAGGTCAAGACATATGTTTGGCTATAAAAGCTCTAGTTCGAGTCCAAAGTCTCACTCATTAGCTGTAGTGCGTTCTGAAAGGTCTTCCTTCAGTGTTTTAAGCCAGCATCGTTCTAGAGTGTATAGGCAGTTGTAACTTGCTCAAGCCTAACTGATGTCCTAGCACTACGAGCCGATCCAGCGTGGGTATTCGTGCTGGGGAGACAAGAAAGGCTTATGGTCACGCAATGGAAGTCGTTCTGTCATGCCGATCGCGGAGCGGTGTTCCCCTTTACGCCAAATATTGTGTTGTTTATTGCGTTTGTTTTTCTCGTTTCCTTCCATGAAACATAAAGGAACTGCGACATTAACAGGTTCTGTGAAGGCAGTCATAAGTTATAAGTCAGAGCTGTCCGCTTACGAGAGTGTCCGTTAAGAGAGCTTCCACTGTATAACTAAATTTTATTTTATTTTATGTTCTCTGTTTGTAGCACTGGTATAGCAACTGAAAATCTTCCCAGGAAATTCAAGGGAATCGAATACACAGAGGTGTGATTTAATGTCAATTTTTTTATTGGAGGATCTTATTTTTGCAATTTGGGGAGATGAATTTTTCTGGAGGGAATTTATTTTTGCTACAACACAGCAAACTGTGAACTTTGAATTATAAGCAACTGTCAGGAGAACAGTTTAGAACTGAAAATTACATTAACATGTAGTATTAAATTTTTGTCTGAAATGTTGACATACAGTAAATCAATATTGTGCGTAGTAGATCACATGTATTTTGCGCTTTATAAATATTAAAGTTATTATAATTATTATTGTTATTATTATTATTGTGCCAACATTGTCAGTCTATATATTATACATGATTAAGTCCTGGTGCATCTGAAGTGAATGTGCTAGGCGTAGATTGCTTGTAACATGTTATTGTATTTAATTGAATGTGTTACCGGTACTTGGAAATCTTGATGTTGCATGAAATTTTTCCAAAAAGTATTTCTGGAATAATTTTTTGTGGAATTTTTGTAATGCATAAAAAAAAATTCTGTTACCTGTACATAAACACAACATACTATTTGTTGTTATATTTTGTAGAGCTACTCACAAATTTCAACAAATCCAGATGACTATGAGGGACAATCAGTGCTAATCATAGGAAGAGGTCTGTTAATGATATTTTTGGGAGCTTTTAGGGTGCATTCCTTTGGTCAAAATCCAAATCTGGCTTTTGAATCCAAAAGTGGATTTTCTGTTTTTTATTTTGGACGAATCCTAAAAAGGATTTTGAATCCATCAAATACACTCTGAGGAAGGTCATTCATTCAATGGTCATTCAATCCAAATCCGGATTTTTTGGATTTGAAATCCAAGCGTTCCATTGGGAAACGGATTTGAAAAAAGTACTGGTGGTCAGCAGGGTTTAGGAGTTGATATGGTACACTCTATTTACCATATATGACATATATTGGTGTGCAAAGCAGCTCTTGGCGCCATTTTTGTTCCAAAAACCAAGAAAGGTAGGCATTTGTTTAATTTTCCTTTCAAAAAGCCAATAGTTTAGAGCAAATAAAAACTTTCCTCGTTTTTGTGGCACTGATTTTTTTAACACCAGCAAATAATTATACAAGATTGCATACGGTTGACTTATTTCTTTGTTTTCTACCGTTCGGTTGTTCATGTTGTCTTACACTCGATTACAAATGTTATATACCTTTCGTAGCTTTGTTTTATGTCACCCATGAGTTATTCAACAACAGTCAAGCATGACACAAATTCTTTTTAACCCGTGAATACGCACATGCGTAAAGAACGGGTTATCGGTAACGGAGACAGATATGCAAATGAGCACTCACTCGCTCCTTCCATCAGCTGTAAACTTAGTGACGTAATGCTTTGTCTGGATTGGCGTTTCTTTGAAAACCACAAATCCGAAGAATCCTTCCCTACAAATCAGTTTTTGGATTCGACCAAAGGAACGCACCCTTAAACAGGGTTTTCATCAAATGTCCCATTGAGAGTCCCTAGAACTTCTTAGCACGAAGAGCGTCAGCTTTTAATTGAATCTCTTTATGGTGGCCAATTTATTGTCAATTCAGTTGATAAAACCAGATTTTCTTATAAAATTATACAAAAGAGGTTGCTTTATGGGATTTCATCAATTTAAACAACTTCATTCCCTACTATAGGAGTCTCCATTTCTGGTATTTAATGGGAAAGGGCTGCTAGCAGGGAAACATCTTTGCTGTATATTTGTGTCATAAATTTGCCAATTCATATAAATTACATTGTTATATAGCTGGAGTTTTTGTCAATGCAATGCACGCATTCATTGGTTGATTCATGGTCACATGATGTCTAACAAACAAATTGTTTCCTGCCAAACGTCCATGAGCGGGCAACATTTGCGAAAGCAGGTAACATTTTCACTGTTGCCCGCTAGCGCACTTGATCATACCATGACAAAAGGTGATTGATGTTTTTACCTTGAGTGTTCAGCACGTTTTTCAAACTGTGTTGTGTTTCAGTGTTGCTATATAACAAATCACTTAATGACTGATCCCTTGGGAAACAAAATGCACCATTACCCTCGGGACCAGTCATTAAGTGTTTAATGTTTTATCATTACAGGTAATTCAGCTTTTGAAACAGCGGACAGCATAATGGGAGCAACTAATTTAATCCACATGTTTGCCAGGTTAGTAAAATACTCTTTTAATATTGTCAAATGTCTATTTTAAATGGCTTGTGTGAAATTGTTATTGCATGACATTTATAACACAGACTGAAATGAATTAATAAATTAAATATTATTGATTTGTTACATCCTATTATTTACTCAACAGTTACGACAGTAAATTATATTTTTGTACAATGTTTACTTTGCATGTGCACGACAAACCAAATGAATATTATTTTTAAACATTTTTCAGCTCAACACACCATCCACTCCAGGTGAATTAATGAAACATTCAATTTGACATGGGTGCCTGAGCAGTCAAGATCTAGGCTCAGCTCATGCTTAGTTAACCTTTTCAAGAAAATTGTCTCACCCAGATTGTTGATTTTCAGATGTTAAAACTATATTGGTTGAGTTTTTTTTGTTCTCTTTGCGTGTTAACCATCAGAGTTCTAACTACTGTTAAAATATTGCATAATTATATGATATGCATAAAGTATTGATGAGAATAGTGTTTTTCATCTCATTACAGATCAAGGGTTCGTCTATCTTGGGCAACACACTATGTGGGAGATTTGAGGTAGTTTCTCACTTATATTTGATGACATACAATGTAATAACCAATTTTATCATGATGATCATTGCAAACATTAAATGAAATTTCCCTCTGACCTGTAACAGCCCAGTGAATAGCTGACAGCCAAAGTGAACTGGGGATCTTTTAGTGGGGGGGGGGGGGGGGGGGGGGGGGGGGGGGAATGTCATAGTGGTGATTCTTCAGGTGGGGGGGGGGGGGGGGGGGGTGGGGCGGAGGATGTCAAAGTGGGGCACCCAAGGAAAACAGAAACTTGATCTAGGGAGCTGTAAATGTTTTTTTAGGGAAGCTGTGGGGCATGTGATGCGCTTCTTTCAATATATAAAAATTAACTTGATATATAGCGAGGCCTAGAAGACATAAGCCAAGAAATTATAAGAAAATGTTTATTAGCCTATAATTGGAAATTTTTCTTGCTGGTGTTGTGCATAAGATTAAATTTAGATTTTTCTTTTTTCAGAGCTGTGAATAATGGAATATTAGACACATATCAACTTAAATCCCTTGATGCATTGTTAGGTAGGTCATTGAACTTCTTTGTCATTTTTTAATCATCATCATCATCATCATCTGTTTGAGCCTGCATGATTTTATTCAAATCTAATATTGTTGGCAGTTCTAGAACGGCAGTGGCGGGTGTCATTCTGATCAGTGTATTGTCTTGACTTGATGCTGGGTGATCTTTTCCCTTTTTGAGGCTCCCCAAATCAGTTATATCAGTTGCCTTTAAAATATTAACTGTTTTTAATAGTGTCTCTGGCTCTGAAGCAGATTCAGATTCAGATTCAGATCTAGATTCAGATCTAGATATGGCTTGGTCAGGTCTGAGATTTTCCTACAGAACACCTCTCCAGCTCACATTAAACACTGCCATTGACAAACTCATTTTATTAGAGCAGTTTTCGATTGAGTGTCGTAAAACCAACACCAAAGTAATTAAAACTCTGACCAATCACAGCAGTCGTAAACAATCCAATGAACCAATCAGAGCTCGAAGCAATTACATGTCGGCGGCGCCAAGCGCGGGAAAACGTGTGCGAGCAAGTCACCATTGGTTTTGGTTTTACTTCTGATTGGTCTAGAAAGTGGTGCGAGATTTTTTAGCCAATCACAAAGCGTAGCAATGCAAAACCAAAGCAATTGTGTAATAACTTTCGACACTCAATTGAAAGCTGCTCTTACAGCTGTCCAATTAATCCCTTTAGGTCTTAGTTGAAATATGTGCCTTAATTTACTTCTCAAACTCATTAATAATTCATCGAGCTTGAACAAAGAAAATCATAAGCGCAACAGTGGTTTGAAACCCCGATTTTAATAAGCATAGTTTATATTTAAAGGGAGGGTTTCACGGTTCGACGCATGTGCACAGATTAAAATGCTTTATTCGCTTACTTGCCAATTTTATCAGTTCAAAAACCACTCACATTTACTTCAATAATCACATACTATAATTAGTCCAAACAAAGCGAAGGATGACCAAAATTCACAGAAAATTTCAATGTATTACACCGACAAAGTCAACACTGAATAAAACCTTTGACCCAAAGGATTTATTCTACGCTCTGGTGGCTTTCATGGCGCACATTGGTATGTATAATCATCCATTCAATCAGCGACATTTTCACAGGCAAATTTCCCGCCAGAGTTATCTACTCGCTTCCGATTGGTCTAAACAATGAATTTAAATGGCTTACGCCATAGCTTGCACATGCGCCGAACCGTGAAAGCCTCCCTTTAATGATCAGTTTGAGAAGCTATTAATTATCAAACACTCAAAAAAGTGTTTCATCAGGTATCCAAACTTGAAGTCAGTTAAAAAATCTTGGCTTAGCGCCTGAATTTTTTAACCCACTTCTCTGTGTTTTGATATGCTGATATGCGAAGCGTTGAACGAGTTACAGCAGACGGGGACAAATATGCAAATTTTCACTCCTTCCACACTCAGCTGTAAACTTTTCTTGGTAATTTTGCTGACCAGTGCATATAAAAGTCTTGCACATATAATATTATATATTTTACCTGTTTCAAAAGTGATAGGTAATGGTCAAATGGTCACCTACCTTTTCCATGGGGACGGCATTGGAGGGAGGGGAGGGTGGGGAGTTGGACGCCGAGGGTGGGTGGGGGATGGGGGTTCAATGGAGCAAAATGCATAGGAGAGGAGAGGGTCCATTAAGTAACACTGCGTGTAAGAACTAGGCAATCCTCTATTATTCTGCGGCATTTTGCTTTCCCCACATACGATTGTTTAGATTTTTTTACTGAGAATGCATCAACCTATGGCAACACGTTTTTGAAATAAAATGTACTGAAACTTTATTTTAAAGCGATATTTCTTTAATTTGTGTTACAAGATTTTATCCAATCATGAGACTCCAAAACAATGGCCAAGAAAGGCTTCTAATTTTTCATGTTTCCCACATAGAAATTTTGCTGTATTAAAACTCGGAATAGTTTTCACTAAAAGGGAATCAATAAGTAAACTATAGAGAAATAAATGTGCTACCTGATGAAGTAATAGTAGATTTCCATGTTTTAGCCAATGAGGTGGACTGTTTCAACAATATCACAATTAACACCTTTCTGCATTCTTTGCCGTTGGGTTGCCTAGTTCTTACTAGGACCATTACTTAAGGGTTTTTTCATATTCATGAGTTGGCTCATAGGCCGAGCCTTTGATTTACTTGGTTGCTGTAACATGCTGTTAATTGTTGTTTCTTACAGAGGCTCCAATTGAGGAGATTGCAGTGATAAAGAAAAATGGCAAGCTTTTTGTTGATGCTTTTGATGGTTCTGGGGAGAACATTGTCACTGTAGAAGAGCCTATTTCAGAGGCTGGACGAGCCCGTAAGTTACGACATAAATATATAGTACACTGTCTTTAAAGTGAATGTAAACTCCATACTTTTTGTGGAGGGACGGGGTGGCGAAGTTAGGAGCTGTTGGAATAACTTAAAGGATGAATAAATCTATAAAAAAACAATCATTTGTTACTATTAAATTGTGCAAATCAAATTTGAATTTAATATATCGAATGTTTAATCAATTATTGGACGAGGTTGAGAAAAATATTGTGATTTGTCAGTGGCGAGCAGATCAGATCTTGGAGACACTGACAAATCACAATATTTTGTAATAGCCAAGTTCAATAATTGTTTTATCATTCGATCACTGAGTTTGTTATTCAATTTATTATTTTATTCATAACTGCTAAAAAAGAGCAGAAATTGGGCTGCCATTGTAGAGGACGGGAGCAGAACAATTATTGGCAGCAAAACAACTTTCCACTGTTGTGCGCATGGACAGAATTATTCAAAGGCAGTTATTCGCAGGTCACGTGGTGGGCTCTCAGCCAATGAAAAGGAAGAAAAAAATGCATCAAATGATAATGCCTATTATTTCTCTACAAGTGTATATCCAGTGCTGGAAATACTTTTTCTTGCTAGAAGGACATGTGTCCTTTCAAACCTCCCTTTTGATTGGACGTTTTACAAAATTGGTCGGATATCCGCTATTTTGGATTTCTCCTGAGACACTATCGGTAAGCATACACGACGTGCTATAAGAAGTTTTGCAATGCATCGTAGGGCGATTTCAATTGACACGGCCTTTTCTGAATTTTCTCGAATCAAGAGAGCCGTTTGCAGCAAAATAAATCGTACAAACAGCGTAAATTCTTATTGTAATGTTTTTGGAATCAAACGCGATAAGTTAACAATACTTTCAAGGCAAAATCTAAGTAATTTTTGTGCTCGGTCACCATGTCCGAGCATAATTTAAAATTGGTCGGATATTTTCGGATTTTGGTCGGACAATGTCCGATGACCGACTGTTATTTCCAGCACTGTATATCTGATAGCTTTCTTTATCATATCTTACTATTGTGATTAAATTCTGAGACAAACAGTAAAGAAAGCTAAAACCATTTCATCTAACCACCATCAACAATAACATTACCACATTTTTATCTCGTGAATACATGAAGCGTTGAACGAGATATAGTATACAGGACATATAATTTATGCAAATTTTCACTCGCTCCATCATCTGTAAACTTTTTCAATTTCCCAGTGTATCACGTGTTAAAAGATGATTGCTGTAGTAAACTTTTTTTAATTCCCCAGTGTAATTACGTCATTTAGTTGTTTACTAGACAGTCTTGTTTCACACAATGCATATTTATGTCACGCTAAGATGTTTTGGTCGTTTTAAATCAGTTTTACTCTTCACTTCTTTGACTTCAAACTCAGTGTGGAAAAAAAAATAAAACCGATCTGTGGACTTAACCTTACATTGTTTCGTATTCATGAGATGGTTCTTAGAGCCCTTTGATTCAAGTTTATATCAACATGTTAGTTAATGCCGATCTCTTCTTTTACAGCTGACAACTTTGCAGTAAGGGAACCTTATGATCGCATTATAAGATGTTTAGGTTTTAAGGTAATTTATTTGTTTGATTTACATTCAATCAATATTTTTTTGTAAACGACAATGTTTTCCAGTTTATTAATAATTAGTGAATACTGCTTTTATTTGTGTTTAGTTTGACTTCTCTGTGTTTGACAATTCAACCAAACCAAGGCCATCCAGAGGAAAACGATCCAAAAAATACCCAGCCATCAAAGCCAACTATGAATCAACAACTATCCCCAGGCTATATTTTGGTAAGAATTATCTGCATATTTATTTTTACGTTCTGTGATGACTCTTTATGCCATAGGATTTTCAAGTCTCTCTGTGTATCTCCCTCAAAGCCCGGGACTCTGGGTACTCCCTAATGTATATATAGATAAGCTGAGCCTAACTATGAATCAACAACTATCCCCAGACTATATTTTGGTAAGAATAATCTACATATTTAATTAAATTATATAATGACTCTTAATAGGCCATTTTCTAGTTTCTCTGTGCCTCTTCCTCAAAGCAAGACCAGGGCTGGGTTGTTCAAAGCACAATTAAGCTAACCCAGGATAAGCGTCAATTTTGAATCCAGTTAAATAACTGATCAGTGAAAGCTGTTCCAAAGTTTTTTTGCCCTTCAGTTTTGACATTAACTTTTCTTTATCTTTAGCTAAAAAATAGCTTTTAAGAACATTTTGTTAAGTAGAGAAATGAAATCCTTGGTTAACTTTTAAATCTTGGTTAGCGTTAATCGGCTTTTGAACAATCGGGCCCTGGTATATAACTTTTCATATGAAAACAAGAGGCTACGCGTCGCCTATACTCGTGCCAATCAAAATGCATAACTGTAAGACAAACAAGATCTGTTCCGAAATATGCCCTCTTTTTTTGGTGACAATTTTTAATGGGGACCCTGTTTGTCGATGAAGTTGCGTACTCAGATCTAATGCGTTGCACAAATGAGAAACGAAAACACAAAGAATAATAAAAAGAAAAACGGAGAGCAAACCTAATTACCTCGTTGCCGCATCCGGCACAAGTAATGAGTTTTTTTGCATGTGAATGAAAAACTTATTTTCATAAGTGTACCAAGCCACGTTTTGATAACGAGACATATAATTTGTGCCTTGTATAAAGATATATCAGAATTCAGTAGTTAGGTACCTATAGTAAATAAATTAATGCATTCATGCTACATCTTAACGCCTTAGGCCCCGTCCACATGTATACGTTTACGTTCGTAAACGCATATTTTTTAATGCGTTTAGGCCTCCCGTCCACACATAAACGATGAAAACGGTTACCCTAAACGGGTATTTTCAAAAACGCTCTCCAAAGTGGATATTTTCGAAAACGCCGTTTACCCGTTTACGTGTGGACAGCGTAAACGGATATTTTCGTAAACGCTGATGTCACAGATTCGAACCCAGTCCACAAATAAAGAAAATAGAGCAGATATCCAATATGGCGGACGGTCTGACGCATGCTCAATGCCGATTTGAAGCATTTACGTATCGTTTTAGCGTTTGCGTGTGGACAGGTGAAAACGAATCGTAAACGATGGCTGGCTTCGTGTGGACGGGAGCGTTTTAGATAAAAAAAAATATGCGTGTGGACGGGGCCTTAGTGGCACATTTGGGATTACCATCACTACAAGTTTGTGTCTAAGGGCCTGGTCGCACTACAGTTAAAAACAAAAATTAGCCCGTGCAAAATGACATAAAAACAAAAACATTCCACAAAAAGCGTGTCCCACCGGAGCGATTTCTTTTGTTTTCCTCGATTTTTGCACGGGCTAATTTTTGTTTTTGAGTGTAGTGTGACCAGGCCCTAAATTAAGCCTGGTTCACGTGTGCGACGCAAATGCAAATGCAAATGCAAGCGCAAACGCAAGGAAAATACGTGTGAACCGGGGCAACGCAAAATGCAAACGCAAGTGCAAATGCAAACGCAAGGAATGGAAAAATTTTAATTTCCTTGCATTTGCATTTGGACTTACGTTTGCGTTTCACACGTGTGAACCGGGCTCAACGCAAATGCAAGCGCAAACGCAAGGTGAAAAGCACTTGTTCCAAGCCACCGCGGTTGAAGTTGAAATCAAGATGGCGTCCTCCACGATTAAAGCAGACGAGAAACTGGCAGAGAGTTTGAGGAAATATCCTGTGCCGTTCCTTTAGCAGCCGATATGCGAGAATCAGAAAAACCATACCTGCTGCCAAAATCTCAGCGTTGTCCGCCATCTTGAAAGATAACTTCAACTGCGCCTGCGTATCTTACGTTACTTGCGTTTGCGTTCCACGTGTGAACTTCGCTTGCGTTTGCGCTTGCATTTGCGTCGCACGTGTGAACCAGGCCTTAAAGTTGGTTTTGCTTTGTTGTTGACTAAAAAGTTTCACACCACTTTGTCAACCAATCAGAAGTAAAACCAAAACCAATCGTGACTTACTCGCACGCGTTTTTCCCGCGCTTCGCGTCAGCTACATGTATTTGCTTCAACTTCTGATTGGTTTACTGGATTTTCTACATGTGTCAGACGTGAGTCATGCTGGATTAATTAGTTTGATTTCAGTTCTACAACACTCAACCAATAACCACTCTATTTTTATGTTTCTCCTATAGCTGGTACAAACACTCACTCCATTGACTTCCGCAAGTCTGCAGGAGGATTCATTCATGGCTATCGTTACACTGGTATATAATTAACTCAGTCATTTTTATTTTAAAATACTTTCTTTTTTGTATGTGCTTGGTTTTTCTGATAAGCGTAGGTTTCAGTGGTCAAACCATTGTACGAAGAATGACAATATTTTATTATCCATACAAGATACGCTGAGACCCTCGAACACAGTGTGACTGTGAATGAGCTAAAAGTGTCTTTCATGCACTTACGTGTGTACAACTCTTTCACTCTGCAAGTGTATTCAAAATCAAATGTTAAAAAAAAAGAATGAAATACAAATGGCACTATTAGAAAGTATTGCAAACAAATTTTCATTTGAGTGGTAACACCGAATGATTTCATTTACAAAATAAAAAATTTGGAAGTAATACATCCGGCAAACACGAGGAAGAGTGTTTTATCAGGATATCAAAACACCGAGAAGTGTGTTGAAAAAACGATGCGCAGCCTTGTTTTTATAACTGACTTCGAGATGTTTGGATATCTGATGAAACACTCTTTCGAGTCAAACACTTCTTAAACTGGTCATTAAATGCAGAGAAAAGAAATGAATAAAATCGCAAAAAATCTATGCTAATTAAGATCAGATTATCAAGACACTGTCACGGTTAGGATTTTCTTTGTCCAAACTTGATAAATTAGAATGTTTTGAGAACCACATTACACGAATGTTTGATTTGGTTTTGGGAGTGATAGGTGATAGGTTAGCATTAGATAACATACACCAACACCACCTCGGACTCCTTATTGAGAATTATGTAACAGATTAACTGGTTAGCTTTCAGTTAAGGCAGGGTTAGCAGTTTATATAGTTCCATTTAGGCCTGAACAACCCGAGAAGCTAGGTGGTACTCTGGAAGTGTAGGCTATGTAAGCCTAAGCCTAGCTGAGGTCACAGGTTCAATCCTGAGTGGGGATTTTAGACTTGCTTTTTTACACTTAAAAATTTATTGAAAATAACATTGTAAGTGTCGACATTACGTTATTTAATTCTCAGTAAGTGTGGAGTGATATGCTTTAGCATTTAAATCGAAACTGTCCCGGCTGAAATATCGTGTTTTCATTATATGACCAGGGGCTTGCTTTAAGCAAGAAATATTGAACAGACAAAATAACGGCTAGAAAAGTCAACGTTTCACAAGAATGGCAAGTTTGATTTCTTGACCGCCTGTCAATAAATCAAATTTCATGAACTGTAATCCACTTCAATCCTTGCAATCCTGCACTTTATGTCCAAACTACTGCTTTTGTTTTGCTCTATAGAATCTTTTTATCCAACTAAGTTCTATATTTGGTGGCATTTGGCGATATATCGTGGAAATAAGCTAAGCGAAATTTTGCGATTTCGGCGAGACACTGAGTGTCTCTTTAAAAAACTTGACTTTTACAAATTGTTGTTTTGCTTTTTTCACAGCTCGTGCACTTTTTCATTACATGGAGTGGCGCAATCATAAAGTCACGTGGCCTCACATAACAGTACCTATCACAGAAGTCCTAAATGTTATCATCAAAAGAATCAATGAAGCCTCGGTTAGTTTTAAAATAACTGCTGATTATTCAGTTACCCAAAGTCTGTTCGATCAGTGTTTTATATTAAAGCTGAAGTGGAAGTTCGACATTATTTTATCATCGCGATGCCCAATTCTCTATAAATCATAAAGTAACGAAACTTTCAGCAAATGATAATTAGTAATATTGTTGCATTCATTACGTGGTATTACAACGGTTTTCACTTGTGTCGTAAAATCAAAACCAAAGTAATTATTCTGGCCAATCACAACAGACACAGACAATCCATTGAACCAATCAGGACATGTAGCCGGCACTAAGCGCGGGGAAACGCAACTCGCAAATTGGTTTTGGTTTAACTTCTGGTTGGTTGAGAAAGTAGCGCGAGATTTTTTAGCCAAGCGGTGAAAACCAAAGCACGAAATTACCTTCCACCATCAATTGAAAACCGCTCTGATTAGTCTCAATTTAGAGTGAGTGTTCTTTTAAAGCGGTTTTCACGCGAGTGTCACAAAACCGAAACCAAAGTACTCGCTCTGACCAATTACAACTGTCGCAGAAAATCCAGTGAACGAACCAGAACTCGAAGCAAATACAAGCGCCAAGCGTGGGAAAACGTCACGATTGGTTTTGGTTTTACTTCTGATTGGTTGAGAAAGTGGCGCGAGATTTTTTAGCCAATCACAAAGTGAGCACTACAAAACCAAAGCAATCAAATCCTGCTCCTGTCGAGCTGGCGTCCAATAACCTTATTGAATACCGACTATAAAATAGCGTCAAAAGTTATTTCTAAGAGGATAGAATGTATTCTACCAACTCTGATTCATACTGATCAGTCTGGCTTTATGAGAGGAAGATATATAGGACAAAATATTCGACTTGTTAATGATATTTTACAACAAACTGAACTGCAGAAAATCCCAGGGATCTTATTATGTCTGGACTTTCAAAAGGCCTTTGATACTGTGGAATGGGCTTTTATTCAGGAAACACTCTCCCTTTTCAACTTTGGAAGCAACATTAGAAGATGGATTTCTACCTTCTATGCTAATGTTGAAAGTAGTGTCATAAACAATGGTTTTTGTACTAATTATTTTAAATTATCGAGAGGTGTAAGACAAGGTTGCCCTTTGTCTCCCTATTTGTTTATCCTTGCTGCTGAGGTTCTTGCTACTAAGATAAGACAGGACAATAGTGTTAAAGGTATTAAAATATTTGGTACTGAATTTAAGTTAAGCCAATTTGCGGACGACACCTCAGCTTTTTTAGACAGCTTGACCTCTGCTGGAAACCTAGTTGGTATTGTCAATGATTTTGGAAAAATATCCGGCTTAAAACTGAACACCTCCAAAACCAAAGCAATATGGTTGGGCCCATGGAGAAACAGAGTAGACAAACCCTTGAATTTTAAATGGACAAAAGATCCGGTTCGATTTTTAGGAGTCTACATTTCCTATAATGAGAAAGACAATGTGAAAAAGAATTTTGCTTTAAAAGTGCAAGACTTGAACACAACTCTAGATATTTGGAGATCTCGAAAACTTACTATATTTGGTCGTTGTCTGATATCCAAATGTCTGGGTATACCCCGCCTCATATATTCTACTTCGTCATTGGTAATGCCTTTAGATATTGTTTCTTCAACGACGACGTCGCTTTTTAATTTTCTATGGAGCAAAAAGCAAGATAAAATAAAGAGGCGTGTCCTTTATCAGGACTACCCAGAGGGAGGATTGCGGATGCCAAACATTGAAATCATGGCAAAAGCTTTAAAGCTTGCATGGGTTGCCAGATTTCTTTCTGTTGACCAACTATATAGAAGTGAGAATTGGAAAGTAATTCCCGAGTATTATTTTGATAAAGTAGGTGGTCTCAATTTCCTTTTGCGATGTAATTTTGATAAAAAGCTTTTGCGTCATGTAAATTTACCTCCGTTCTATGAACAAATCGTACTCTCCTTTTTGGAACTCAGAGACCTGTATGAAATCAGCTTCGGCCAAGATATGATTTTGTTCAATAACAAGGAGATCTTGATCGAAGGTAAAATGTTCTTCTTGCGAAGTTGGTTTTAAAAGGGAATTATATCAATTCAAGATCTGCTTAGAAATGATGGGAAGCTGTTGTCTTACCAGGAATTTTATCAGAAATACCAAGTCAAATCGCATTTTCTAGAATACTTTCAAGTTATTTTTGCAATTCCAAAAGAACTCCTTAAAAAAGCTGGAGTTATTAGTTTTGACAAACAAAAATTTACATCCAAGGCAGCCTTTTTTAATCTTCATCCGACCATAAAAATTGATTTATTAAATTCAAATGTAAAGACTATTACTGGCTTTTTATCAAAAGCAGTCCTCAAGAAATTAAAGCAGTTAGTAAGTGGCAACAGGATCTTTCCTTAAACGACCTCTCATTGAGGATTTACTTCAAGCAGTTTATGAACATTTGCAAGGAAAACAAAATTAAAGAATTTTATTTTAAGCTCCTGCATAGAATAGTTGTGTCTAATAAAGAACTCTACTACTTTGGGATTGTAGACAATCCCAATTGCAACTATTGCGACCAAGTAGACTCTATTGGCCACACTTTCTTAAAGTGTCGCTTTACCAAATCATTTCTTCAAAGTGTTTTGGCAAATTTTAACAAAGACAATGCCACTTCTTTTACAATAAGTGATTCAGAAATTATCTTTGACAAAACTCCACCCACAGAACCTCGGTTCCTTAAAATTACGAGGAAACTTAACTATTGTATCTTGTATGCCAAATACTATCTGTACAATCAAAAACTCAACCATCAAGAATTAGATGTACAAGAATTTTTAAGTAAACTTAAGTATAAGTATCAAACCGAAAAACTTATTTAGTTTTATTAATTGTGATGTAATATGTCAATGATGCTTCTTTGTGTGTAATATGCTGTATTGTTTTTGTTTGCTAAATAAAGTTATCTAATTAAAAAAAAAAAAAAAAACCAAAGCAATCACAAAATTACTTTTGATACTCAATTGAAAACCGCTCGAAACAAGCACTCAGTTGATTATGCACTGCAGTGTCTACAAAGCACTTTATTAGGTTATTATCGTTATATTTCAGGGCATTTATCAAATGTTTGATGTCCTGGGAGAGGTTATGATTTTACGTAAGTCTTATTTTATTTATGTACTGTAATTGTATATTATTTGTCAGTTTCGTTTAAATTAGTTGCGATGGTGTTGTGATACTGTTGCTGAAATATCATACCTCGAATAAACTGCAACAACGGCCATATTGTTTCTGACATCAATCGTTCTTTCTTTCACAGGTGAAAATGGAATGGTTGAATATTTTGAAGAATTTCCTATTAGACTCATTCATAAATTCGAAGGTAAGAGTTTTCGCTAGAAATCAAGGTATTAATCAAGGCATTAATATAAATTAAAAACACCTCTACTGATAACCAAGTTGTCGCAAAACAGGATGAGTTGATCTTGGGTTTGTTCATATCTACCTCAAAGTACGTAGTCTCCTACGCAGCAGTTTTATAGTAGTCTCGCAACGCTCCTCAGTGGGGAAGAGGGTTGCGTGACGATCCTGAAAAATGGCTGGGCAGGAGACTACTCCCAACACATCTATATTTATACTTGGTGAAGGGATAACCATCGCACCTAGATTTTTAAAAAAATAACAGTGCTAAGTACAAGAGTAGGTCGAAGATAATGCGAAGTACAGTGTATGATGCAACTTCTAAAAAAGTTCAGGATCATTTTAACCTTTCGATTTAAGAAAATTGAAGACAATTATATTGCTCAACGACTCTCTTTAGAATGATCCAACTGAAAAGGTAGGACGACATTACGTGATTCTAGGTTAAACTCTCACGGGAAAGGGTTGAAATGCTAGAACTGAACTAAACATTGAGAAGATACATCAGATACTGATAGGTTAACCCGTAACCCTTTAACTCCCAAGAGAGCCAAAATCAAAAAGAAAAATCCCAAATTTCATTTTGTAAAATATTGAAAAACAAATGGTACCATGCAAAACTACTGATGAGGAGGTTTCATTTGAATGGTCACACCATAGGATTTCGTCCACAGACTCAAAAGTTAGAACTACACTGCATGTCTCCATAATTGACTCTGGGAGTGAAATCGTTATTGAAGAGTTCTCCTGTTGTTTAGAGACAAAATTAATGACCTGGTATTACTTTCGGTATGCAGAGCACACTGGTCGACCGGCAGGTCCAATGATTGTCCTCAATATGGAATACGGCAAAGACTTCTCCGGAGCTGGGTTAGTGATTTTCATTCATTAATTCTTTAACTCGTGAATATGCGAAGCGTTAAACGAGTTACAGCATCGGGAAAAATATGCAAATTTCCAATCACTCCATCAGTCGATCGGCTGTAAACATTGAGCCCGGGATATATAATGGTCACCTGCCTTACCCATGAGGACGGCATTGGAGGGAGGGGAGGGTGGGGAATTGTACGCAGGGGGTGTGGGGTCGTTTGAGCAAAACGCCTAGGAGAGGGGAGGGTCCGAAGGTTGTTTCGTATCCACGAGTTGGCTCATAGGAGCCATTGATTTTTTAACTCGTAAATACGCGAAGCTTTAAACGAGGTGTAGCAGATGGGGAGAAATATGCAAATTGTCACACCTTCACCTTCCATCAGCTGTAAACGTTTCTTGGTAATTCCGCCGACCAATACGTAAGGCTTGCGCATATATTTTGCCCGTTCCAAATGCGATAGCTAATGGTCATCTGCCTTACCCATGCGGACGCGTTTGGAAGGAGGGTAGGGTGGGGAGGGAATTGGTGGAGCAAAAAGTGTAGTAGAGGGGAGGGTCCGAAGGTTGTTTAACCCTGTAAGGATTGACTGAAAATGCTGGTAGGGTTTGAAGATCATTTGTTTTGTTAAAAGTCATCTCTTACAATAACAGCATTTTCTTACTGTTTGTAGAAAAGACACTTTTCATTCAAATCGTGCCACAGGGGAGCCATCCGATGCTCATAACTCCAACTTTTTGCATCCTGTGCTGTACTTCTACAAAGAACCACCAACAGGTAACATGACAAGGAACTACTTACATTCTCTGTGAAGGCGCGGTGGTCTAGTGGTCAGCGCGTCGGACTTTCAACCTGAAGGTCGGTGGTTCAAGCCTGGTCTTCACCGTTGTGTTGTTTCCTTAGACAAGAAACTTTGCTCCACGTTGTCTCTCTCCATCCAGGTGTATGAATGGGTACCGGCAACATAATGCTGGGGGGTAACCTTGTGATGGACTAGCATCCCATCCAGGGGGGAGTAGTAAAACTCTCAGTCGCTTCATGCTACAGAAACCGGGTTAAGCTCTGGCAGTTGCAAGCCATCAGACTTGTGAAGACTTACCTACTTACATTCTCTAAGGACGTTACAACTAAATGCCATTTTTCGCTACTTGAGATCGGTTTTATCATAGGTTTGTACATGTATGTTACGTAATATTTTGTAAATTTTGGGGTGATTTTTAAATTAGAAATAAGACTTACCTACTTACATTTTCTAAGGACGTTACAACTAAGTGCCATTTTTCGCTAATTGAGATCGGTTTTATCATAGGTTTGTACATGTATGTTATGTAATATTTTGTAAATTTTGGGGTGATTTTTAAATTAGAAATTAGAAGACTTACCTACTTACATTTTCTAAGGACGTTACAACTAAGTGCCATTTTTCGCTACTTGAGATCGGTTTTATCATAGGTTTGTACATGTATGTTATGTAATGTTTTGTCAATTTTGGGGTGATTTTTAAATTAGAAATTAGAATGTGAAGTTAAAAATTAGTAGATTGTATATGGACTCCAAAACAGTCCGACACTCATATTCACGAGTTGCCTTTGATCAGCACTTGGAAAACATATCTGTCAAGGAAAAAAAGAGAATATTGCCAAAACGAGTCACTCTGTGCACTGTTCATGGGTTGAAAACATATTTTATGTTTCAGCTTTGCCCAAGGAAACGAAGGAAGTTGTGCTTCCCAGACCAAACCGCATTCATCACATTGTGGAGGACTTCTTAACACTCTGGTAAGACAAACGTTTAAGCGAGTTCACACGATTTTATTTAGTCCTGAAAACTTACTTTCGCTTTTTCGCTTATCGAAAAGTTATAGATTACAAAAAAACATTCGTAGATGAAAAAAAATCATCGAAAAAATATAAGCACTGAAATTCGGTCGTCGAATTTTACAAAATGAGGAAAGGCGTTGAAGAGTCATTTGAAAGTTGTTTTGTGGCTTACAAACCCCGTATTTTGGTCATGAAAGATCACACAAAATAAGACGTCCAAAAACCAAGTGGAATTCGACGGACAACGGCCTTGAACCCAATGAGTGGAAAACTACGGTGGTTACTCTAAGAAAGTACAAACTAAAATCAGTTTTTAGCGATGTTTTCAACACACACCATGACACACGGGTAGAACTTGAAGAAATTTGCAGTCCATTTCCATCCTACAGCCAAAGACAACCAATACTAGTTTCTGTGCACTCGTAGAGTAATTGTTAACAAAACTGGACCATTATGAGTATAGGCTACTTGTAGCCTCTTGTTAATAATAAAGTGGACCGTTATGAGTATAGGCTACTTGTAGCCTCTTGTTATTAACAAACTGGACCATTATGAGTATAGGCTACTTGTAGCCTCTTGTTATTAACAAACTGGACCATTATGAGTATAGGCTACTTGTAGCCTCTTGTTATTAACAAACTGGACCAGTATGAGTATAGGCTACTTGTGGCCTCTTGTTATTAACAAACTGGACCATTATGAGTATAGGCTACTTGTGGCCTCTTGTTATTAACAAACTGGACCATTATGAGTATAGGCTACTTGTAGCTTCTTGTTATTAACAAACTGGACCATTATGAGTATAGGCTACTTGTAGCCTCTTGTTATTAACAAACTGGACCATTATGAGTATAGGCTACTTGTGGCCTCTTGTTATTAACAAACTGGACCATTATGAGTATAGGCTACTTGTAGCCTCTTGTCTCTTGTTATTAACAAACTGGACCATTATGAGTATAGGCTACTTGTAGCCTCTTGTTATTAACAAACTGGACCATTATGAGTATAGGCTACTTGTAGCCTCTTGTTATTAACAAACTGGACCATTATGTTTAGGTTCCAAGTGCTACAAATGTGTCTTTTTGGGCGCTTTTCAAAGTGACTCTAAAAATAGGTGACATTGTCCCTTCAGCGTCATGAAATCTGTAGCCTGCACAACAGGCGCTTTTGGGATGGTCGAGCGGGGTTTTTTGTGCGCGAGCGCGGAGCGCGAGGCACACGAGGGGAGGAAGGAACAAAATACGCCTATTTTTTTTCTTCCTTCCCTTCGCGTGCCTCATGCTCGCGCACCCCAAAAGTAACTCGAGCACCCCAAAAGCAAAAGCAATTGTAATAGCACTGAGTAGCATATTTAAGCATTGTTTTTTTGTTGTTAATTTGTGTTGCTTTCTTCTTTCAGGACGGCTCCAAACTCACACATCCTTCCATTGCGTCGATTTATTGAAAATGTTGTCGACAGTGACCTCCGAACCTTTTTTGCTTCATCCTGCTTCGGGGTGAGTCGAGTTTCTAAGATTTTAAGACCTTTAGGTTTGAAGAAAGTGTAGTAAACATTAGTATTTGATTCCTGAAAACAACGAAACCCTAAAATTAATGATATCCCAAAAGCTGCGAGATCCCAACAATGGTGATACCCCGAAAGTAGCGATACCCTTCTAAGTAACGATACCTCCCTAACGATACCTCCCAAGTAACGATACCTCCCTAAATAACGATATCTTTCTAACGATACCTCTCTGACGATACCTCCCTAACGATACCTCCCTAAGTAACGATACCTCCCTAAGCAACAATACCCGAAAGGAACGATAAAAAAGGATACTAAACGACTCTAAGTTTTTTATTTTACTATTTCAACAAAAAGTCAAAAAAGAAAGAAAAAGAAACACAATAGACTGAGGTACAATAACTTTTATTATTTACAATGATATGAAAATATTACAATGCAGAATCATCAGTCAACAGGAAATGATTGATTATCAAACAAAAGCAGTGTCCCAGAAAAGAGTGCAACAAAGCTGCGAATCAGCTTAATTAATCGGAGAAATTATCCACTTCTGTTTAAAAAGGTCTCTCTTATTTGATTTCTTGTACAGTCCCACAAATAGAGTTTTGCAATTATTCAAAAGTAATTAAAATAATTAATTAAAGGGATTCAGTTGCTCAGAGATGATGCCAAATAAACGACTCTCGTTACTTTTGGAACATTAAGGTAAATATTGAATGCAACCCCCAAACTTTCCCATTATCTCAGCAAAATTCATTTAATCATGATGTAACATCCAACAGGTCATTTTTTTCTAGCGCTTATTGATTTCTGTTGTTTCTTCCAGATTATGATGACTTACAAAACTGCACCAGTTAATTGCCACAATCATTACGCTAATGGTAAGATGCTTATTAAAAACTTCTTATGACAACTTTCTTGTTGCGGAGAAATGTCGCCGTTGAACACGCTTTTTTAAATCCGTTTTTATGATGTTCACATACACCATTCTCGCACTTGTTACATTCTGGGTTTTGTTTTGTTTGCTTTGTTGTTTTGCTTCATATGTGGTTGTTGTAATAGAGCGCTTTTCAATTGAGTGTCAAAAGTAAGTTTGCAATTGCTTTGGTTTTGCATTGCTACGCTTTGTGATTGGCGAAAAAATCTCGCGCCACTTTCTCGACCAATCAGAAGTAAAACCAAAACCAATCGTGACTTGTCGCACGCGTTTTCCCGCGCTTGGCGCCGGCTGCATGTATTTGCTTCGCGCTCTGATTGGTTCATTGGATTGTCTGCGTCTGTTGTCAGCGTGATAACCTTGCTTTTGGTGTTACGTAACAAGTGAAAACCCCTCCATGCTACATGTGATTAGTTTGGTTTGGGTTTAAGGGTAGTCATTAAAAAACTGCTCTAAAATTTCACTTTTTTGTTCTTTGCTAGGGCCAATGTTGCCAGCTTCAAAGATTCTACAAGACATTTTGGAGAGCAATCGTGGAGACCCTATTCACCATGCGCAATAGTGTTAAAGTTAAAAATTTGGTGTCACTAATTTAAGAAACAGATAGATATAGAGTGTTTTCACTTATGTGACCGGCAGCCATATTGGAGTGCTAATAGGAAATGCTAATAGGAAATGTTTGAATAAGAATAGAGCTAAAGTCCCATAGGACTCGTTTAGGAGACCAATATGGCCGCTATTTCATTGGTTTGGGACACCAATATGGCCGCCGTGATGTAACCTGCAAACGCTCTATAATGAGGTAATTGTAATTGTGCATGAAGTTATCTCAATATGTAAAAATAATTTTAATTTAAATTTCGTTGTCTTAAAAGGCACCACAAGATTGATTGACTTCAAAAATTCATACACCAATCAAGATCTTTCAATCTGCGATTCTGGGCAAAACGTTTCGAGACCCGTTAAATTACTATTAGAATACTGCGCCATTGCAGTCACAAAATTACGTAGATTTTTTTTCCCACAGTTTTCTTCAAGGTTGCAGATCTTTTTAAAAAAACTGGTTTGAAGAGTAAACTGCGCAGTAAAAATGTAAGTTGTTATATTTAATAAAGCCCAGGGGACGAGGTTTAATATTAACGTAAGGAACTTAAAGTGCACCTAAACCCCAACTTTTTTTTCTTTTAATTAATTCTATGTACGTTGAAGAGTCGAATAGTAATATATTTCTTGTTTTTAACGTCGCGTTAGTGAGTTATAGAGATTTGAATTTACTGAATGCTAATTAGATGACGTCAAATGCAGACTCGTTTATTATACAACTACTTGTTTACACCTCCAAGTAATATTTTTTTTTACAAATCAATTGACTATAAACAGTTTTTATTAGTATGTCTTAAATTGATTATCCTTAAGCTGTGAACTGCGTATTCTAAATTTAAGTAGAAATAATGGTAAAGTCTGCATTTGACGTCACCTAATTAGCATTTTGTAACTTCAAATCTCTATAACTCACTAACGCGACGTTAAAAACAAGAAATACTTCACTATTCGACTTTTCAACGTATATTGAGTTGATTAAAAAAAAATTAACTTAAAGAAACTAAGACTTTTTAAAACTGTTTGTCAAAGAACATCATTCGTAGATGCAAGTCACTGGAAATTGAACTTATATTTTTAGGAAAAGAAAGAAAGCTTGATTTTTTTATGTCAAAAACATCGTTCGTCGATCTTTACAAGCTTGGTGTCTTTTATATGATTAGTCTTTGAGACTAATTTTATGAGAAATTACGATCAACCCTAACTATCTCGACCAATCAAGGTGAAACAAAAAGTTGTTTGCGAAAAAGTGAGTTTTGGGCACGTTTATTTATTTATTTTTTTTTTTTTGGTCTGTTCTGGAGTGGGAATGAATGAAATTGGAATGACGAAAATGATTCTCACTGGTCATTCTGCCCTTGGTTTAAGAATGGCAAGAATGGTTTCCGGCCATTCCAGAATTGGATTCACCATGAAAAAAGAAACTCACCCTTAGAATTCCAGTGGTTCTCATTTTAGAATGGTTCCCAAACAAACGCGCCTTTAGATTACAAAGTTGTGAATTACTGTAAAACAGTGTCAAGGGAAATTGGCTTTTTGTTCGAGATAGAGTAGCGAAAGGCTTGAGGTAGCTAGTGGTGGAATAACTGGAGTCTACGGTTTTAATTTAAACGCCTGCTCTTAAATCAAGGAATAGTTTTAATTATCTTCTATTAGGAAACCAACGTCTCTGTGAGGTGATTTACAATGAAAAACTAACTTAAAAATCTAAAATAGATTTGGTGCAACTCTTCAGTAGAGCGGTTTACCTAGTTTTCAATTGAGTGTCTAAAGTAATTAACTTTTAATTAGTTTTGAATTCCTACGCTTTGTGTTTCGTTTATGGGCTTTATGTATTTGCTTTCAATTTTGATTCAAGCTCGTTCCCAGTATCCACACCGCGCGCCTCAATTCACTCTCGTGTCCAATCTTCTCTCGCCCATAAAACACATAAATAGCGACTGGGTACGAGTCTGACTCTGATCGGTTTATTGGATTGCCTGCATCCACTGTGATTGGCTGGAGTAATTCCTTAAGGCACTGTTGAAAACCGCTCTATTTTTGACAGCTTTTTGTTGAATGCAACACGACCTTTCATTAAGAGCCTGTCAAATGGGCGAAAATTTATTACGTGACAACTACATCGTCCATGTGCAGTGGCATGACGACCTGTGGTGCGAAGCAACAAAGATATTTTTAATGAAGAAAATAAAGTCCTCTGCTAACGTGTAGTAGTACTTCTCTTCTTGTTGCTAAAATGTATGTTTTGACGCTCGCTTTTCTTTAGTTTTTCAGTCTATCCCCGTCTGCATGCCTTAGACAATTCCACTCAACTCCCCCTGAGTATGTCACACATACACAAACTCAACTCTTTTCACCACAGTCTCCCCCATTTCGATCTGTAAGATCCATTTTCCTTTATTTTTATCTCGCGACTATGCACCTTATTCATAAATGGCGGCGGATTTATTATTCTTTTGTATTTATTTTAATTAGCCTCACAAGCCTCGTTAGCATGTGCAAAATTCAAAGGAATTTACACGCTAAAGTGAGGCTAGTGAGGCAAATTAACATAGATATAAAAGAATCATGAATCGGTCGCCATTTATGAATAAGGTGTATACGCCAAGCGTTAAACAAGACCATGATTTATCATCAGTAGCATTACTCTTTGTCTCCTTGCGAAGAATTAGGCTGCGCAGTGATTTACTGCCACATAAACCCATATATATATAGCTGGATTTTTGAAAACGTGGTCAACGAAAATTACAGCAATTTCACTTCAACTAGCCCAAAGGGTTTTTATGAGCCCGATCAGCCCGAAAATCAATAGAGAAGAGGGAAAGGGAGAATGAGCGTGAGAAAAAAGACTAGTTTTTATATTGGTTAATTTTTTTTTATACACTCACAAACGCTTACTTAGGGCGATATCGTTTTCAAAAATCCAGGTATATGTAAAATAACCAACTAAATATACAGGTTGTTAGAATGTGGACGAAGAGCAGTAGCACAGCTCAGTTGAGACATGTGACAAACGTTTTTACCATTTGAATGGAATTTCCGGTTATAATTTCCGACAAATGGTACTGGACTTTCCTTACTGGGGACCTTAAGATCCGACGACGGCGGATGTCTACGACGGCGGGCGGAAGTTAAAAATGCTTGTTTACGTACTTCCGGTAGCCGTCGTGCCAAGTTTAAAGCCGTTCTGTCTAAAACGTGAGTACGTTTCTGTTATTTTTAGAGCATTTTTAAAGGAATGTTCGAATATATTCGACATATTGTGAGTTTATAACATTTTTAGCTACTTTGTGTTAAATATCTGTGATCGTAGAACTGATTTTGAAGGAAAAAACTTTTGGTAAGTTTCTTTCGCTTGCTCCGAACAGGTCGCCGCTGCAAATCTCCGGAAACGGAACAGGAATGACCTGTACCGTTTGTATTTTACCGAGTGTCGAGAGGCACTGGGGATGAAAAACAAAATGACGGCAGGAAAAATTAACAGGCAAATACTTTTATAAACTTACCCTAAAACGCGATTTACGCTTTCAAGCCGTGCTACAATTCTCTCATTTTACCAGAGCAATCGTTTATTTATTTACTTATTCGCTCAAGTTAACGCTAGAATCCCAGCTCTGATTCTTTGCCACGAACGACTACCTCAATTATGCAAATTGCTATCCTATGCCAAGCATGCAGGGCATCGCCTTTCACTGTTCAACGGAATTTATCATATGCTCGATAAGAGAAGTATCATGTCATACTTTAATGGCCTTGTCCTTCCACACCTGAATTTTGCAGATGTTGTCTGGGGAGATCAGCCAGGTCTTACAACGCAGTGCAGTCTTTCCAAAATCGCTTTGCAAAGAAGATTGCAAAGAAGATTGTAAAGGCAAAAATGACATCAGCTGAGGCCCTGACATTGTTGCGGTGGGTCCCATTGCACACGAGGCGTTTCGGTCATCGATGTTGTCTTGTGCAAGATGCATTGAAGAGAAAGATCCCTGAACATTTCGATGTGTTCGGTTCTACAATGAGCCAACAACACGGTTATAATACCCGAAATGGTGACATGCCCAAAGTCAGTAGGCCAAGAACGGGAATGGGGCAGAAACAAAACATATTATAAAGCAATTAACGATTGGTCCTTCCTGCCGAGTGAGCTCAAGAAACTGATGCCAAAAACGATTTTTAAACACAAACTGAAACAGTTTTTATTAAACCATTTTGAACTGTAGTTAGTATTTTTAATCTTAGTTCTAGTTTTAACCTTACTTATTTTTAGTTTTTAGCCGTATTTAGTTTTTGATGTATTTTTGACCTTCATTTAGAGGACCCTCCTGAAAACCACCATCAGGTGGTTGGAGGCCTCCTCTTAAAATATTATTTTATATTTATTTTTATTTTATTTTATTTTTTAAGCACGATTCGTAAAAGTTAAAGTAAAACAACTATCGGAAATCAAGAATGTCCATCTTTCTTACTTAATTACTTTCTTTCTCAATTTCGCAGTCATGCTGTAGGAAATCTGTCAATATAGCCGATGAAAAGTGGCAATTTTCACACGAATAAACTCGGAGCAAATTTCCTTCTTCAAAGTGATCCTCCATCTTCGAGCTTCCTTATTTCGCGAAGAAGCCTGGTACTAGCGATGCGAACAAATGGTACAGAAAATTCCGAGTAGTACTGTAGCTCTTCCAGACCTCTATTTTTATTGGCCCCGTAGTACTGTAGCTTCTATTGTGTTTAGGTCTAGGGCTATTGTTTGTGTTGTTTAACCTATTGTTTCGTTAACCAATCACTCAGCTTGTTTGGAAAGGTACAGCCTCTCCCAAAATTCCGGTCGTTCCGGTAAAAGCGAGTAAAAGGTAATACCTTGATAGGTATAGAGTGTTTGCACATGGCTTCGTAAAAATTAAAAAATCTAAAGTATATGTTGTAGTTAATTTTTTATCTCAGGTAATTTTTATTTTTCCATTGTTTTTATCTCGTTAATGCGCATGCGCATAAACGAGATTTAGGAATGAATACGAAAAGGGCAAAAGTTGTTAACAAAAGGCCATTGTTAAATTTTGTCCGGGGGGTTACTTCTTTCTTCTTTATAGAAGCTATTAGGGTATTGAAGATATGGTTGGTTTAACCGGTTAGGATTTCAAGAAGGGCGTCACATACCGCCACTAAAATTTTTGAGGAGCACCCCCGGACCTATTGTTAATTTCCCTAGGGTATTGGGATGTCAGAACTTGTCATGAACTTGTCATATCTCACATTACGTCACCGCAAAGGTATTAAAGTTCTTATTAAGTTTCGATATCTCACGTTACCTATCGAGAAATATCAATGTTTCAAATTTTAAATCATTTGTCGTAAATCCATTAAAGCTGCTTTAGAAGGGTAAAAATAGGTCAAATGCGTTTCCTTGGGAAACGCAGTTTGAGAATTTCACGGTGTATTTTTACGAATGGAGACGTTTTAAGGAAGTTAAAAGTTTGTGTTTTACTGATGAGCGATATGGCAGAGCAAAATAGCATGATCTTTGGGTTTGTTCTATTTTGGAATACTGAATCATTGCTATTACGGTTTGATTATGAAATACTATGGGAAAGACGTCATAGTTTTGGTGATTTAGCTACCGTGCACGAGCAAATTTTTGCGGAAGGAAAATTTTGCGGATTGCCCGACTGAATTTGTTTTGCGGGAGGAAATTTTTGCGGGTCGAGACAGCTAAAATTTCTGCTGGGAGGAAATGTTTGCGGATTTCTGGTCAAGTATAAATGAAATCAAAGGCATCGGTATTAAACTGCAATTTTACTTCCTGACCGGAGGTTTCTATAGGTTCACTGTTAAAAAGTTCCTGTTAAGCCGATATACATCATTAAAACAAGTAATTTTTTTCTGCGGGAGTATATTTCTGCGGTGGAAAATTTAATACAAAATAAAATAATACTGAATAATAATGCAACAACGGACAACCTTGTCGAACTCCCCGTTCGAGCGAAAAGGCCGACGAGAGCCATCCATTGTTTATAACGTGTAAACAATGTTTACCCAGCGCTGGAAATTTTGGCCGAAATTAAAGCGCTCTAAAACGGGTTGCAAAAAGCCGTGAATAACCCGGTCGAAAGCCTTTTCCTGATCCAGGCTAATAACAGCGGCCGAAAGCTGTTTATGGTTTACATAGTCGATTGTATCCCAGATCAGAAAAAGGTTTTCAAAAATACTGCGGTCACGTCAGGAATCCCGCATGTTTGATCTTCGCTTAAATAAGCGGCATAACCTTACGTAGTCGGTTGGCTAGTACTTTAGTACAAATTTTATAATCTGTGTTTAACAGAGAAATTGGTTGCCAGTTTTTCAAGTCTAACTTGTCGTCCTTCTTGTAAAGCAGGCGGATAATTCCTTGACGTTGTGTGTCAGAGAGTGATCCGTAAGAGTAATTTAGCATGTCTGATGTACTCCAGAAGCGACGATGAAATTCAACCGGACATCCGTCTCCCAGCGATTTGCCTGATGGCATTTGTGAAAGGGCCTCTTGACACTCGAAGAGTGTGAGGTCACCTTCGCATTTCTCGTGGTCTTCGGATGCCAGAGTTTTATCCAGTTGGACTAAAACCCAGTCTTGGCTAGATAAATAAACTTGTTCAGCCGAATAGAGGTTACGATAAAAATCGCGTCATTCGCGAAGAATATTTTTATTGGAAGTCACGGTTGAATTGTTGGCACGTAACTCTGTAAATGAGTCGCGTGTCTGTCGCTGATTTTCAAGCTGGTGGAAATACTTGGTCTGTTTTTCCCCCAGCTCTATCCACTGTTCTTTACTGCGAATGATGGCTCCTTGGATTACAAAATTTAAATAAGAAAGGAAAAACTAAATGAATTCTGGTAGTTGTAGTCAAATGACGCCATCGTGCAAATGGCCTATTTTGGTTACAGGGGGGGAGGATGTCGTTGCTGGTTGCGGTAGTGGGGGCCGGGGGGGCTCTGGTGTTCCCCCGAGCGCTAAAGCCTCGTGGTTCGCCTCACGGCGTTCGCTTGCAGGCAGTCTCAGAGACTCTGGGGCAGTCTTTAACAACGTACTCGGAAGACAGGCACCGGTAGCATAGTATTGGCTGGCCCGTGTACTTAAAAAAAAACTCGAGCCCTTGAGTGACTAAGTTGCGTGCCTTTTGCCCGGGGGGGGGGGGGGGTGGGGGGGGTACTCAACAAAGTTTTGTACGGGATGCTCCGCCCCGAGGTCCAAACCCTTACCCTTTCATATACCGTTTTTGACAGAAAAGGTAACCCTTTCATATACCTTTCATTGAAAATGGTACCCCTTTCATATACCTTTCGTTGAAAATGGTACCCCTTTCATATAGCCTTTGCGTGCGTCTGTTTGATATATTTTGAAAGGCCCTATTTATATTACTTAAATTGCAGTTTTCCCTACCTTTTTTATGCTTCAACTCGTGTTTTCGCTACCATTTCCTATTCTTCGTGAAATCCCTACCCCTTCACATACTTCAACTCGTGAAATCCCGACCCTTTCATCTACCTCCAGCATAAAAAAGGTACCCCTTTCGGGCGGAATATCCCCGTATAGCCCATTATAGGGAGTACCCCCCCCCCCCCCCCCCCCCGGGGCCTTTTGTAAACGTGTGAATTCTACGACACGGATACCGTTCTCGATGTGCTCGTAGCCCGGGGTTTTGAAGCAAAGCCGGCGGACTGCTCGCTCTTTGAGGTCGCCGTATTGTTCCAGGAATTGTAGCAGGTTTTCATCGGGGAATTCAACGCATGACACGTGTAGTCGTGTAGTGCTTTTTGCCTTAAAGGCGTAAAGGGATAACGCGGCTTTCGTAGTCAAAGCCCGATGTCGCCAACCGCGTGGCCGATTCTGTAGATCGGAGGGTGATGTCGAAGCACTTTCCTCCGTAGAGGGGTACAACCCCAACGATTTCTTCCTTAAAGTCCGGTAACGACTGCGCTATACTGAGCGAATCAAGAGCCAGGTTTTCCTGCGCTATCAAGCGGACAGTTCTAGTGTGGGCGAACGGCTGGTGCGCGGGACGCGCGGCCATCTCCACGTAACGCGAGGGCGAGAAAACTCGCGAGACCAAAACCAAAACCACAAAATTGAAAAGCACGCACTCACCAAAGCGAAGACAGATGGTTACCACACGCTTTCTTGCTTGTGGTGAAAAAACAGCACCAAATCTTGTGAAAAAAAAAGCTCTCCTTTATAGTCGTCGAAGTTGAGGATTATTCTGGCTAGTTTGGCCTTGAAAAAGTGGAGCACTGATAAGAACAGATCCCCTAATGCTGTACAGGAAAGTTGTTAGGCCCAGCCTATAACATTTTCTAAACACGACACGTCTATTGTATAACCAAATTATAGACCCCATTTTAGTCACTAGCGTGAAAATGTAAACTTTGTAATCGAAAATTAGTGATTTCCTGTTTTTAATACCCCAAATGGCTACTAAAATAAAACTACGCCCATTTCGCGAACATAAATTTCCATTGGCTGATTTGCATCATGTGATGCTTTCATGTACGTATTTTGAGTAGACTTATTGTAAAGGTGCGCTACAACGGCATCTTTACCATATTCACTATCAATTCTTCTATTTTTTTTTTTTATTAACCTCACGTTCTAACGCATTAACGAGATGGCTTTAAGAGCCCTTTGATTGGGTATGGTAATATATGCTAATGAATTTGAAACAAAGGAAAAACAAAAATTACCTGAAATAAAAAATTAACTGCAACAGATACATCCTACAAAGCTGTTTCTCAAACTCATTAATAATTCATGACGTTATAAGCCAACCAGAGCGCCCCATTCGGGTCAGGTGGATGAGTTTGAAACTCAATGAAACACCAGTTGAAAAATTAAATCAGTAGTGTTTCATCACGTTTTCATCACTAGTGATAAAATTGTTCTTAATCTGCATATTCACAGATTACTCAAACACAGCTTAACATGAATCATTAATTCCGCGTCCAATGCTCGGTGAAACAGAGTAAACCTTCAAAACAATAATCTGAGTGTTATAACTGGAACTTCAACATGACATCGACATTTTAATTTTAAAAAAATGGACCATTTTTCTCACCTTCGGTCGCCATTATCAAGAGGATTTAATGCTTTAGCACCTTTTTTCGGTTCCTTCTGCATGTACCGGAGCACATATTACGTAAAACAAAAGGAACAAAGAACGACAATAATACAAGCGTAGAGAATTGCACGAAGAACAAGTCCAAAGTTTTTGTTGCGTTTCGCATGATTTTCAATACTTATTGTTATTATAATTTCAACCCGTGAGGTATGTTTGAGTCTTTGACGTCACTTTCTCCCATTCGCAACCAAGCCTTGGAACACGGTTGATTAATGGCGGCCGTAAATTCTCGGAAATAAATGTTAAAATATAATCGCTTCTGATGTTCGTAATAAATTGAAATTTGGCAAGATGAGTAAGAAAGTCTAATTGTACACGGAAATGTAAAAAAATGAAAATCAAAAATTTGATCACAGGGGCACTTTAAACATTCCTCCCGAATCTCAGAGAACGGGAACTTGAACCGTCCGAGTAGTTTGCCATTCGTAGAAAATGGATGTTGCCCATTTGTTTTTTGTATTTCGTTGACGGGGGAATAGCTTTATCGACTAGATATTCTTTTTCGAGAACCGTTTTTACCTCCCTAAACCGAGACGCTTCTGCTTCGCACATGGTCTCATACCAAATGGCGAAATGCAACAAGCTTAATAAAATTATGCATGTGACGGCATTTGAAAAGGACAAAGCCCAAAAAACTAACACTGAATAATTCTGTATTGTTTGATTTGGGAAGCCAGATCAAAAACTCGTGCTTCGGGTTTCATCAGTGTATCCAAACACCTTGAAACAATAAAAGCACTGACGGCCGAAGCGGCCTCGTGCTTTCATCTGTTTCTCGGTGTTTGGATACCCTGATGAAAACCTCGCACTCGTTGTTGATCTATTACTTCTAACATGGTATGTGGATACCAGTGTTATAATCTTTCACAAAAAGATTCAGGTTTTAACGATGTTTTGCTTTCGATTTATAAAGGCTTTAAATGTGTCACGAAATCCGTCACGCTATTTCAAATAAGCCGTGGATATAAACAAAATTGAACCAGTTGAAAGTTATTTTTGAATTATAGATGCTTATAAGCCGATTTAATAGGGCTTATAGTGAATACAATATTCTGTGATGAGATTTTTGGTGTAATAAAGACTTTGAATGTTTGGCCGCCATGTTGGTGTTCCAAAGTTGAACACCAAGATGGCCGCTCCATACATTTCTTACTAAAAATGTAATACTCGTTCGCCTATAACTCTTGAACGAAATGCTCTTGCACTTCAAAATTTGTCCCACATCTGTAGTTTTAAACTCTCTTTCATTCTATAGACACTTTGGAATCGAAAACTGCTTCTGAATTTTGATATGACGTCAGTGAAAACGCTCCCAAGACACGAACTGTTGTCAGACAATCCAACTTATCTGACAGATGCCAATCAACCACCCAGGCGCACGGAGCTCTTGTGAGCTTCATTTAAATTCTTTTTTTTTTTTATAGCTAATGTATATTCTTCTTCTGCCAAGAAACTCTAGACTGGCAGGTTAGAGGTTATTTGGAGCTATTAAAAATGCAAGTAAAATTTGTGCAGTAGCGCTTGAATATATTATTAGGGGCCGACCATTTGACTTTTGAGGGGGGGCGTTGGGTGATTAGGTTTGGGTAAGAATTTTTTTTCCCCAAACCTCTGGCAGTGGAATTTTTTTTCCTGACATGCAAGGGTGTCGAATTTTTTTTTCAGCATTATACGCCATGCAAGATTTTTTTTTGAAATACAATTTTTTCTTCGTCAAAATCAAGGATGTGTGGACATAAGTTTAACATAACTGCTTGCCTATAGGAAACCCACATTTAACACTTAAATGTTGGACTGCTCTGCGTAAAGTGCCATGGAAATTAACATTATTAGAATTTTTGTTCTTTGGCTTTTAATACCAAGATTATAAATGTACCAATACTGACCTTTAATAAATGCCCTTAAACTTTCTCCATTTTCTATATCTCACTTTAGGTTAACTTTTTGACATTTGGCATAAATGTACACTGTAGGGAGAACCCACCCTCCTTGCTGTATGTTCAGATGGTTATTTCCCTGAGAGATTGGTGCATTTTTTCTTGAAATAGGTTACAAAGTAGTGACAGGCCTGCACGACTCCCGCTGTTCGCCAATGTGATGTTCTCGCCTTTAGAGTTTCGGTTGCTATAACAAGTATAGGAGATAATGGGAGGCTCTTTATACTCTCCCTCAACAATGGTTGGTTCTGTATTAAATGCCATTTATCCATAAGGACTTTCTTTAAATTGGACAACGCTGGTGATATTGTGACGAGGTGTGTGTGTGACAAAAGTTAGAATTTTCTTGTATCCTTTTTCCTTCTGTTGAAGGGCCGACATTCTCTCTTCGAATTTCATTTCTGAGAGGACTTTATGTACCAGAGTATCTGGATACCCTCTCAAATGTAGGCGTGCTTTCAATTTTCTTATATTCTCTTCAAACGTTATTTTGCGTACGTCGAGGATAGACGTTTCTTTAAATCTATCACCTTTGTAGACGCACTCGTATCCAAGAAAATAGTTTCTTTCTCTGAGATTTCAGCCGTAAATTTAATGTTTTTGGTGATATCTGTTAGCCTGTTCAATGAACCCATTTATTTCGTCTATACTGGTGTTCCACAAAGGGAACACGTCATCGATATATCTTAATTCAGGGACCGCGTAGCATATTTTGGATTGGTGGGGCTAGGTCGCGCATAGAATGAGCTTATCTAGGGGGGTCCGGGGGTATGCTCCCCCCGAAAATTTTGAAATTTAGAGCTTCTGAAATCACCGGAAACGTGTTTATTTCTATCAGTCCTAAGAAAATTTTGTCAAATTTTTATCACCATTCTGTTAGTTTTTTTTTGCACAAAAACGTACATTTAAAACATAATTATAACATGGTATGACGTTCATTCAAAGTGACAAAAGCTTAATATTAAAGCCAGTCCTTAATTTATGTTCTTTTACCATTTAAAGTGGATTTCACCAAACAGAACAAATTATCAAGAAAAAAGAAATGTCTTAAAGTTTTCGCGTTGGACCTATTTCGGGTTCATGATGTGCTAGTCCAGTTAGTTGGCTATATGAAGGAGGTCAGCGTCAGTAAATGTTCCAATGTTAGGTTTGCGACTATCATTTCAACTGACAAATTCGCTAGCCACATCAACAAGTCGCACAATGTCAGTTCTTGTCTTGTGCGTATTTAAGATTGCAACATTGTTTAATCTCTGTTGGGTCATCTTTGCTCGCATTCCGTTTGCAACGCCAATTGCCCATCCACGGATGGAAACGAAACTTCGGTCGCTAACTTCTGATCGTCTAAACTTAATTGTAAAAATGCAGCAGTCAAAGAACAGATATAAAAAATAACGCGCACGCTTAGAGACATGTTGAAATTGATCGAAACACTCTGAGTAAAGAGAATTAGAAATAGATGCGATTTCAAAACACGTGACACTATAGAAACATGGGACAACAGAAAATTCGCATAATGCTTTTAATGGGTACAGTACCCATTAATCCTTATGCGAATTTCCTGTTGTCCCATTTTATCAGTGTTATGAAATAATAGTCGCATTATAACTGTTTACTTAAGACAGTTGTGTCATAGTCGGCATTATTGTGGTCATTGTAAATATTGTTGAGCGAACCAAAAAAACATTGGGTTTGCTTTTAACACAAAGATTAAAAGTACTTTTCTGAATGCAAAAAAAAAAAAAAACAATTCCCGGCAAAATTATTGGTGGGGCTATAGCCCACCCAGCCCCGCAGCTCCGCGGTCGCCCTTAAGATTTCGGTCTCAACCGCTGCCATGAAAATGTTGGCAAAAGCCACTGAATATTTGTTTTCATAGCGGTGCCATGTGCAAAATGCGGTAAAATGTTTGTCATTTGACTGTACTTTGATTTACAAAGTGTACAGAAGGTGCCAAACAAATTTCAATGCATTGACATGAAAAGACCTTGGTTGGATTTTTTTTTCTTGCTCGAGATCAGTGTAGGAATTTTTTTTCCCGAGATATTTCCTTGCAAGATATTTTTTCCCCTCAAAATGAGTCTGCAGGATATTTTTTTCCGAAATCACCCAACCCCCCCCCCCCCCCAAAAGTCAAATGGTCGGCCCCTTACAACAGCTTAAGGCCGCGTGTTTTCATTCTTGCGTACGGATTATTACTCATGCGCGGAGCGGCATGAGTTAAAATTTGCCCTCTGTTTTTCTTTTTATTACTCATGCGCAAAGCGCAAGAGTTATAAAATGGCCTTCGTTTTTCTTTTTTTTGTGTCACGATTTTGCATGCAAATTTATGCACGCATATTTTAGTGTACGCCCCTGCCTCCCCTAGAAAGTTATTTTTGTTCCTTATTGTTATAAAAGGCTTCAGGAAGGTTAAACCCGCCGATTGCCAGAAATTTGGGACAAGATGGCGGCCGCGCGTGCCCATCATATAGAGTAATGGCGCTTAAGAGCCATATTCCGAGAAGATCGAGAATCGTAAGACACTCACGAAAAATCGAATTTTTTCTTTTTAGGCCAAAACATCCCTTTTGGTGAACTAGTTTAAGGAAAAATAGTTTTAGGTTCCAGCGATTTATTTAAAAGGCGAAATTTAAAAAAGTTTAAAAAATGGAGTTATGACGGTTTTCGGCACTCAAAAACAGCAGAATTATAACGCAACTTTGAGAAGATGGTGGACGCGTAAAAAACATCTTCTAAAAACGAAACTTGGCACAAATATTACTTTGTTCTTACTTTTTAAAACCCTGTTTAAAAATTTTGAAAAATGTGCTTGTAACTTATTTAACGGACACATTTCGTAAGTCGACATTTGTGTCTATCAACAAAAGTGGAAATGAAGGCCAATTTCGAAGGCTATAAATGGTCTCTGGTATGTATGATCTGATCATGAAACCTATATGAGAGGAATCCTTGGTTACCGTGTTGTCCTTTAGGAAAGTTTTAGCTTTGGAAATAAAATACCATTCCGACAGTAAATAAAATAATTATGGCATTTGAGCAACTACAACTTTATGCTAATTTGAGAGCCAGTTTCAGGAAAACAGCATAAACAGAAGAAAGAACGACTTACCACAGCTTGTTCATCGTTTCTTTTGTAGTAGACGCATATTTCAGCTTTTATATGTCTTGTTTAGTCGTAGAATTGCCAAGAGTCGAATATATTTTAAATAGCGGTATTGTCAAACGAAAATTCTTGATGTCATTTTGAACTCGCCTATGTGGAATTCCTTCTAATTCGTCGGGATCAAAGAGTCAAAACAGTTTGCCAGCCGACCTTTTACCATAGCTCACGATGACCTTTGGTATTCATTTTCCGTTATACAGAAAGCATTTCTCGCTTTTTTTTTTCTAAGGAAAGAATGACCCACATAAATGCCGTTGGGACCTCGTCCCAAGATAATTTGATTCATACGTGACTTCAAGATAACCTCTAGCTAAGTAACGCAAACCACCCGCAACGTAAGTCACGTTTTGTGTCACTAACTGTAAACAAATACAAATTTCTTTCGTTTAAATTGTAACCAAATGTTTATTTTTAGTTCAATATGTTTGTACTTTCTAATCTGAAATAAACTGCACAAAAACGGTAATTTATAGGTTGATGGCGTTTCCCAAATTTTCAACCCCACTCCACCCTCACTGCCAGCTCTGCAGTAAAAAAAAAATTAAATTAAGGCATCTTGCAAATTATTAAAAGCTCGTTTTCAACTAACCTGCGATTAGCCGGTTTTTTTTTTCGATTTTATTCCTCCGACAGACGGTTCAATCGCAGATAATTATTCACACAGCATTCGACGACTTATTTCTTCCTCCCCTCGCGCGATTCGCAATTCGCTCTTCGTTCTCAGAAAGGCAATGGAGCCGGGTCTAGTCAACAGTTGGTTGCGACTGACGTACTTTTCGGATCTCAGGCAATTATCCATCCTTTAGTTTAAGCCGAGAGAGTTTTAATGAGAGTTTAAGCCGAGAGACTCTCATACGCTGCACTACGAGGACCTAAAATTGGCTTGCATATCCGCGTACCCCTTCCCCTTCCCTCACCTTCCCACCAACTGAACAGTCATGCCATATGTTGCCGGCATATGTTATATTTTGTCAAACAGTTTCTGGTATTGTAAGTAAAAACTGTTATCGAGAACTGATTCGCATTTTTTATAGCGAAATGAGATAGAACAAATTATATCAAAGGTTAAAAAACATTCTGCAGTTGTACAAATACTGGGGAGTTTGTATAATTTTCCGTTACATATGTCTACATATTCCTTCTTATTTTTTACCAAACATCTTTTGCTCTGGGACGTAAAATTTGTACGCAAGTAGTTCAAAAAGAATCAGAAAACGGTCAACAATGAGACTGAGCGTAGCAGAGTGCTTAAACCCAAAACATAAGAATAATGCCGTACTATTTCAATGATGTAATTTGTTTATTTCATTGTAACTGATGTTAAACCCCTAACATAAGAATTTGCGTTAAGTGAAAACGAACATTGCCGACATACGATGGCGCTTACGCTTATGCTTATGCTCAATGTCGTACGCGTTTTCACTGGACAATGCAGTGTTGGCCCATTTTTACTAGACATAAGCGATGTAATGCTTCCGCTTATGCTTATCTCGCTAGAGAAAATCAGGCTTTACGCACTCTTTTCTCTGCAGAGGTTCTGAGTCAGTAAAGAAACACCGAAAAAAAAATTCAATACTAACAATAAAAAAAATTCGCGCGTTTCTCTTTTTCTTTCACCCGGCGCGAAAGAGGCCTCTGCGGAAACGAGAGATTTTCATAGTACCAATGAACTAAAACAAAATACATTATGTTTTTACATCAGTATTGTTTTCATGGAACTAACACGTGCAACTAGCCACAGCTTTATTAAGAAGTTCCACGTAGAGTCCCTTGCGGCGAACAGGTTTTGGAGGCACCTCTAACTCCAGTTGCTGACAGATGTTTTGCAGCATCCCAAACTTCAATAGCTGCAGCAGGGACTCAGTCTTGGATCATGGTTGAGATGCGAAGCGCCAATACACGTATCGAGACGCGTTCTTGCGCGCGAGCCTCGTCGACTGGCTTGCGCGCGCAAGTCTCCCGAGGGGTTTTTGGGGTCAACATTTGCAGATTGGTACCGCTTAGGGTGCTTAAATCTAAAATGACAACAGTTAGAATTATCGCGGTACCTTTTACGGTATAAAGCCGAAAAAATATGACAGAATATAACAAGTGTTGTTTTAGAATTGGTACCACTTAGGTGTAAAAATTCATTTCGAGGCACACACATCAAACAAGATTCTGGTACCTTTTAGGGTGTTTTTCATAAATTTCCGACGAGCACCCCCGTCATTTTTATATGGGAGTCTACCCCCCGGGGCAACTTTCTCACTCACTGTTGAACAGTTTTCGGCCGCCTTCACGCGGCTTTGCTTCTTGAATGATTCATCCAAAAATATGGACTGTTCTGCAGTCTGCAATCTTTATTCGGTACAGATGTTTACCCTTTTTTACGAATAGTCCGCATTCTTTATCTTTGAAAAACCACTGTTCGCATGTGCAGTCTAGAGTCTCATGTCTCATAGGGGTGGGGTGGTGGCAGAGTGGGAGGAGAGGGGGTTGCAGTTAAACTCAAAAATAAAAGTTGATTTGTTAAAGTGCCCCTGTGATCAAATTTTTGATTTTAATTTTTTTACATTTTCGTGTACAATTAGACTTTCTTACTCATCTTGCCAAATTTCAATCCATTACGGACATGAGAAGTCATTTTATTTTAACATTTATTTCGGAGAATTTACGACCGTCATTAATCAACCTTGTTCCAAGGCTTGGTTGCGAATGGGAGAAAGTGACGTCAAAGGCTCAAACATACCTCACGGGTTGAAATTATAATAACAATCAGCATAGAAAATTGCACTAAGAACAAGGCCAAAGTTTTTGTTTCTTTTCGCGTGATTTTCAATACTTATTGTTATTTTAATTCAACCCGTGAGGTATTTTTGAGCCTTTGACGTCACTTTCTCCCATTCGGAACCAAGCCTCGGAACAAGATTGATCAATGGCGGCCGTTAATTCTTGGAAATAAATGTTAAAATAAAATGGCTTCTGATGTTCGTAATGGATTGAAATTTGGCAAGATGAGTAAGAAAGTCTAATTATACACGAAAATGTAAAAAAATGAAAATCAAAAATTTGATCATAGGGGCACTTTAACGTAAACCCCTTGTAGTCCAGTCAATCTGTGGTTTGAGATCAAACTAATTGCAACAGAATTTATTTATGCATTATATGATCAAGACAAGTGCCCTAAACAACACACTAAAAATCCCCAAAAATCCCTTCAGTGGAACATCTCGAAATTAAGCAATAAAGATTTGAAGCTGTTTCCACAGGGTACCCACGTTGTGTAAAGTGACAAACCTAAACAAACTTCTTTTTGAGCGGGGCCTGCGCATGTTTTGTGATGTATTACAACCCTAAAAATATAACAAAATCATTTGGATCAATTTTCAGCCAATTTAACATATACAAATACTGAAATAACATTTCCGTACCACAGGGTACCCGCGTCAGCGAAAAAAAGGAAAACTACAGTTAACACAACCTTTGTTAACACATTTTATTCGTTTTTTCAGTTCAATTTAACAATAGGATCAGCATTGATGACTGAACCTCGGAATTAACACAAGTGCTATCGGTTTTTCGGCTTGATTGCACGTTTGTCTGTTGACTATCTGAATCACGGCTTTTCATGGCCTGACGTGCCAGGCTGAAAAAACTTGAACTTCGTATACTTTTAGCAACACCGGGGAAATTAGACAAATAAAACAACATTTAACCTGTAATTCTAGTAACCTCACATATATGATAGAATGTAAAAAATGTAAAAAACAGTATATAGGGGAAACCAAACGCACGATTCGTGAACGCTTCACAGAACACAGACAAGGAACAAACAACCCACATCACGCCAACTCCACAGCAGCGGTCCATACACATTTCAACTTACCAGGCCACTCTTCCGCAGACATGAGACTCATCCCGCTTGAACTGCAGCCTACCATCAATGCTTCCCGTCGAAAAGCACGCGAGGCCTTTTTAATTCATAGAGGGAACACTTTGTCACCAGAAGGCATTAACCGAAGGAACGAACGCTGAAATCATTTTTATATAATACACTATGTATGTCATATATTATTTTTATCTTGTGTTTACAAGTGCGCTGTCTACATGTCATGTACTAGCCAATCATTTTTAACCATGTAATTTTCAAATTTTAGGAGCCGTTACAATATTTTCTTTCAGTACAGCCCTGGCCCTGAGGAAGACTAATACTATAAGTCGAAATATTGGCCATTAATAAATCTGCCCTTTGCCGTAGTGCCAGCCTTGCATTCAGTTTTGTATTTTCGAGTTCAGGCAGCTCTGGCCTTTGCACACTCCACAAGCAGGAGAACATTGGAGACCATGCTTCTTACAGGTAAACCTCTGCGTACTACAGTTGGATTTGCAGTTACAACTGATGATATCCAGAGGGACTCGTGTGCTGCTGGTAGATCAGTTCTGATTGGAAGTAGCTTTCCGTCAACTTGTTCCAGCCTCAGTTCGTTGGTTGTAGATCTTGATTACCCTTCCACACCTGAACCTGATAATACACTCTCAGGCTGTGGTACGCGGCAGCTGCTGAGATAGGGGGTAGGGTTTCGGGTTTGTTTGTTGTTCACTCAGGGTATACAAAATGTAATATTACATTTGTATGACTGCAATTGCTGTAATTAATATTAAAACAAAGTTTTCATATCCACTTGTTAGAATATTCTTAGGATTTAATTTAAATTTAGCATTTTATTAGATTTTAATACAGTAAAAAAGCAACATATAAGGCTGCATAGAAGGGGGTCTCGATAATGCAGCATAAATTAAAGGACAAAACAACAACAGAAACGAGACAACAGTTCAATAGTAGACAGTGGTAACCCTTTTGATTTTATTACTGGATGCTTAATAATAATAATGAGGTATTGCCAATACAAAGCTGTAAGAAACAAAAAGAACCGGGGTTGGTTTGCGCTGCTATGCAAAGCAAGATTAGAGACAGCAAAGATCAGACAGTAGTTCAATAAAAGACAGTAAACTGCGATTATATTGGCTTTAATTTCATGGATGCTGAGTGATAATTATTTGGAGAAATTGCCAATATAAATTACAAATCTGTAAGCACAATACATACGATAGGAGCCATGGACTATCAATTAAAAATAATAACTAGGGAGTGTTTTCTCCAGAGCTCATTCAAAATTATTCTTGACAATGTATCATAGCAGAAATGGTAGATAATTAGTCTCTTGAAATTAGATGTGCATCATCCCAAGCATCATCGGAGGGAGAGGTCCATGGCAGCAGAACAGCCGGATCTTGCTCATTCTTCACGTGTTTGCTAATCTCCAAAGAATAAGACCTTATAATTTTAGTGCAAACGCTGTCAGCACTCAAATACTTGTATCACATTAACGACTTGAGTCCTGATAATAAACCTAGTGTATGCGGCGCATAACCATTATTCAAAAGGAGAAGAAAATATCCATTCTCGTATATAAAATTTTAAGTTTTTTATTAATTATATTAGATTAATTATTGACATGCACGTTAGAAATCACCCCCCAAAAAATTTGTTTAAACTATCTGTTCAGCTGTAAAGTGTAACTACGCAATTTTAGTATTTTATTTTAATGATTAGTTTAAACACAAGTTAATGTTTAATTTACAGCAGTTTTTTGTGTACCATTGGTGTATATAAAATGCATTATTGCATCTGCAACGTTTTGCTGTAATTCAGTGAAATAAAAACCGTCTACTATTTAAAAATATTAACAGGTTAAAATATCGACCCCATTATGAATTTAAAAATGGTAGTTATAATAAAAACAAAGCAAGATTTTCAAGTTTATTTTTTACACATTTAGCTTACGATGTGCGAATGCATATGAGCCAAACGCTGTTTATAATAATAGCGATCAAGAAAAAGAACTATATTTTTATTTAGATGTTTTGCTTGAAAGCGCTAAAAAATACATGAAAAGAAAATGCGACACTAAATGCCTAAATGAAACAGTCAAGCAAGCATTTAAAAGTTTGTAGCTCTAAGATACATCTGTTGTATTTAAATTGGTGTGACCAAGCCTCTAGGATCCGATGTTTTTCGCTTGAAAGGATGCATAATTTGGCGCACAGCGGACTTCCCCCTGCCATTTTCATGATTATCCTTGTTTTCTGCCTCGTTGTCTCATTAATTGATTAACCTTGATAGTTCTTTCGCGCTGTCTGAGATGTCGATGGGCAACAAATCGAAAAGAACGAACTAGCTTTAAATTGTATTTTGTGCTAAAATGCGAGATACTTGGCATCCACTTCGACGTTAGTAGCCATTTGAACGCAAAGGAATGAATTTCAGGACTGCTATTTGTTTCAGGTAGTATTGTAAGTCATATATGCAGCTAAAATAACCAGTATCGTACATTGTCTTAATATGAATAACAAAGAAATAGTTAAGATAAAAATCAACATAGACTGATAGTTACTTTTCAAATTCTGATTCAAATAATATAAGTCTGCTCAGAAGGTCTGCCATTATCGTCAGGGGCACAATGAACAGACCTGGTAAGAGGCCCGTGCATTCCTGCAGTATTGCACACGTGTTGTTGCCGTCTAGACATGAAACTGACCTGAAAACACGATCACTGGCGAGTTGCTAATTTATGGGACTGCGAGTTAAATTAATTTCAATAAAAATGTATAATTATGACAAACACTCCCGAAAATAGATGCATAATTCGAAAAATATTTGCGAAAGCGAATATATCCGTCGTGGGTACCCTATGCAGTTTTAAATATTTCCATTTTGTATGCATTTATTATCTTTTTTATAGTTAATAACGTTGTTCCGATTACCTATACCGTGAATTGTGTTAGTTTTTACATATTGAACGAAATGATTGTGAAAACAAGCGCATTTTTACAGTGCGTTTAATACCACTCAACGTGGGTATCCTGTGGTAAAAGCTTGACATCTTTATTGCTAAATTTTGGGATGTTCCACCGAAGGGATTTTTTGGGATTTTTAGTATGTTACTTAGGTCACCTTAAACCTTCATTTAGTAATGAAATAAATTCTGTTGCAATTAGTTTGTTCTAGAGCCTAAAATTTTCGTAGATTGACTGGACTATTGATGAAGATCTGAAAAATGACGACAACTCCGAAGAACATCTTGCAACTATAAGTAAAAGCAAGAAAACAACAAATAAACAAACAAGAGTAAACGTAATATTTCGGTTCTTATATCAAACGTAACAAAGATATGATAATAGACCACTTTCATAATGGCGGCCGATTTATTTATTCTTTTATATGTATGTTAATTAGCCTCACTGGCCTCATTTTAGAGTAAAAATTCTTTTGAATTTTGCACATGTTACCGAGGCCAGTGAGGCTAATTAACATACATATAAAAGAATAAATAAATCGGCCGCCATTATGAAAGTGGTCTATGCGCTAACAATTAGGGCCACCAGGGTGACAAAGAATATTAATAAGCTAATAGTTACAACAAATAATAAGAACCGAAATATTAGTTTGCAAGCTGTTCTTTAGCCTGCGAATACAGCCGCCTCTCATCGCTCCCGGCCGCAAGAGGCGTTCGCGCGAGAGAGCGTCTGCGATTTACTTTGAGAAATTCCATACTGATGACGAAAATCTGTCCCGCATCAAGACAGGAGCGCTGATTGGCCAACTTGATAATTTTACATAATTATGCTTTAAATTATGCAGTGTTGTAACTCAATCGCCAGTTGCGAGGATTAATCTCGTCTGTCGTTAGAAACTGTACGACTCTGCGTTCAATCTATTTGTCCTATGTTTAATGTTTTGACGTTACAAGCAAGTCAGTTTCAGGCTTTTATAGTTTTATCTGCGGTGAAGAGGTTTTTCTACTTTTGGCAATTTACCGACCGGATATGGCAAGTCACTGATATTTCAAACGGCGCCACTCGTGCACGTCTGGATGAATGAACATTTATCGGCGATACATACGAGAAAGAAGAATCCCGTAATTATCATCATCAGTCTGCTTTAAACGGAAAGACTACCTTTAGACTCATGACACCGCAATGGCCGGGGTCGAAAATGGCAGTTTCTTTCGCCAATATTTTCACGGCAAAGATGGAAACAGAAATAATATAAAACCACTGCGCGCAAGGAAATGTTATCCTTTGTAACACAATACAAGGTCATACAACCCTGTTTGCCTACATCCTCATGGACAAATGAATCACAATCTTTGCTCAGACTGATCTATAAAGAACCTTCACTTGTTTCATACAAAAGGGGTAGATCTTTAAAAGACATATTGATCAGGGCTAAACTGTAAAAATCAAACTACACTTAAAACCCAGTGAACAAAGGTCACAACAAACACGCCAGGAACTAGTTGGATTTGTGATGGGCCTGTCAACACCTTTCATTTCATTTGGTTTCACCGCATGCACGTTATTATGGAAAGCCGTTACTGCCAAAAGCCTATCAACTTGAAAATCTTAGTTGAAACAGATTTTAGTATCATTGAGTTACAAAATGATATGTTCAGTTTGGAAACGATATGGTTGACTTTTGGAAAGTTATGGTCGAGTTGTCTTAGGAACGCTTCAGTTCTCGCTAGCGAGTTTTTAGATTCTCGCTAGCGAGTTTTCCAATTCTCGCTAGCGAGTTTTCAGATTCTCGCTAGCGAGTTTTCAGATTCTCGCTAGCGAGTTTTCAGATTCTCGCTAGCGAGTTTTCCAATTCTCGCTAGCGAGATTTCAGATTTTCGCTAGCGAGTTTTCCAATTCTCGCTAGCGAGATTTCAGATTCTCGCTAGCGAGTTTTCAGATTCACGCTAGCGAGTTTTTAACCACGTTCCCAGGATCTCTCTGTTTTCAATATGGCGACAGAAGGCCACATCGATTACATGCAATTTGGCTGGCGTCGAGAGCTCTGCTATTGATGACGAACTCGAGAGTTATTTTATTGGTTTTAATGATCTCTTACAACAATTACAGTCTTGTGCTGACAGCCTTGTGACTGAATGCTAAGAAAGAAAACTAGAAGAGTTAAAAAGTGCTGACGGGCCTGCACGACTCCTGCAGTTCGCAAATGAATTTTAAAACCTTCATAGCTTAGCTTTTACGTTCTTTCTTAAGCAAGACTCGAGTTTCGTTTCTAAGGTGAACCTCATCAGTTGCTCCCACAGGTGAATGTCTCGCGGAATAATATATGAATAATAATGTAAATAATGAATAATAAATATATATATATGAATAATATATCCGTTTATATGTTTTAGCTCCTTGTTTTATTCTGTTTTAGAGTTGTGTTTCATGGAGCTAGAAGGACCTCCGTTGTTTCATAATGGCGTTATCGCATCCAACATGCCTTTTACAGATATGGTGATCTGTTTTGAAAATCTCACGGATGCTAGTGATTACTTAGATTTTTTCTTATATAAGCTATGTTTCCGGTCACAGGCCAATGTTTGGCTTCCCAGATATTTAATCCCCCACCCAAATTGATATACAGCGTAGTCAGCCTGAGTTAGAAACGTGGGAGTTATGTATAGCATAATACAATTCACTTTTTTGCCCATTGCAGCTCTATTGCAACTCTATTGCAAAGGGAAGGTGAAACCAGAAGTCCATACTGTAAAATATAAATTATACTTTTAGTCTTGTAAACAAAAACAGAAACAGAAAATACTGAAACAAGGTTAGACTGGCCTCAGGCATCAACAATTACCCAAGGGGATGGGGGTTTCCTTACATTAGGAAATACCACAAGGCAAATCCCCACCTTGTCCTACAGGCTTAGTTTTCTGGACAAAACACAACATTGAATTAGAGGAGGGGAGGGGAACGGTGAGAAAAGTTGAAAAGTGTCCCAACACTTTTGACCAGCAATGTAGATTATGCATGAAAACGTTAACCAATGATAACAAGTGTAATAGGTGCAATATGAAATGAAAAAGGACACATGAGTTTACGCAGTGTAAGCCATTTGAAGTTGGCACCTTTCCAGTTATTAAACAGGGCTGTCACTTATAATTTTTTGGAGCACCATAATTATTTCTCATTAAATGCCAGGGGCATTTTAATTTACAACTTAACCTTGCAGATACACTTCAAAAATAAGCATTTTGGTTGCGAAAAACTGATCAATAAAACTTGGGCCAAAACAAAAATAATAAAAATATCCTTTACAAGGAGTGCATTAAAAAAAAAATCTGCTAGTGGATTTGGACACTCTGTCAATTTCGACCTGGAGTCCATATCCATCAGGACAGCCCTCTCAAAATTTTTGCTTAAATTAAGGCAATAATGATACATCGAATATGATCTATTGTGCAAGGCTGTCAATAACTCTGGAACGAGCATTGCAGAAATGTTTTATACCAGAATCACCATCATCTGTTAATGGATCGATGTCTGTAAAGAGCACTTGTGTCTCCTAATCTGTGAGTTGAAACTGATTTTGGGGAACAACAATTAATGACACCATCTGACCTATCTTCACTGGGGACCTCATAATTAATTCCATAGCTGTGAAGGCCTCTTACAATGTCATCATTGGCATGCATCGAAACCATGCCATAGCTCCACAGGGCTAGTGGAGAGCTATGTCCAACTGTCCTGATTCCATGGTAGTTCCACTGTGCTGTAAATTCTGCTAAGGACAGGGCTATTCGAGGCAGGAAAACATAATGCAAGACACACATATCCAGTTCACTGGTAGATTCCAAGATCCCATGATGCTCCATGTGCTTGAATATAGCTGAATAGTGACTGGTAACAACTCAATTGACCTCTCTCCACAGCCTTTCAATCCGAGTATTGTGAACACTTCTTCCTGTCAGAAAACTTCCCCTATTGGTACCACGATTTGAAATCATAAACCTTGCTATACATCATAATTTTCCACTCCACAATCACCTCTCACTTGACTTGGAAGGCCGTATTGGCTTACACCTTGCTGAAAAAATTGTAGGGCAGTGGCTGCAAAGTTATTGGTGGCACAGTTCAGATGGGTAATTGTCCTACTGTAGCCATCGATGCACCTATGAATCACAAACCACCATGCTATAAGTTTATGATTACCGTCAATGTGCCACAGAAAATTTGGTACACGCACATTATACACTCGCCTTCGGATCGCCTTGTTCCTCCGAGTTGCTCTTCCCACAGGATCTATGGTTTGTAGTCTTTCCCTCACCCTCCAACGCTGAATACGTACACCTTTGCCCCTCAAACTCCCACGTATGTAGCTCTCTCCTGCACGGGGTGTTATAGTGCCATGATACTTTTTAGCAGCTCATCCAGTTCAGTGTTTGAATCATACGTCAGAAAATTTGACATCAATATCAAATTCCTGAACTTGTCTGTACAGAGTTCTTTCAATTATATTCAGACACTTAGCAAATTTTCGCCCAAGTCATGCCAGTCTCACGAAAATTTAAAAGCTGCTCTTTAGTGACTACAAACTTCGGTCGACCGCCTGTTTTCTCAAGAGGAACATAATAACCAGATCCTTGATCAATAGATGCCTGTTCCATAATTATTTTCTGGGAAATCTCCTCCAACTTCTCATACCATAATTCATATAGCACTTTCAGGGGTTCGAGAACGTCATTTCGATGCTCAGTACTTTCACCGATTTCCAACTGGCAAATCATCCCAAACAAAATGGAAACATAATCTTCTAGTTTTCTTTCCAAGTCAGTCACAAGGCTTTTAGCACAAGACTCTAATTGTTGTAAGAGATCATTAAAACCAATAAAATAACTCTCGAGTTCGTCATCAATACGCAGAGCTCTCGACGCCAGCCAAATTGCATGTAATCGATGTGGCCTTCTGTCGCCATATTGAAAACAGAGAGATCCTGGGAACGTGGTTAAAAATCTGAAAACTCGCTAGCGAGAATCTGAAATCTCGCTAGCGAGAATTGGAAAACTCGCTAGCGAGAATTGGAAAACTCGCTAGCGAGAATCTGAAAACTCGCTAGCGAGAATCTGAAAACTCGCTAGCGAGAATTGGAAAACTCGCTAGCGAGAATCTGAAAATCTGAAAACTCGCTAGCGAGAATTGGAAAACTCGCTAGCGAGAATCTAAAAACTCGCTAGCGAGAACTGAAGCGTTCCTAAGACAACTCGACCATAACTTTCCAAAAGTCAACCATATCGTTTCCAAACTGAACATATCATTTTGTAACTCAATGATACTAAAATCTGTTTCAACTAAGATTTTCAAGTTGATAGGCTTTTGGCAGTAACGGCTTTCCATACGTTATTATAATTATACGAGATTAGCGACGAGTGATTTACGTCATCAGTATGGAATTTCTCAAAGTAAATCGCAGACGCTCTCTCGCGCGAACGCCCCTAGCGACCGGGAGCGATGAGAGGCGGCTGTATTCGCAGGCTAGCTGTTCTTGGGAGTTGTCATCATCTTGTATTTCTTACATCTGTCGGCGGGAAAGGTTGGCCTGTTTCAGAATAGCGGGTGGGCAGAACCAGCAGCGAGAGCAACGCGCGAGTCTCGCTTTAGCCTACGCGAGACTCGCGCTTTCCGCTCGTGTTCAATTGATCTCCAATCCAGATATGGACAGAAATAAACTTTCTATAAACTTGTGTTTTTTTTTTTAAAACTTTCTACAAACCGGGATGAGTTGTCCTTTATTTATTTTGCAATAGCATAAAAAGAAGCGATTACGTGACACTCATTACGAATTCAACACGCCGCTGTAATGTGACGCTTTCTGGGTCAGCAGAGGTCATTCTTGTCGTTTATTAACTGAATGATGATGGATATCTTAACCAAAAGGCAATTCAAGATTGATACGGCTTCCACGCTATGCGGTTTGTTGTGTTTTTTCATCGTATGGTTGTTTTTAAAAACAGCTAAAAGCAGCTTAAAAGGAGGGCAAAGCCGCCTCAACAAAGTGCCTCAGCAGCCGTGTTGTGATTTGAATCGCGGATTCCTCGGGCTTGCTGAATTCAACGTCAGTGGATTTATACGAGCAAAAACGACCTATGAAAGCCGGAATTTACTTCTATCGCAACAGAACCGAGGTACAAGTAATAGTGAGTCAATCTTTCGTGTTAATTGTACCATTTAGTATGTATTCCCGAGCCTAGCCCACTAATTTGCATAACTTTGTTCTCGCTCAGATGCCATAACCGTTTAATTCACTGTCTAAATGGTATTTTATTTCCAGAGCTAAAACTTTCCAGTAGGACAGCATAGTAACTAAGGTTCCCTCGCATATAGATTTTATGATCAGATGGTACATACCAGAGGCCATTTATAGCCGTCGAAGTTGGGCTACATTTTCTGTTTTATCGATAGATACAAATGTTGACATAGTTAATGTGTCCGTTGAAAAAGTTACAAGCAATGTTTTTTTTAATTTTATTGTAGCATTTAAAAGAGCAAGAACAAAATAACATTTGTGCCAAGTTTCGAATTTACACGATGTCTTTTACACGTTCACCATCTTCTCAAAGTTGCGTAATAATTCTGCTGTTTTTGCGTGCCGAAAACCGTCATAAATCCAGTTTTCAAACTTTTTTAAATTTCGCCTTTTAAATAAATCGCTGGAACCCAAAACTATTTTTCCTTAAACTAGTTCACCAAAAGGGATGTTTTGGCCAAATAAGAAAAAATTCGATTTTTCGTGAGTGTCTTACGTGATTCTCGATCTTCTCGGAATATCGCTCTTGAAGTACTTAAGATAACGTATGGGGAAAAAGACTTTTTTGAAAATATATCATTTTCGATGCGGTGGATCCCATGTGCACGGCTCGAAACATATTTAAAATGGACCAGCCGAGTTATTGACAAGGAAAAGAGGTACCAAATTCAACACCAACGTTCTTCCCAGGGCATATAATCCTGCAGTAAATTTCTGCTCCTTTTCCCCATACATTTTCTTAATATTTCCTTGGAGATCATCTTGATATTCCATAAATACAGGGAGATCCTAATGGAGAATTCAAGGTGCACAGCTCGAAATGAATTGTACGAAGCTTGCTTTAGTCCTGTCACTCGTAGTAGGTTGATTCTTCTAGGCCAAAGTTCTTCCAAGAGCCATTGAGTTTTATGCATTTTAGAAGAATCTAAAAAGCCGTGTCGCCATATTTAAAGTCCTCCTTGTTTACGTGTTCATCAAAAAACGCTGCAAAAGTCGATAGGAAAGTGATTTTGGTAGTAAGTTCGTGTTCCAGTACACTAAAGTAAAAATCACCAACAATATCTTCACTTAAACCATCACTAATCATAACTACAAATAATCCAACATCACTACACGTCATCCAACGTTGCTAGACATCATCCAACATCACTAGACATCATCCAGCATCACTAAGTATCATCCTAGGCAACTAGACATCATCCAACATCACTACGCATCACACAGCATCACTAGGCATCATCCAATGTAAATAGACACCATCCAACGTTACTAGACATCATTCAGCATCACTACGCATCATACACCATCACTAGGCATTATTCAACGTAAATAGACATCATCCAACATCACTGCACTAGGCATTATCTAGCATCACTAGGCACCATCCAAGGTAACTAGGCATCATCCAACATCACTAGCCATCATCCAACATCACTAGACATCATCAGAAGTAAATAGACATTATCCAACATCACTAGACATCATCCAAAATCACTAGGCATCTTACAGCATCACTAGACATCATCCAACATCACTAGGCATCATACAGCATCACTAGGCATTATACAGCATCACTAGGCATCATCAGAAGTAAATAGACATTATCCAACATCACTAGATATCATCCAAAATCACTAGGCTTCATATAGCATCACTAGACATCATCCAACATCACTAGACATTATCTAGCATCACTAGGCATTATCCAACGGAAATAGACATCATCCAACGTTACTAGACATCATCCAACTCGTCACTAGGCATCAGTACAGCATCACTAGGCATCATCCAACAGAAATAGATATCATCCAACATCACTAGGCATTATCTAGCATCACTACTCATCATCCAACGTAACTAGGCATCATCCAACATCACTAGGCATTATCTAGCATCACTAGGCATCATCCAACGTAAATAGACATCATCCAACGTAACTAGACACCATCCAACATCACTAGGCATCATCTAGCATCACTAGGTGTCATACAGCCTCACTACTCATCATTACTAGACATCATCCAACGTAAATAGACATCATCGAACGTAACTAGACATCATCCAACATCACTAGGCGTCATACAGCCTCACTACTCATCATCCAACGTAACTAGGCATCATCCACCATTACTAGGCATCATCCAACGTTACTAGACATCATCCAACGTTACTAGACATCATCCAACATCACTAGGAATCATACAGCATCACTGGGCATCATCCAACGGAAATAGACATCATCCAACGTAACTAGACATCATCCAACATCACTAGGCATTACCCAACGTAACTAGACATCGTCCAACATCAATAGGCATCATACACCATCACTAGGCATCTTCCAACATAACTAGGCATCATCCAGCATTACTAGACATCATCCAAAGTAAATAGACATCATCCATCACTAACTAGACTCATCATCCAACATCACTAGGCATCATACAGCATCACTACTCATCATCCAACGTAACTAGGCACCATCCAACATCACTAGGCATTATCTAGCATCACTAGGCATCATCCAAGGTAGTAGACATCATCCAACGCAACTAGACACCATCCAACATCACTAGGCATCATCCAGCATTACTACGCATCATCCAACATCACTAGGCATTATCTAGCACCACTAGGCATCATCCAACGTAACCAGGCATCATCCAACGTAACCAGACATCATCCATTATCACTAGACATCATCAAACATTACTAGACATCATCCAGCATTACTAGACATCATCCAACGTAAATAGACATCATCCAACGTAACTAGACATCATCCAACATCACTAGGCATCATACAGCATCACTACTCATCATCCAACGTAACTAGGCATCATCCAACATCACCAGGCATTATCCAGCATCACTAGGCATCATCCAACGTAAATAGACATCATCCAACGTAACTAGACACCATCCAACATCACTAGGCATCATCTAGCATCACTAGGCATCATCCAACGTAACTAGACATCATCCAACATCACTAGGCATTATCTAGCACCACTAGGCATCATCCAACGTAACCAGACATCATCCATCATCACTAGGCATCATCCAACATTACTAGGCATTATCTAGCATTACTAGACATCATCCAACGTAAATAGACATCATCGAAACGTAACTAGACATCATCCAACATCACTAGGCGTCATACAGCATCACTACTCATCATCCAACGTAACTAGGCATCATCCACCATTACTAGGCATCATCCAACGTTACTAGACATCATCCAACGTTACTTATAGGCATCATCTAACATCACTAGGCATCATACAGCATCACTAGACATCATTCAACGTAAACAGACATCATCCAACGTAACTAGACATCATCCAACATCACTATAGGCATCACACAGCATCACTGCTCATCATCCAACGTAACTAGGCATCATCCAACATCACTAGCCATCATCCAACGTAACTAGACATCGTCCAACATCACGAGGCATCATACACCATCACTAGGCATCCAACATAACCAGGCATCATCCAACATTACTAGGCATCATCCAGCATTAATAGACATCATCCAACGTAACTAGACATCATCCAACATCACTAGGCATCATACACCATCACTAGGCATCATCCAACATAACTAGGCATCATCCAACATTACTAGGAATCATCCAGCATTACTAGACATCATCCAACGTAAATAGATATCATGCAACGTAACTAGACATCATCCAACATCACTTGGCGTCATACAGCATCACTACTCATCATCCAACGTAACTAGGCATCATCCAACATCACTAGGCATTATCTAGCATCACTAGGCATCATCCAACGTAACTTGGCATCATCTACCATCACTAGGCATCATCCAACTTAACTACACATCATCCAACATCACTAGGCATCATCGAACGTAACTAGGCATCATACACCTTCACTAGGCATCATCCAACGTAAATACACATCATCCAACGTAACTAGGCATCACAGAACATCACATGGCATCATACAGCATCACTAGCTAGGCATATTCCAACGTAACTACATAACTTCCAACATCACTAAGCATCATACAGCACCACTTGGCACCATACAACGTAAATTGACATCATCCAACGTAACTAGACATAATCCAACATCACTAGGCATCATACAGCATCACTACTCATCATCCAACATCACTAGGCATCATCCAGCATTACTAGGCATCATCCAACGTAACTAGACATCATCCAACATCACTAGGCATTATCTAGCATCACTAGGCATCATCCAACGTAATCAGGCATCATCTACCATCACTAGGCATCATCCAACGCAACTACACATCATCCAACATCACTAGGCATCATCGAATGTAACTAGACATTATCCAATATCACTACGCATCATACAGCATCACTAGGCATCATCCAACGTAAATAGACATCATCCAACGTAACTAGGCATCATCCAACATTACTAGGCATCATACAGCATCACTAGGCATCATCCAACGCAACTAGGCATCATCCAACATCACTAGGCATCATCCAGCATCACTTGGCATCATCCAACGTAACTAGTCATCATCCAACTTAACTAGACATCATCCAACATCACTAGGCATTATCTAGCATTACTAGTTATCATCTGCCATCACTAGGCATCATCTGCCATCACTAGGCATCATCCAACGTAACTAGACATCATGCAACGTAACTAGACATCACCCAACATCACTAGGCATTATCTAGCATCACTTGACATCATTCAACATCACTAGGCATCATTCAACATCACTAGACATTATCCAACATCACAAGGCATGACTTTGACTTTCAAGTTTGTTTCTCGGGAAACTTTCGATGCGTAATTGGTAAATGTTATATCTTTAATATTATTCTGATGTATTCTGGACTGATATCATTAAAAAACGGTCAGAAACTCGTTGTTGTATTCTAAAAAATATCTCCAAGCAAGGGATGTCGCGGGAAGTTCACAAGTAAACAAGATAATTAATGTCGCGTCAGAATGTCTATACCGTTCAGGGATGCACCATTAGAAATGTGAAGGGGTGGGGGGGGGGGGGGGGGGGGGGGGGGGGGGGGGGGGGGGGGGGGGGGGGGGGGGGGGGGGGGGGGGGGGGGGGGGGGGGGGGGGGGGGGGGGGGGGGGGGACTTCTGGAAAGGCATGTTATTTTTTTTCACAACCAACAAAAGTGCAAGATATTTTTTTCAACCTTCAAACCCTTGCACGATTTTTTTTGCCGTTTTTTGGTTTTGTTCTATGCGACCATTTCAACTGCTCAAATGTTTCTTGTTGTAGTGTCCCAACAGAACACGTTTATATTAACTATATTTATTTCATACTTCTTGAGATTTCTATTGAAATTTGGGGTGTGAAAACCCCGTTCGGGTTCGCAGCCAAATCAGAATGCCGAAACGACTTTACCACACGTGAGAAAAGCGTTTCGTCGCGTCCAATCACAAAGTTACGTAATGTAATAGGACCCTAACACGACGTGTTGTGTAGACATGGATTTTTGCTACATTGTATGCTGTAATCTCTCTTGCTCGCTCGTGGATCTCGTTCGCAAAGCCTAGCTCGTTTTCGATTTCTGATGCGAACCAAACTGGTGCGTAAATACCGTACCGACTACCGACCTGGGCGTACGCTCGCACTGCCCATGAAGCAATCTATATGTTCAAACGTCCCTAACCGATTTCAGTGGCAGTTGAAACAGTTACACAAGCAGATCAACACGAATTTTTTACCCAAAGAAAGCAAAAAATTCCAACCAACCAAAAAGAAATGATACAATAAACATAGCCTTTAAAATAGTATCTGTGAAATGTTTGTTGTGTCCTGGCTTTCGACTGAGAAGTGTGTACATTTCTAGGAAATGATAGTCGAACAGTCCCCTTTTATTTACATGTACAATGTACTCATGGCATGGGAAATCTTTATATATACTGAATGTGATTTAACATTGCTACCATATGTCTGTGGCCTATATAAAACGGTTTATGTTTAAGTGCAAGTTTTTATCAGAATGCAATATTTCTATTTTATGGTTTTGCAAAGAATTCATTATATTTTGTGTAAATGTGTTAGTTTTGGGTAAATAATATTCTTAATAGTTTTAAAAACAGTGGCGTGAATAGCTTAAAGATCTCGACAAAAAGAGACGCATGAGAACTGTCACAATCCTGTTTAATGCTCTCCGATCACAAGTGATTACACAACAACCTTTTCTTCCCACGCTAGGGTTCCTAATTCTAAAATTACACATGATTACAGAGTAAACTAAACAGCTATCAGTTGACAGATCTTGACAGATCCAATCAAAGTTCATTCAGTCACGCAAGCGTCACACAATCATTTAAGTTCTCCATATACTCCCCCTATTTGACTAAGCATATGGGCAAATACATATTTAAAACTGAATGTTTCTAACGATGTCTCATTAAACGTTCATTTAGTCAAATCAATCGTCGTCGTCTTCAGCGCTAGCTATAGCTTTCATCTGCTCTCGAGCAGTCACTGCAGCTCGCTTGCTCGGCCCGAATTCTTTGGCCTCTGCATTCAGGGGTATGGCCTCTCTTTAAGTCGACACATCACAAGCCAGTTCCAGAGGATACAAGTGTTGAATGGGTCTTTCGATAAATGACTTTCCGGATCTGAGCCGCACAGCTCGTACAACGCCATCCCTGCCTTCTATCGGGGTATCCACCACTCCTAGTTTCCATTTTTCCCGGTTGCGTTCTTTGGATTTCACGAGCACCACTTCCCCTGCTTTTATATTCATTTCCTTGGTTTGATGGATAATGTTGTGTCGCTCTCGGATTGCCTTGACATATTCTCGGGACCATCTTCGCCACAAGGCTTCTTTACACTTGGGAAGGTACCTTGCACGTTTTCTGAGGTCAGCATCTTCTATCCTACTGGGATCCATTTCTGAGAGAATATTTGGCTGCCCAAACAATAGAACATTAATTAGGGGTTAGAACGGGTAGCTCAACATCCTCTTCCATATAGCCTAGAGGGCGATTGTTGAGAGTTATCTCGACGTCCAAAATGACCTCTTGAAGCTCTTTCCATTGTAGATTTCCATTGCCAATGGTCTTGTAGAGAGACTGCTCCAGAAGGCCAACTAGTCTTTCAAATTGGCCTCCCCACCAGGGCGCTCTGCTTAAGTTGAATTGCCATTTTATTCCTTGCCTGGCTAACCAATCTTGGGACTGCTCGTCTTTCTCCACCTGCTTCAACTATTTCGCTGCAGCAATGAGAGTCTGGCCATTATCTGAATAGATTTTTTTCGGTTTCCTCTTCGGGCTATCAGGCGCTTCAAGCTTCCAAGGAACTCGTCAGTGGTAAGGTCCGGAAGCAACTCTAGGTATAGACCCCTGGAAAGGCTGCAGGCAAAGAGCACGATGTACGCCTTTCCTTCTTTGCGTCCTCTCGTTCGGTACTTGATTGGTCCAGCGTAATCGACTCCGATCACTTGAAATGGTGTAGATCCTTCAGTCCTGTCCCTTGGTAGGTTACCTGCATGTGGGTGTGCATAGGCTACCGCTTGAAACCTTTTGCATCCGTTGCAGCTTTCGATCACCCTTTTGGTTAGTCGTCTCAGTCGTGGTACCCAATACTTTTTATCGAACTTTAGCCATCGTCATACTGACTTCTCCGTGGAGAGTGTTCTCGTGTGCACTTGTGACATCATTGTGTTTAGTCGTTCATTTGAAGAACACGTTGAGCATATCAGAAAGGTACTACAACGCCTCAAATCAAAGGGTGTCAAGTTGAAGCCTCGGAAATGTAAGTTGTTTCGTAGAGAAGTGCACTACTTGGGTCGCATTGTATCGGAACAAGGATACCGCCCAGACCCAGCTAACGTGGAAGCAGTGACTAAACTTAAGGACTGGTCACCAGAATGTCTTGGTGATGTCCGCAGACTGTTAGGCTTAATGGGTTACTACCGTCGTTACATACCGGACTTTGCTCGCGTTGCCAAACCACAGTTTGACTTGTTAAAGGATGGTAATGAAAATGGTAACAAGACAAATGCACTCACCCATCCTCGACTGAAGGGCATACGAAAGGGCCAGCAGTCATCTAAGACACCAGTTGTATGGACTAATGTACACCAACAAGCATTAGAACACCTCATCACCTGTTTGGTGCAGTCGCCCATCTTAGCATACCCGGATTACAAAGAACCATTTATTCTCCATACTGATGCCTCTGCTGAGGGACTGGGCGCTGTTCTTTATCAACGACAAAAGGGGATCATGCGTGTTATTGGCTATGGATCAAGGACCTTGACCTCAGCAGAAAAGGGCTATCACTTACACGCGGGCAAACTCGAGTTTCTTGCTCTTAAGTGGGCAGTCTGTGAACAATTTCGGGATTATCTTTACTATTCTCCAGGATTCACAGTTTATACAGATAATAATTCCTTGACATATATATTGACATCAGCTCGCCTTAATGCGACCGGTCATCGCTGGGTGGCTGAACTGGCCGATTTCCAGTTTGACATCAAATACAGGCCTGGGAAAGCCAATGGTGATGCCGATGCTTTGTCCAGAATGCCACGAGACATTGACAGCTTAATGAACCAGTGCACGGCGTCCTCCTCTCAAGAAACCATAAGAACTTGCATTAACATGGTGAAATCAAGGCTGAAAGGGGATATAACATGGATATCCTCAGTAACAATGAACATTGAGCTCGTTAATCAGGATATTCAGGACACGGAAGCCCTTCAGTTCTACCGGCATACAGAGAGTAGATTATGGACAACTACGCTATGACCAACGAGCTGATCGAGACATCGGAAGAGTAGTAGCCTACAAGATTAAAGGAAGACGACCTACAAGACTGGAACGCAGAGGAGAAACACCAGGCACGAGAGTGCTCATGCGGGAATGGGAACGACTCACACTGGGTGAAGACCAGATCTTACGAAGAAGCAAGGGAGATAAACTTCAGCTTGTATTACCACAGAAGTATCGGCACACATTCCTGGAACAACTCCATAATGAAATGGGCCACCTTGGTTCCAGTCGGGTGTTTCAACTTGCTCGAGACTGATTTTTCTGGCCACGAATGCAACAAGATATAGAACTTTATTGTACAAGAAGCTGTAGTTGCCTGAAACAGAAGAAAACCAACTGTGCCAACAAAGCTCCCTTGCATCATCTTACCTCCTCTGCTCCATTTGAACTAATATCTATCGATTTCCTGCATCTGGAGCCAAGTAGTTGAGGATATGAATATATTCTTGTGATTGTTGATCATTTTACACAATATGCCCAAGCATACTGTACCAAGACCAAGTCAGCTCGAACAGCTGCAGAGAAACTGCTCAATGATTTTATCCCCCGCTTTGGAATCCCCCATCGGATTCACCATGACTAGGGCCGTGAGTTTGAGAACAAACTATTCCATTGTTTAGAAAAATACTGTGGAGCCATCAGGACCCGCACAACACCATACCACCCACAAGGGAATGGCCAGGCGGAAAGGTTCAACAAAACCCTCCTTGCCATGCTACGCACTCTTCCAGATTCACAAAAATCCAGGTGGAAGGACCATGTCAACAAGATGGTGCATGCTTATAATAGTACAAGGAATGACGCAACAGGGTACTCACCCTTCTTCTTGCTATTTGGCCGCCACTCACGAATCCCGGTGGACCTGATGTTTGGTCTTAATGAATCTCCCACGCCTACACCCAGAATATGCCCTCCCACCCAGAATATGCAAAGATATGGAAAACAGTTATGACTGAGGCATATCAGCTGGCACAACAACGTTCACAACAACTGGCGGCCAAGAATAAGGAGTTGTATGATCAAAGAACCAACACCGCTGTTCTTGAGCCAGGCGACAGGGTCCTAGTACGCAACCTCAGCGAAAGGGGAGGGCCTGGAAAACTCAGGGCACACTGGGAAGACCATGTTCATGTGGCGAGAAGGAAAGTTGGTGACCTGCCAGTGTATGAAGTTCAGCCAGAGAACCAGCGAGGTCGGACACGAACGGTTCACAGGAACCTCCTCCTGCCCTGCAATTTCCTACCAGTGGAACACTCGGCCCCTGCTGTCGTCCACCTGCCTAATTCAGGGCCTACATATAGCCTTCCACAGAGACATGACCGACTGGATGATGCCAGTGATTCAAGCGACAGTGATGATGAGTCCGAACTAGACCCAAATCAGTTTGATGTGCAGAGAGGACAGGCTGCTTCCAGTGCAACAGATGGAGCACAACAAGGACGACAACGACCCCAGCGAGCGAGACAGTCGCCTAGACGCATCACGTATGATACCATTGGTCAGCCATCGTGTATGCTTGCACAACTGATCCCAACCAGCAAAACCTTATGGTTGAGTGGCCATATAGTGTTGTTTCAAGTACTTGGCCACTTCCAGTTGTTCTACCACACCCTCAGTGGCCTTATTCAGCACACTGGGTGATACCTTGGTGCCCTGCCCCATTCATGCTGCCAAGCTGGATGCCCTGGACAGTACCCATGATGAACTAGTGATAGACTTTGTTTCTGTAATAGTGCTTGAAATGACCCTCGTTGGACATATATATTTATTGATATTCTAGTCATTTTTTTCCCTGCCGTTTCAAACTTTGTCAGTTGGACACTTTTTGTACCTTCAATGTCGTGGAAAACATTTTTTTTCTAGAGGGGGAGTATATGTAAGATGTACAGAACTGTGGTCTCCCCCCACAGTAAGACTTTAGTCTAAGTGCGGACATGCGCAGTGGGATAGTTCTGAGACACGTGTAGCGATCGCATCGAGTGCATCGTTTGTTGAGTGAATAAAAAGTGTAACAGGAGCAATTCCTGGGTGTTACAAAACCGCATCACATCTCTGTCTGGTTCCCAGATTCGAACTTGGAGAAATGCTTGCTTTAGATCACCTGAGATAGCTACGGAATGGAAACGGTTTCTCACCAGGACGCTGGATTTGAGTCGGTTGTCCGATCTCGAGGCATTCATTCAATGATGGGGCCTTTTCACGTGCTTTTGCAGATGCATCATAGACAATGCGTAACTTGGTACTTTCAGCTGTTTCCCGGATGACTGGTTTATGCGGTATGTAAAATTCTCTCTCTTTTGCTTCACTTTCCACACGCTCCACGATACCTTGGGCTAGCTGATCCTGAATCATGGAATCATACCGTTCAAGCATCCCCGGTTGTTTTTCCAATCTCTTAGTGAGTGCATTAAGTCTCTTCAAACTTCCTGCTTCGTTGTTGAGTAAAGGAGGATGATTGCCCTTCCAAGGTAAATCAACTTCGTACCACCCTTGTGGAATTCTCTTCAACTGCTCTTTGAATTCTTCATAAACGATTCCTTGGTCTCCGACTTTCGTATCTTCTAGGCCTAACACATCAAGTCTGCAGAGGTTTTCGTAATCACAAGAGAAAGCCTGTATCAAGAACATGTTGATCAAGTCTACTTCTTTCCCAGGGTCCATCAAAAACGAGTTAGCTCCGCTATTGGCTCCCCGGTTTACCGATTCGTGGCATGCTATTTACTTTCACTCGCGCATATTCGCTGGCTCCAAGTATTAGATGTATCGGGAGTTCTGCCTTCTCGTCTGTATCGTCCATGATGACACCTTGCAGATGGGGAAATCTTGCAGCAGCGCCCGGCACTCCATTGCTTCGACATTCACCAAGTAACTGTTGTACCTCCAGTCGCTACTGGCATGTGTTCTGTTGATCCCCTGTCACAAATTGATGAATGATGTCTTCGTTTGCATAATAGGCAACCCACTTGATTGCCACATTCGAAAGCCTTGTGCTTGGTACCAGCACAGTTGAAGCACAGCTGTTTCTCAATGAGTAGTTTCTTTCACTCCGCCACAGAAGCAACTTTGCCGCAATCGTTAGGTCTGTGTCCGCTCTCTTCAGAATAAACGCATGGTTTAGACTTCGTTTCTTGCTGCTTGGCCTGGAAGGTTTCCGATTTCCTTAATGGCTGGACTCCTATAGAAGGCTTTTCCACGGCTCTGTCGTCCTGCTTCTGGGGGTTTCTTTCTGACCACTTTCTGAGGGCCAAGACCAGTTAAGGAAATTCCCATTCCTGCCAATCATCATCGGTTCTCACCAGTTCTCCTCTAATGCAAAGTGATGCTGGATGATCTCTAGTGATGCTGGATGATGTATAGTGATGTCAGATGTTGTCTAGTTACGTTGGATGATGTAAGGTACGTTGTATGATGCCTAGCAATGGTAGATCATGCCCAGTGACGTTAGATGATGCCTAGTGATGGTAGATGATGCCTAGCGATGGTAGGTGATGTCTAGTGAAGGAGTTGATGTCTAGTGATGTTAGATGATGTATAGTTACGCTCGATGATGCCAAGTGATGGCAGGTGATGTATAGTGATGTTAGATGATGTCTAGTGATGTTGGATGATGACTAGTTAAGTTGGATGATGTCTAGTGATGCTGGATGATGGCTAGTGATGTTGAATGATGCCTAGTGATGCTAGATAATGCCAAGTGAAGTTGGATGAGGTATAGATACGTTAGATGATGCCTAGTGATGTTGGATGATATGTAGTTACGTTGGATGATGCATAGCGATGCTAGATGATGTCTATTTACATTGGATGGTGCCTCGTGATGTTGAATGATGTCTAGTTACGTTGGATGATGCCTAGTGATGTTGAATGATGTCTAGTTACGTTGGATGATGCCTAGTGATGTTGAATGATGTCTAGTTACGTTGGATGATGCCTAGTGAGGTTAGATGATGTCTAGTTACCGTGGATGATGCCTAGTTACGTTGGAGCCTAGAGATGTTGGATGATGTCTAGTTACGTTGGATGATGCCCAGGTACGTTGGATTATGCCTGGTGATGTTGGATGACGTCTAGTTGCGGTGGAAGATGCCTGGTGATTTTGGATGATGTCTAGTTACGTTGGTTGATGCGTGGTGATGCTGGATGAGGTCTAGTTGCGTTGGATGATGCCTAGTGATGTTGGATAACGCATAGTTACATTGGATGATACCTAGTGATGTTGGATGATGTCTAGTTACGTTGGATGATGCCTGGTGATGTTAAATGATGTCTAGTGATGTTGGATAATGTCGAGTTACGTTGGATAATGCCTAGTGATGTTGGATGATGCCTAGTGATGTTGGATAATGCTTAGTTACGTTGGATGATGCCTAGTGATGTTAGATAATGTCGAGTTACGTTGGATGATGCCTAGTGATATTGGATGATGTCTAGTTACGTTGGATGATGCCTAGTGATGTTGGATGATGTCTAGTTACGTTGGATGATGTCTGGTTGTTGAATGATGTCTAGATGTCTGAGTGATGCTGATATGCCTAGTTACTCTGAATTATGCCTAGTGATGTTGGATAATGTCGAGTTACGTTGGATGATGCCTAGTGATGTTGGATGATGTTTAGTTACGTTGGATGATGCCAGCTGATGTTGGATGATGCCTAGTTACGGTGGATGATGCCTGATGATGTTGGATGATGTCTAGTGATGTTGGACGATGTTTAGTTACGTTGGATGATGCCAGGTGATGTTAGATGATGCCTAGTTACGGTATATGAAGCCTGATGATGTTAGATGAAGTTTAGTTACGTTGGATGATGCCTAGTGATGTTGGATGATGCCTAGTGATGCTGTATGATGCCTGGTGATGTTGGATGATGTATAGTTACATTGGATGATGCATTGTCATGTTGGATGATGACTAGTTACATTGGATGATGCCAGGTGATGTTAGATGATGCCTAGTTACGGTAGATGAAGCCTGATGATGTTAGATGATGTTTAGTTACGTTGGATGATGCCTAGTGATGTTGGATGATGCCTAGTGATGTTAAATGATGTCTAGTGATGTTGGATAATGTCGAGTTACGTTGGATAATGCCTAGTGATGTTGGATGATGCCTAGTGATGTTGGATAATGCTTAGTTACGTTGGATGATGCCTAGTGATGTTAGATAATGTCGAGTTACGTTGGATGATGCCTAGTGATATTGGATGATGTCTAGTTACGTTGGATGATGCCTAGTGATGTTGGATGATGTCTAGTTACGTTGGATGATGTCTGGTGATGTTGAATGATGTCTAGTGATGTTGGATAATAGACCACTTTCATAATGGCGGCCGATTTATTTATTCTTTTATATGTATGTTAATTAGCCTCACTGGCCTCATTTTAGAGTAGAAATTCTTTTGAATTTTGCACATGTTACCGAGGCCAGTGAGGCTAATTAACATACATATAAAAGAATAAATAAATCGGCCGCCATTATGAAAGTGGTCTATGACTAGTTAATGTCGAGTTACGTTGGATGATGCCTAGTGATGTTGGATGATGTTTAGTTACGTTGGATGATGCCAGCTGATGTTGGATGATGCCTGATGATGTTGGATGATGCCAGCGATTTGGATGATGCCTGATGATGTTGTGATGTCTAGTGATGTTGGACGATGTTTAGTTACGTTGGATGATGCCGGTGATGTTAGATGATGCCTAGTTACGGTAGATGAAGCCTGATGATGTTAGATGATGTTTAGTTACGTTGGATGATGCCTAGTGATGTTGGATGATGCCTAGTGATGCTGTATGATGCCTGGTGATGTTGGATGATGTATAGTTACATTGGATGATGCCTTGTGATGTTGGATGATGACTAGTTACGGTGGATGATGCCTGATGTTGCATGATGTTTTGGTACGTTGGATGATACCTGGTGATGCTGGATGATGTCTAGTGATGTTGGATGATGTTTAGTTACGTTGGATAATGCCTATTGACGTTGGATGATGCCTAGTGATGCTGTATGATGTCTAGTTACGTTGGATGATGCCTAGTGGTGTTGGATTATGTGTAGTTACGTTGGATGATGCCTAGTGATGTTGGATGATGCCTAGTGATGCTGTATGATGCCGAGTGATGTTGAATGATGCCCAGTTACGTTGTATGATGTCTATTTACGTTGGATGATGCCAAGTGATGCTGTATGGTGCCTAGTGATGTTGGATGATGTGTAGTTACGTTGGATTATGCCCAGTGATGCTAGATAATGCCTAGTGATGTCTATTTACGCTGGATGATGTTTAGTAATGCTGGATGATGCCTAGTGATGTTGAATGATGTCTAGTTACGTTGGATGATGTCTAGTTACGTTGGATGATGCCTAGGTACGTTGGATTATGCCTTGTGATGTTGGATGACGTCTAGTTACGGTAGATGATGCCTGGTTATGTTGGATGATGTCTAGTGATGTTGGATAATGTCGAGTTACGTTGGATGATGCCTAGTGATGTTGGATGTGTAGTTACGTTGGATGATGCCTGGGGATGTTGGATGATGTCTAGTGATGTTGGATAATGTCTAGTTACATTGGATGATGCCTAGTTACGTTTGATGTTGCCTAGTGATGCTGGATGATGTCTATTTACGTTGGATGAAGGCTAGTGATGGTGTATGATGCCGAGTGATGTTGGATGATGCCCACTTACGTTATATGATGTCTATTTACGTTGGATGATGCCTAGCGATGCTGTATGATGCCTAGTGATGTTGGATGATGCCTAGTAACGTTGGATGTCTATTTACGTTGGATGCCTGGTGATGCTGGATGATGTCTAGCAACGTTGGATGACGTGTAGATGTGGTGATGGTTTAAGAGATGATATTGTTGCTGATTTTAACTTTTATAATTAGTTTACTGGAACAAGAACTTACTACCCGGGCGCGGAAACCCCAGAACAAGCCTGCCAAAACACTCTAAGAATCGTGGAGTAGAGTTTCCTCAGACCGTGAAATAGTACACTAATAGAGGTTAGAAGATCCTATTTCCATTGTCTGTTTGACTATTGTACACTTACTACTAAAAACTTAGTCAAATTGAATGCAAAGGCAGGCTTAACGGCAAAAAGTAAGCTGCCCATTGCCTTAGAGCCAGGCCTTGGGCGTTCAGTGACGTCTGACTCGAGCATCTCTTCATTAACGAGATCCGGCAGAACCTAACCAGTGATTTTTACTTACGCGTTGTGTGGACCTCTGCATTCAAACGTTTCTATTAGAAACTGTTTCACGGTCTTAGGAAAACCTCTATTAATTGTCACGTGACGCACAATTAAAGGGCATTTTAGGAGATAATGTGCCGATCAATTCGAAAACATCAACATCTCCCCCCCCATCCCCCTCCGCCCCCGGTATGCCCCGGACATTTGAACATTCTGTGCCCAGGGAGTCGGGAATTTTCTACGTGAAAGGCCAAACCAGTCATACCAGAGGTGGGGAATTTGAAGCGGAAGTATCTGGTGTTAAAATATGTTTCAAGTTTCGGTGCATTATTTTCAGGGACTGGTAGCCACGTTTGTTTTCTGGCAATTTCAAACCATTGTTCAAACTATACAAAGACATTTCATCGTGTTTCACGCAACAAAATGATCCACGATTTTTTGGAGCATTTTGTTAAGGGGTTTCCGCGCCCAGCCCACCATTTTGAAAGCGAAGAAGGCCAAAAGGACAAGGTTACCCTTTCCCTGGCTGGGGTAGCAAAAAATGAAACAAAACGAAGCACCACAAACAACTGTGCCAACATCTTTTATTTTATTACACGAGACTTAATATTACACTAACCTTGTACTATAAAATTATAAAGATGCAGCTGTTGTAGAAGTTGTAAAATGAACACTTGAAGGCAGTATGTGTGTGGCAAATATGTAGGAAACTGATTTTTAACTCAGTCAGAGAAAACGAACTTTGGACATTTTTGGTAAAAATTTGTTCAAAATTTCGATTTCAATTCAGCTTTGACATTTTCTGTTCTTGGTCACTCTTCCGGTTGTTTACTCAACAGTGCCAAAGGCTTAATTTGTTTTTTTTTTTAGTATTTCAATCAGGTGCAAGACTCAGTGCAAGACAATTATGCAGACTACAGACTTCTCCTTAATCTAAAACCTAACTGGTGAATCCTAATCTCCTAACCCTAATTCCTAATTATAACCTTTAATTTACTGTAAACCTAACCTTTAATATTCTTTCTTTTTTACACTAACACTCACTATAAATCCTGTACCTCTTCCCTGAACCAAGCTGCAACCTAACTCTTCTCGGTCAGCAGTCTGCATTTGTCTTGCACCAAGTCCCACATGAATTTGATCAATTGCCAAATAAAGAAATCTTAATTTCATAGCATTTTGAGTTGACTTGGAACAGCAAGAAATCTTCCTGTATTAGCATTATGTTTTGTTAGATTACATTATGTTAAAGCAGCTTAGATTACAAGCGACTTAATGAGGAAGAAAACCAATGCTCCAAGTCTCTATACTAGCACAAAATCAGTGCATTTATAAAAAATAAAAAAAAAAACGAATTTTGAAAATTTTATCAATTTTTCTTTCAAAACGTTCAAATCAAAACAATTTGCAGCTCGGATAAAATTTAAGAAGGTGAAGCAACTGTACATTTTCCTATTATTTTGTTCATTTCTCTGCATATCTTCAGCCAGCCAGTCAGAGAGACAACATTCAAAAGATATTGGCCATGTATACAAAATAAACTGACATACTGCCATTCAAAATTTTTTGTAAAGTTATTATCTTATTATTTTTATTTTATTATCTTAACAATAATGCCAAATACATAAAGCAATTTTTACAAGTGATTCATAATGCCACCTTCACACGGCAAACTTAAGTTGGCAAACTTGCATTTTCACATGACAATCTTCCAGAAACCTTTTATTCTCCGTCAGTCTGGGCACCTTGACAGGATGCCTTAATGATGCTTTGATACCTTAAATAGAGACTTTCTTTTCCTCATTGAATTGTCAGCTACATCGGAATCTCGGGGATGAATAACCAACACAAGTGAAATTTAGAAATGTGAGTCAAGTCAGCGAAAATTTGCAAGCCTGGGTGAAGTTGTGTCAATTCTTTTAATTTTAAGGTTTCTAAGGCATCACCATAATTTTCAGATACTCCAGCTAAATACAGTGGTTCCTTTTATAGTATCGCATTGAAAAACCAGTTCATAGAAAGCAAAATATTTTTCTAAAGTTATTCCCAACATCAAAAATGGCCCAGAAACACTATAGTGACGCTTGAAAACTATAAAAAGTAATAAACGTTTTCTAAGGAAACCAACACAAAATCAACAAACTAATTAAAATCTAAAATTAAGTAAACTTACATGTAACTTTATTTATTTATTCTTAAAAAGTCCTTTATTAAAATGAGTCCGAGTTGTGGATTCACACAGAGGCATGCTTAGATTGTTCCTGTCAGTCATCTGTGGAAAAATTGATGGTATCCAGTGCCCCTATTTTTTTATGCAATGATTTACAACTCTAGCATCATAACAGTACTGTGAAAATCTAAGCTAGTTTGGATGATTTGTTTATGATGCCATACAAGCTACACAATCTCGAAAGTTAAATGGTTGTATAAAAATAGCTGTCTGCTACAAAAACCTGCTGAATTTGACACTTTAAAAAACTTAAATGACTTAATACAAAGCTAATAATTTTAAAACCCTGTGTGAGTGACCACTGCCTTACATTACTGACAGACCACGGAAAATATCCAATTGGATCACAACTGTGTTACTTATAATTTATTTTGTGCACAATTAATTTATGCAAAACGTATAGTTTATGCATGCAAGTTCAGCCAATGCAAATAATAAATTGAAATCAGAAAAGTTGATATCTGTTGATATACGATCACCGCGATTGACATCTGCCAAATTAATGTACGCATATCGCTGAGTAGTACCTCAAGGAGTTGTCAGGAGGTGTGGGTATTATGGGGATTATTTCAGAATGTTTATGAGGTGAGGAAATTAGAAATCATGCAAGATTTATTGAAAGGGATACTAGCTCAAATTACAATTATATTTTGATATGTTAATATCCTGGATACTCCACAGGAGTTTATGACAAAATTATATGTCAATTAGGTCATTGAAAGGCCACAGTGCAAAATGTTCCTACCGTACCTATTAAGGTTATATATACATGAACAGAGTACAGCTAGGAACAGCTTGCACATAGTGTAGATCTGCCTTGAGCTATATCATCCCTTGGCCTTTACCTTATTATGATCTCATGAGCAACAAAGAAAAGCAATTAAACAATGGTGTCATGTTTATGTACTGTTCTTTGCCATGGTAATAGTGGTGGTGGATGAGACTGGGTGGGAAAAACGGAGGGGTAGTTGAGGGGAGGAGCAGATAAGGGTCGGGTTGGGTTGTGGGTGGTGGTACTTTAAGGGTAGAAGCGGGATGGGGGCTGGAAAACACCTTCTTGACACTTCCATGAGAGAGAAGTCAATACAATCTTGTTCTAATCTTGCATTTTGTTTTGGCAATAATTACCTCGGTAATTTCTATTCAGGCTGAATTGTACATGCATAAGGTTTTGTATAATAAACAAACAGTTTAATGGAACTCATGATACACGACTCCGAGGATGTGTACAAGACACAGAAAAAATAGGTGGTCTGTGATAGTTCCAGACAGACATGGCCACTCACAAAGGTTGTTCTCAACAAAACAGTTTTTTTTTACAGTATGTGCTGTATACAATGCCGTTGGAGAAAGCTAGCAAAACAGACAAAGCTAAAATTCTACAAAAAAAAACACACGAAATTACGGTAAAACAAATCTTTGTGTTGAATTTAAAATATTTAATTTGAAGTAGACAGAATAACTACTATCATAGTCAATCATCCCATCATTAGTCCAGGAACGTCCTTAGAGGGGCTATGTCACCATTTTAAACGTTGCTTTAAACAGCCAAAAGTTATACTTATATCAATGGAAATGCAAAAATAATAGTCCATGCAGTTTTGTTCGCAATTATTCTACTAGTGATCTTTCAGTGTCTAGAGCGGCAGGTGGCCAGGATGGAAATGATTCGCAACTTGAAAAAAAGTTCAAGTTTATCGCATTTTATCTTTGAAAACTTGCTAGACCAATGATTACATGTATATGGTTTTTTCCCTTCAAGAATTCATTTGATATCTTCCTTTTAGTGTTCTATAATAATTTTGTGTATGTAAGAAAGGTACTTAGTTTCAATTTGGGGCAGTTTTGACCCAGAAACGTCAAAATCCCTATGACAGTTTCTTTAAGCTAAAATGTGTTTCTTGTCTCTGCAGTGTAAGTCACCTTGAAGCTTAAGTGAACGTCTTCATTTTGACGTTCAAAGGCTTGGTTCTCTGATACCACTGTTGATGCACAGCAAGTTAAATTGCGATGGTGAAGTTGAAAATGATTCCTAGGAAACAACGACAGGGTTTTTCCTTTACAATCTGACAGGAATTTTTGGCGCGGAGTGATTCTAAACGAAAACAATCAAGTACAAGTAACGTAAAATTAGCATGCGATCATTGGAATTACCATCAATGAGTGATTTGATTTGTAAAAAAATTACAGCTCTTGGCAGCTAGCCTTGGTTGTTGTAGTGGATATGGATATGACTCTGGGGTTTGAGGCAAACCTTTTTTCTAATATTTTCCTTTCTTTTGCTGTAAAGTGTGAAAAATGTTTTACTTCATGTAATTTGAAGTGGCACAGAAAAGTCAGTTTTTTTAAATATCTAGTGCTGCTTTTTGTGTCAGGCATACAGAGAGTGGGTCTTTCATCTCTGTGTCTTGAGTTGTTTTTATGAAGTATTTATTTTCTGGCTACTCTTAAGATCGCTAACAGTTTCTAGTAATTTCCAGTACTTAACACTTAACATGCTAAATGCAGTTCGAAAATAAAAAAAAAATGGAGGTCACCAAGCTTTTTTCTTTAGTTATAAGCACTTCAAGCTTAAAGTAAGGACATCTTTAACAGATAATACTGGTCCTGTGGTAACCAGTACATCATCAAAGAGACCATAACCTGTTCAACAATGGCTGCAATTTAGTTGATACCATTTTTGTAGCATCACCTGCTAAAAACATTGCAATATTGATCCATCAAAGAACAGGTGATGGAAAATACTGAGCTATTGCAAGCCAGGGGGTTTTTCTTACGATTGCATACTTTCCTTTCTAGTAGAATTAAATTTGGCGCCATGTGATCCATTTAATGATTGTTTTTAATGCTCACAGCTGCTGTCGTCAACACTTGACCAATCGTTAGTAAGGAAATTGGATGTTGTTGAGCTTTTGTGGAATTAAGAGAGAAATGATTGCTTACTACCTCTTGAACTAGACACCAGTAGCATAGAGTTTCTGTACTTGGTGACTTGTTGGATGCTGTTATGGAGGTAGATCTTGAAATACAGAGTCAGGTGGCAATGGCTTCTTCTGCAAGAGAGGAAAAGTGAAGTAAATCAGCTCACGTGCTGAAAGATCCACAATACTGACCTATACTGATAAACAGCTGCTATAACTGATCCATGACAAGACTGTATAACTACTGTCCTTCACCTCCTCCTGGAAGTGGTGCATCGAGTCCATCAGATGCCCTCCAGTATATTGTCAGCATTTCCTGTAAATGAATTACTGTCCCTTTTTTACACCCTTGTAGAGAGAGGTATTGGTTAATTAATAGTCTTTTAAGACCCTTGAACAAAAAGAACACAATAAGAATCACTCATCTTCACGTACAAAATCTCAACTGAAGTAGCACTGCAAGTAAGTGACAGTCGGTTGCCACAGGATTAGAACTATGATGTGAAATATGTCCAGAACATCTTTGGATTCGGAACCTGGATACTGCAGAAAAGATAAAAAAGGAACGAAAGGATGTCAGTTAATACCCGAAGACTGTACACGACTCGCGCACAGCATGAGCCACTGTGAAGAAAACGAGACAAAGTTACAAACACCGTCGACCCCTCCTTAGGAATATAATTGTCCAAGAGGCACGTGACCAGACCAGACCAGGGTCTCTCTTCTCTCGCTCCAGGGGGCGGGAAGATGAGAGACCCTGGGAACGAGGTTGAGTCCGGCCTTATTCACCCCCCCCCCCCCCCCCCCCCAACCCTTTTACGATGGGGTCTGGATCGACCGTGACTGGTGGTTCCAATTGTAGCCTATTGGGGCATCATCAGGGTGGAATGTATCTATGAGTTTAGTAACGTAAAGTGTTCAGGAGCTCTCTGGCTACTTGATTTATCGCGGGTTAATTTTCTCGAACTGGCGACCTTTTTTACTTGCATAGATGGAGAGAGAGCAAATGTAGGGCAAAAAAACGAGGCAGAGATTATCGTACCTAGCTAGTTTGGAAACCCATCGAAACACTGACTTCGGCAGAACTGACAGCTAACAAAGGTCGGACACTAACAGGATAGGTATTGTCATATCATGTGAATCTGGTTCTGATGAAATAATAGTTAGCATGGAGAACATTGCAACCCCTTTATATAACATGTCACCTTAGTATGGAGAACTTTGCAGAAGTAACAAAGAGGTCTTTGGGTTTGAATCCCGTTTAAGCCACAGATTTTAGTCCAGGCTTTTCACCTGTCTTCCAGTGGCCTCTTATCATAGCTAGTACTGATACCATTGCATCAACAAAAAAGAGCTAATTGGGTTTGAATGTCATTGAAGCCACATAATTTTGTCGGGCTTTTTTTTCATCCTCTGTCAGTGGCTGCATTTATAATGTTTAATAATAATTTCATAATATTTAATAATGCATTTAATTAGTTATGTCAGCGTTTACAATAAGCTGCTGTCGATTATTATTTTGATCAGCATTATTTATAATAATATTTATTCCACGGAATTTTAGAATTTTAATTTTTAAGCCCGATTTATATTTTAATATTAATATCTTATTGTAAGGCGCAGTTGAATATTTTTATAGAAACTGCGAGGCACAAATTTGACTTTATTATTATCATTGTTATTATTATTATTATTATTATTATTATTATTATATTGAGTCAGCACCATGGTTCAGTGGGTTTGAATCCCTTTGAAGCCAACAGGGAGCTGCAGAGGAGGGATGAATAGTATCCCATGATGCATTGCATTTGAAACTAATATATCAAATATTTCGTGACGTCATCATTCAGTTGACCTGCTTGCCTCGAGAGGTTCGATGGCGAAAGTGCCGCTGCCTTGCGAAATTGTCGCTTGTTATACGTTCATTGCGTTTCAAACGAAAACTTTTACGCTAGAATTCGTGGTTCGTCTTGTGTAGAACTTATTTATCAGGAAGTTCACGTCAGTTTCGTGGACAAGATGGCAGAAAGACGAGTTGCTCTCGTTCCTCTTGCAAATGGTTGTCACAACGTGGATGCTTAATTGTTTGCTTTGCGAAATACTCCGGCGCTTGTGTCGCTAAAAACAAGCTGTGATTTGAAGGTAAGAACGATAGTGTTATTTCAGAAACGATGTAAAACATGTTCTGTCGAGTTGTTACGTACGGCGCCATGTTACCCATGCATTTTTCTCACGTTGTTACTTTGTTTACGAATTTCACTAGTTTGACGATGACAGTGACCCGATAGATGCCCCTTTTTCTGCTGTTCTACTGTGGGATTTTGACCTTGTTCCTGAAAAAGGGAAGCTGGGAAAGAGATGATTACCACAATACCTACAATTCAGTCATATGTAGCTATTTAGAACATGCTGATTACTGCTTTATAAGCATGGATTCTATTAACATTTTCACGATTCAAAGTTAGTCTGGATAATCATGGTTATTATGTGAATAATATCTAGTGTTGTTGAATAGGATTTTTATTTTTGAACTTTCTCTGACCAGAAGGTCAGTGGTGCTAGACAACAATCACTGGCAAATTGGAACATTGCTTCCAGTTTTCCTGTTGCAATGTCGGATCACATAGTTTATGCAAGTATCGGGGGATTTTATTCAGTTTTCAATCAACATTGCATGGGTGGGAGAGGGAGGGACAGGCTTAGAAACAGGCAGTGTTCCAAAATATTGTCAGTGATTGTGTTCCTATGTCATCACATTGTGTTTTTAACATGTATTTTTCCATTTGCATGACTTCACCATTATGTTGCTAGTGTGAACCAGGCTACATTCTACATTTTTCTCACTACCTCAATTATCATTGGCTAGGGCACACAGCTAGTTCTCAATGGCCTTAAATAGTGGCATCGAATCTTCAGAAGTTAGATTTGTTCATGCAGATGTGTCAGCATATCTCTAGACAGTCAGATTTACATGCATAAGTGACTTCGTGCAAGTATGCTCTCTGCATTGATAACTCTTGCTCAGTGTCATGCAATAATGATATTGTTACACAGCAGAGGCAAACAAGTAAAGGGAAAATACATGTATATGTTGTGGTGCAATTTTGTGATCAAATTTTATTTTCCTTTGTTTAAAACTCATTATCATACATTTCCATAGAACCCAAAAAAAAGGAAAATAAAATTTACACCAAGGACAAAATTGCACCACAACATATACACCTTATTCTAAAATGGCAGCCATTTTATTTTTCTTTCAAATCCATGCAAATTAGCCCTCTTGGCCTCATCAACATGTGCAAAATACAAAATATTTTTTGAGCGAAAGTGAGGCCAAGGGGGCTAATTAACATGCCTATAAAAGAATCATAAATTTGCCGCCATTTTGGAATAAGGCATATAGACTGAACTGACCTCTTGTTTTTTTTTTCCTTGAGATTCTGTACAGTTCTTTCATTCTTTTGTCATTTAAATTATTATATTTGAGGTCACATGTTGTGCAATTTGTCTATTGTTTCTTCTCACCAACAAGAACTAAAAGAGTTTAGAACTAAGCAGACCCTTAAGTTCAAAGTTTTTCAATTGTGCATTTATTCTTATACATGTAGTTCTCTTGAATAAAATATGTATTCATTATTTTGTTTGCTGTAGTTGAGAGAAAATAACATGAATACAAAATATTTCTTGGTGATAATTTGTACTAAAAGTAGAACATACACCTGTATGCTAGTGTGAACAACTTATAAAACTTTACTAATTTTTACAACATATAGTATATATAAGTAGCATTGCTAATAAATGTACAAAATGCAATATTGTTTTTACTATTTCCTTGCTGGATAAGAAATTTATTCAATTTGGCAGGGTGGCAGGCTTAATTTCAAAGTTATGGCTTCTTTGATAGCCAAACATGGCACTGGTTCTACTGTTTCCATTTTGTTCATCTACTTAAGATGACTAGTGAAGCCTTGAGATTTATATTATATTTACTCGTGTAAATATCAACATTGCAGTGGCCAAGTGGATGAAGTCACAGATATAATCTTATAAACAGAACTGGGGAAGAACAGGTGATCCCACATATATTTTTGAACTAAGATATTTCCATCCAAGTACGTGCAGTAAATACTTTGTCAAACTAACTGGCTGACCTGTGAAACCTGCGTTAATCCAGTACCACAAAGGAAACCCTGGAGGTTGCCAACATACAATAACATATTTATTTCTAAAATGGTAACATTTGAGCACTTTTTAACATTTAAGGTAGTTGAACACAGTCTGTTCAGTAGGGTAATGTCACCAATCAAGCTGGATGCTCTGCAAGCACAGCAATCTGGATAACAAATGAAGAATGATCTTGGTTTAAAAATTCTTACAGACATTGACATGAGAATTGTTCTGACTTTGTTGGAGACAAATGACTAGAATTTGTGACAATAAATGGCTGCCATGGCAAAATAATACCCCCCAGAAATCTATGAGACTGTGTTCAGCCACCTTAAGGCATACAAGGGTCTGGAAGTTGTGCCAGTGGCCGGTGAATTCGTTGCCGGATACTGGTCTGATTTCATGCAGGGAGAAAAGCACAACCAGCACAAGTTATGGATGCATATTCTCTGCGATTAATCCGCAAGCGATGTAATCAGAGAGGATGGCATGTTAGGTCTTGATCGTCTTCTATTCCAGCTGGTGGCTGGTCAAAAGATTAATATTCTTCATCTGCTCTGAACCATTCATTCCAAGTCCAGTAATAGAATGGAAGGTCTGTTGACATCCACTTTGAAAACTCCCTAAAATTTGGCCAAATGAAAAATAAATAAGTTTACTTCATGTTCTTGCACTGCTGTAAGTTTACTGTAATTTTTTTTTCTTTACCGTAAACCAGTCAAGACATGATAATTCTCACTAAAAATAAAATTGTATATTTCACTTTTTAACATAGTCAACACGAACTAATGATTTAATTACTTTTACAAGTAATTAGTACTTTAAACACCAGAGCAGGTCACAACATTTCATGATCATGGTATTACAAAGTACAGACATATAAATATGTTAAACACAGATTCATTTTTTGACAGATGATTATAACAATTGGACACCTGCTAGCAACCTTGTGTGTCCTTGGTACTTAAGAAGTGAAGAGAATCTTATGACATTTTTAAAAGTTGAAAAAAAATCTTAGTTTTAAGCTGTCTTGTTAATTAAGGGTCATGACAACCAAACTCCACATTGTTAAATGAACTTATAAGCTTATGCAGTCACTTTCCTTATCTCAAAACCACACAAATACTACAGACTCAAAACATTAAGTCTACTGAACCTAACAGTACTCACTTGTCAAAAGTACACTTGAGAATGTGCTTGCTTGGATGTGCAGAGCACAATCTTTCCAGAAATTGTGACTTGCTCTGAAGGCTGGTCGTTGTGTTCTCTCAGAAAAGCAATATTTTGGGTCCATTTTTGCTAGCCCCACGAACTCAACTAAGGCTCTCTCTTCCTCGAAAGACCATTTGTGCAAGCGCACAGGTGATTTCATTCAAGAAATGGGTGACTTGCGTACACTAGAACTGATCACCTGGTATAAGGCAAACAACAAGAATAAGAACAAAAAACAATGAAACTTACAAATAATGCATAAAAATACAGGAGAGAATACCAAAATGCACGCAAACTGTTCATACTGTAATAGAAAGGTATCTGTGTAATAAAATAGGAGAGGTTAATGTTCAAGTGTGCATGTATTTGCATGTATTATTACGGGAAAAACATACGATTAATGTAAACAAAAAAAAAATAAGCTTGAACATGTAGTACGAATTTCCAAACACATAGAAAACTCACTCTGTGTCTTGGGCTATAAACAGAACAGGATTGCAAATCAGTAGACTGAATATTTTGATTTGAATTCTCGACATTTTCTGTCCAGAAATCCAGAGGCTTTCTGATCCGGCTTTCTTGTGTATTCCTTTGCCTTTTTTTCTGCTGGCAGGTTGAGCCAGTGGAAATGTGTCTTCTTTCCCACAAAGAAGAAGAAGAAGACGACGGATCCATGAAACTGAAAGTCACGAGAGTAGATATCATCAGGGTATAAATCGGAACATTTTCTTGTAATTTGTTCCATTTTGTCCATAAAAAAATTGAATTTTTGAATTTTAACAAAATAACCGCGTAGAATAAAATAATTTTAAATAATATCAATGACCCGCGCTTTTGAAACGGTTTATGAAATCGAAACCTTGAACTAGACTCGTGAACACAACAACAACATGCATGTACGTGTCTGAAGCAGAATATTATGAAACGTGTGAAAATTAGTCAACTTTTGACCCCCAAAACATGAACTAAACGCGGGTTCTTCTCGGTTCTTCTTCGTCAAAGCATATATCTAGGTCTATTTTATAATAATCAAATCAATATATGGAAAAGCATCGATTCGTTATCTGCATAAATATGCATATTCATGACCTCGTCGCGGGTCAATGGCCACAATGTCATTCGAATGATATTTACCACAGTAAATTTAAGCATGTTCAATTCACGATCTGGGCTATTCAACGAATAAAAATAAATAAAAAAACAACCGGGAATTAAAAAATACAATGTTCTTACCTTTTCGAGCAAAAAAAACGAAGAATTAAACGAAAGGAAGGAGGACCTTTTCTTCGCCGAGAGCCGCCATTTTCGATGTCTTGCTGTGATTATTTCTTGCGGTGCAATATGGGATACTATTCATCCCTCCTTTGAGGGAGCTGCAAGTTGTTTACCTACAGTTGAGACGAGTGTGGTGATTTTGTCCCCAAAAGGATACTAGTTACAGTCCAGTCTGTGTTCCAATGTTATCTTTACGTTGAGAATCAGGTGGTAATAGCTTTTCCTGCAAGAGAGGAAAAGTGAGGTAAATCAGCATGATAAGACTAAAAGTATAACTACTGCCCCCCTCCCCCTGGAAGTGGTGCATCGAGTCCATCAGATGCCCACCATTATTTTGTCAGCATTTCCTATAAATGCACTATTATCCCTTTTTTATACCCTAAAGAGAGAAGCATTGGTTAATTAATGGTCATTTTAAGACCCTTTAACAAAAGGGACACAGAATCAGAATCACTGATCTTCCCATACAAAATCTCAACTGAAGCAGCACTCAAAAGTGACATTTGATCGTTAACAGGATTAGCATTATGATGTGAAGTATGTCCAGAACATCTTTGGATTTGTGTTTGCTGAACGTATGGCAGTTGGACGGAGACACAAAAACATTGTTTGCAGCAGGTGCCGCATATAAAAAAAATGTTTGCCTTTAAAGATTTTCCAACCATCCCCCCCCCCCCCTCCCCCCGTAAAATAAAACAATGGACAGTCCTTAAAAAAAGAAAGTAAAGGATGTCAGCTATACCCTAACACTAAAGAAAAGAGAACATGTAGGGCCAAAAAGAGGTAGAGATTATCGTACCTGGTTATAAAACACGTCGAAACACTGACTTCTGGCAGAACTGACAGCTAACAAAGGTCGGACACTAACAGGATAGGTATTGTAATGTCATGTGAATCTGGACCTGATGAAATAATTGTTAGTATAGAGAACATTGCAACCTCTTATATAACATGTCACATGAGTTAGTATGGAAACATTGCGCAGTAACAAAGCGGTCTTTGGGTTTGAATCCCGTTGAAGCCACGGATTTTAGTCCGGCTTTTACCTCTCTCTTCCAGTGGCCCCTTATATAACAGTTCACATCACTTCGGTTAGCGTAGAGAACATATTCCAGCAGTAACAAAGAGGTCATTGGGTTTGAATCCCATTAAAGCCACATATATTTGTCGTGCCTTTTTTCATCCTCTGTCAGTGGCTGCTGAGAAAATTGAATCAACACCATAGTAGATTCGGTTTGAATCCCATTGAAGCCAAAAGTTGTTAACCTACGGTTAAGGCGAGTTTGGCGATTTTGTCAATAAAAGGATACAACTTACATTCCAGTCTGTGTTTCAATGTCATATTTGCGTTGTTAGTTTAGATTTTGCCTCTGATCGGCTGTAGCTGACGGGTATTGGTCCTGCTCACTTAATAACTAAAAGAAGCTCACATTAATATTTTAACCTAAAGCATGTGGGCTACCATCGTAATTGAAATTATGGTTCTTCTTAAGACTTTCCGCTCTTCACACGATCATCACTGCACTTCCCTCTCTGCTATCGTTGTTGTGATTCGTTTAATGACCTTGTGATTACCGTCAAAAGGCTTCATATGCGTCTTGATTTCGCACACCAAAAAAGGGATAAAACCATTTAAAAAAGAAGCACTTCTCTCTACTATCGTTCAATGATGATTCGTTTAATGACCTTGTATTTACCGTCAGAAGGCTTTATGCGTCTTGATTTCGCACACCAAGAAAGGATAATTAAAAAAAGGTTGTTTAGTAGCGATGTCTGACTGACCAAAAAAATCTGTTTAGATACTGCGAGATTTTCCTGAAATTAAAACTTTGGTTAGAAGAAACACACATGACACAACAAAAATACACCAGTTGGCGAACTTTTATTTTCAATTGCGTTTTATTATAATCATCATTATAATCATCATTATAACTTATATAATGTTCCTAAAATAAAAACATAATTTGCTAATCACAAAGGACAAGAATGAAGCACAGTAAACATACTTTTATTTTCTATCTTTTTTCGCAGTCACATTTGTTATCACATAATTTGCACACTCTAATTAATGTACTCTTTTGAGAATGCCTAATAAGTACAAGTTGAGCCGGATTCGTCGATTGTTGCTGAAAGATTAAAAAGTTAATTGTGAAGCAAGCCTCTAATGACGCAAATAAAACACACTGACGAACTGTTATTTCAAATTTTATTCCCAACAAAAAAGCGCCGCGTAAGATGGCTTACACTCATGTCAGTTTGTTACACCGCCATGCGCTAGCGATCGCAAGTTGAAGTACGTGTTCAATTTTGTCGAATGCGTAGAAGCTGAACCGAATAAAAAATGAACGGTTTCGTATGTAGCTGAGGGTTTCGCCGAAAAAAAAGTTGATTAATTTGAAAAAGAAATGACGTTTTTTTCCTGAAATGTAATCATTGGGTTAGTATTGTCTCTCTGAAATAAAACCATCCGTTAGTATTGTTGCTCACTTAGCTAAGTAGATAATGTTTTAGAATAAAGACACAAGACACACCAGGCTTTTAACTTTGAATATTTTATTTTTATTTTTAATTCAGAGCTTTTACACTTGTCTTTAAATATGACACAGGTCTATTAACTATCCATGAGGGGGTGCGCTCCTACGTGAAACATTTAGCGTCCAGGAAACCGAAGAATATTTTGTAAAGGAATACCCCAGGGTCCCCTAGACGGTATGCAGGGGTCATCTCTCAGTTTGTTATCGAGACTTTCTCGATACCAAGCCTTCAAATGTCCTCAGTTGAATTGTGAACTATTTTGTTTTCGAATTCGGGCCGAATTTGTAAACAAAATAGAATTACAGCCGACAAAATAAAGGGATCGAAAGCGAAAATACCGAAATTTCGGATCGAAAGCCGGACCGAGCTTATGTAGAAGACAACACCGATCACAACCATTGCTATCTTTTAAGATACTACTTGTCAAAGGTTACCGTCAGATTCACCGACACGACTTACAATCACGGAACACGATTTAAGCAATGATTGTGAACTGGTGTTATCTCCTGCAGTGATACAACTTCGTGGCTGTATCACGTAAAACAATAAATGAACACACTGCCAGACTTTTATTTCCAACTTTATTTACCACGTAGTTAATTAGCCCTACGTACCTTAAGCCAGCGGTTGTCACTGACTGCTCATCCATGTTCGTCGTGGGCGTACGTGGCTGGTAAATCGGACGCTGTGGTCATCTTAATGAGGCAACAAGGTCTGACTTGGAAATGTGTGTCGGCCGGCCAAGTAGCACGTTTTCTCGATGGCGTTATTAAAATACATAAACGGAGTCACTTAAAATATCGCAGTTCAGTCAAGAATGTTTCCACTTCAGATAAAATAAATTTACTAGTTTACTAGTCAAGACAATTAACGCCATCGTGAAAATGCGCTATCAATTACCACGAGAAAGTGATAAGGTTTTATGAGAAAACCCTTCTATGGGTTTCTGTTATTATCCAGCTGGACGTTAGCTTCAAGCTTCAGTTCAATAAAGTTGGGAGCGGGCTATTTGTCCAACAACATTGCCGTAAAAACAGCTGTAAATTTAATATTGCTATATGCTATTTTCCTTAGCTATCTATCAGCTTTGCTGACTGACCGACCGACCCCCGGCTCCAACTTGATCCGATGATTACTGCGTTGTAGAATGGCGTTGAAGGCTACGTACGCTTACAATTCGCCACTCCAGAAACCGTGGGGAGACTGAGCATCAGCTTCTGAAACTAAGATTTCTGTGATAGTTTGGGTGACTAATACGAGTTGTGATTGGTTAACGTTGCCTTTGGAAACCATTAACCTATCGTAACTAACGCTGGTTACCCAAACGATCCCAGAAAGCCTAGTGCCGAGAGCTGATGCTCAGTCTCCCCGCAGTTTCTGGAGTGGCGAATCTGTAAACGATCTACACTATGGCGTGTGCATTGTCCCATGATACCCCGCGAGCTAAAAAGTCACGATTAACCTGTAATCCAATCTACGCTGGCAAATTTAGCAAAGTGCTACTCCCTCTGTTTATAACGTCGTATAGAGCCTTCATTGCTTTTTGTTTTTTTAACCAAATGCCGTGCAAATGTCAAAATCTATCGTTTTGTAAGCCAATTTTGTTGTATAGCCAATTACAAAGAGGTAATAGCTAACCAAAAATGGCAGCCTGCCTAACTATCTGCCTGTCACTAGAGAGGCCACTAAACCTGTAAGGAGTGGCCAAATAAGGTCTCCTTCCAACAGTTGAATGGCCTGCAGCCTCCAGTTTACTAAGCCTTGTCATAATTAACATATCTGGATGAACCTTACGGAAGAGAAAGAGAAAGAAAAAGAAAAGAGAAAGAAAGCTTCACTTGATACAGCGCTTGGACTGTCAAGTGAAACGTATTTGATCAACTTAATTTCGCGCAACTAAGCGGGAGAACGAAATGACAACGACGACAAAAACGTATTTCCGAAAAAAGCCGAAGTGAAGCCGAATCAGATTCGGAGAAAAAATTGAGCCGATCGAATACAGTACTCGAATAACGTGTAAAGAAACCCAAGGCCCAAATGAAAGGAAAAAGGGGAAAAAAGGATACCATCCCAGGGATCCCACTAGTTAATTAAAGTACAACTAAGTTAAGCCGAATAAGAAGTTCGTTGACTTCTGACCGAACGTGTGTGCGTCAGTGAGGTATGCGTTGTAAGGTTCATCCAGAGCTCTATTTACCCACCATTCCCAACCCACAAGGAATTGACTGACCAAATTACCGAGATGACCATTGGGTGTTCTGTGGTACCGGCGATGAACTTTGGGCATGCTGTGATACTGGGATGACCATTAGGCATGCTGTGATACTGGGATGACAATTGGGCGTGCTGTGATGCTGAGGATGACAGTCATTGGTTGATCTGCACTGGTGGTTGAAACAGTGTGAGCCAAGTACAAATGACGCTCAGGAAGTAGAAGTAAACTAAAAATCAAGAAAAAAATAATTACTTCACGAATTACAGTGTACTCCCGTTGGTATCTATTCCATTTTAAAGATAACAATCGATAGTCTCGGGTAGTCCAGCACTTGTCCAAACGATGTCTGTGATTCGCTAAGAAAGCAATAGATTAATTTTGTCCCGCTGGGATAGGGATTAGGGATAGGGGCATTGTTCAAGTGATATATCAATTGTATTGTTCGCCAATCACAGACATCGTTTGGACAGCTACGGGGTCGCCCATAGTCTATGTGAGCCAAATCGTAAATTCAGACCCTCCCCTCTCTCAGGCGTTAAGCTCCATCAACCCCTTACCACATGCGTCAAACACCCCCACCGTCCCCTTCCTCAAAGGAGGACACTTGAAGGGATAGATTAGACTGAGGGACCAACAGGAAATCGGGCACCTTACTGAGAATTATATAACGTAAATAATGGAACAGTTTATTAGCTTTCTGTTAAGGTTAGGGTTAGCAGTTCATATCGTTAAAGTGCACATGAAGTGAAATTTCAATACCGTTTCGTTTATGGATTTTATGTTGTTTATATCCCTTTATTCATTTTCAGTCTTTTTTTCCTCTTTTGCGCGAAGATGATCCACTGTTTTTAGCGGTTTTAAATCTCCCGCCAGTTTTAAATCTCCCGCCGTGGCCTGAAATTTGCGACACTTTGAGCGCGGCCGAAAGGGTATTTCTTACGTCATTTGTGTGTTTGATAACAACAAAACATGGCGGAGAAGGTAAGGAACTCGGGGCTAAAAATACGCGTCTCTTTCGGCCATGTTTAATCGAAACAATCCTTCCACAAGTTGCCAAAACGCCACTTTAAAACGAGTGACGCGCTCAGTTGTAAACACACTAATTAATTACGTCACTAGAACCCAGGTCCTTGTCTAATATGCCCAACTTGCGTCGCTTGTTAAAGTATGTTCCTGCCACTTCAAATGACTTATTTTCCTATTTAAATAATTCTTAACACAGCTATTTTCAGATTACCGTAAGAAAATGGTAGTGAAATTTCACTTCATGTGCACTTTAAATTTAGGCCTAAATAACCCAAGAAGCTAGGTGGTACCCTGGTAGTGTAGGAGTCCGGTAGTGTAGGCTCTGTAAGACTAAGCCTAGCTGAGGTCACAGGTTGAATCCTGAAGGAGATTTTTCACTTTTTTTTTTACACTTAAAAATTAACGTTATATAAGTCTCAATAAGGTGTGTGGGCACCTGTATTGCCCTCTCATCTATCCCTTCAAGTGCTTCCCTTCCTCCAACGCCGTCTTATTTGTGAGGTAATTAAGGCGGATGACTATGACATATCACTGGCTCAATATCTACAGCCGATCGACAGAATGAAAATTTGCATATTTCCTCATATGGTGTAACTCGTTCAACGCTTTGCGTATTCGCGAGTTAAAAATGGTGGTTTGGGGGCCGATTACATGGCAAATTTCAGCCCGGGTTAGCATAAGATCCCATCCGCCTAAACCACCTCGGACACCTTATTGAGACTTATATAACGGAGTAACTGGTTAGCTTTCAGTTGAGGTTGGAGTTAGCAGTTTATATAGTTAAATTTACGCCTAAACAACTTGGTACGGTAGGCTATGTAAGCCTAAGCTAAGCTGAGGTCACAGGCTCAATCCTGAGTGGGGATTTTAGATTTTCTTTTAACACTTAAACATTTATTGAAAATAAAATTCTGACTGTCGACATTACGTTATATAATTCACAATAAGTGTCCGAGGTGGTTTAGGCGGATGGGATCTAATACTGATCTTCAGCCCGGTTAGGCGGGCTGAGATTTTAGCCCGGTTTCTTGAACGAACCTTCTTAAAACGACGTTTGCGATTACATGAAGAAAGTTTCAGCCCGGGCTGACATTTCCAGCCAGGTTTTTGAAACCGGGCTGGAAATCTCAGCCCGGGCAAACGGGCTGAAAAACCTCATGTAATCAGAATGAAATTTCAGCCCGAGCTGAAAAGCGAGTTCACCTTGGGCACGCGCAATGATTTGTTTGTCAATGAAACAAGATGGCGGCTACGGCTGTCAGCCCGGACCGAAATTCGTTAAGTAATCGCAACAAAATTCCAGCCCGCCTACCGGGCTGTAATTCGCCGTGTAATCAGCCCCTAAAAAGGCTTTTAAAGGGATTTTTTAAAATAAAAGTGGTAAAAGAACATAACAACCACATATGAAAGTCAGTTCAGAAAATCTATGAAAAAATCTTAAATTTATCCGTTAAAACTACAATTCAAGAAAACGTGCTTAAAAAATGTATGCCGCTCAGTTTTAATTCAGTTCTACCAACGAGTTAGATGTAAAGTAGGTCATATTTTCCTAGCGGCTTTATCCCATTGCTTTCTGAAGGAATATTTTCCGTGTATTTGACTTCAGGTCCTCTCTGCATAGTTGAAAATTTGAAAAACGTGGTGCGCATTTCGGTGAAATAAGAGTTTCTTTTGTTGAATGACATTGGCTGCGGCCGCACTTCGTGAGTTAACTGGGTTAATTTTTTAGTAACCCGGTTAAAATAACCAGGTTAAAATAACTCGGTGAAAAGGTGTTTGTAATGAAATGACCGAGTTTATTTTTGTGAGCGGCCGCACTTCAGAAGGTTGAACTTTGAACGTGAGAGATTATGTTATCATTTGCTGGCGAGAGCTACACAAAATACGATTAATGAGCGAAAACAATGCCTCTGCACGTGCATTTTACATATTGGCTGCGGCCGCACTAGAGTAGTTAACCGGGTTATTTGCAATTAATTAATTAAAATTAACTCGTTTAACAAAATTCCTGATGCGGCCGCGTATTTTTTGCGTTCACCGAATTTTAACCGTGTTAGCGGTTCTCATGGAAATTAATTAAAGAACAATAGATTTTTTTGACCGGGTTTATTAGGTTTATTTAAACCACCTCGCTAGGTGGTTTAGTGCAGGTTAACTTTCCCGATCTGTCAATCATCTTCGCTTAAGCGGTAATTTTTGGCCTCCTGTTGAATTCGTAGACCTTCGTAGGGACGACTTGCAATTTCAAATAGAGAAAATAAAAACAGTCGTGTGTTTATGTTCGATCGAATAACAATATGTAAAATGCACGTGCAGAGGCATTGTTTTCGCTCATTAATCTTATTGTTTTGTGCAGCTCTCGCTAGCAAATGATAACATGATCTCTCTCGTTCAAAGTTCAACCTTCGGAAGTGCGGCCGCTCAGAAAAATAAACTCGGTTATTTCACTTTTCACCGAGTTTTTTTCACCGGGTTATTTTAACCGGGTTACTAAAAAAATAACCCAGTTAACTCACCAAGTGCGGCCGCAGCCATTGTCATTCCCTGAAATAACGAAGAAAAAGTCCAAAGTTTTTGTTGCTCTTCGCGTGATTTTCAATACTTATTGTTTTTATAATTTAAACCCGTGAGGTATGTTTGAGTCTTTTGACGTCACTTTCTCCCATTCGCAACCAAGCCTTGGAACAAGGTTGATTAATGACGGCCGTAAATTCTCGGAAATAAATGTTAAAATAAAATGACTTCTGATGTTCACAATGGATTGAAATTTAGCAAGATGAGTAAGAAAGTCTAATAGTACACGAAATGTAAAAAAAATGAAAATCAAAAATTTGATCATAGAGGCACTTTAAGATTTGGGTCCTTTAGATTTGTCTTTAAGAAAACAAGTGGATACATTGGAGCTCGTTTTACGCTTCTTATCCTGCAAACAAGTATAGAGAAATACCTTGAGCAAGTTCCTCCTTCGCTTTAGCGATGTTACGATCCCCCAATGCTTTCACGGCTGCGTTGAACGTCTTGAGAATCTTACGGTTAAAGTTGAACTGCTGTTCGTTCCCTCTTTTCTTGAAAAACGTAGTTATCTGGCTGAACCTCAACCGAAATCTGCGACGCAAGATCGGAATGCGCTTGTATTAATACATTGCTCTCGAGACCCTTAATCTGGGAATTAACAGCAGTGAAGATGGCGTTCTTCTGAGCTTCCAAAAACGCGCTTAGCTCTGGCGAAATTGCAGTAACTGCAGCAGCACTGGCTCCATCTTGAGCCATTCCAAAAACAAAAGTCAACTGCCTCCAGCGAAGAGCACCAAGAGAAAGAATTAACATACGACAACTCCTTTGATACACTACCAAATCCCTTGATACCACATAACGACAAGGGCATATTTTTCCGCTAATTTATTCAAAAACGCGGAAAATTGAATTTTTTTGGCTTTCAGAGGATTCATTTTATAAGCCGCTCAGCAAAACACTGACAATTAATTCAGAGCAGCTCGCGGCTGTGAAATGCCGTAAAATGGTGGGAAATTTTCGCGCGCGCGATTAATTTATAGCGGGAAAATGAAAAAAAGGCCCGCTTGCGGAAGTTTTAAAGTTGTATATACCTAATTCAATAAAGGTTGCTTTGACAATTGGTCATTGGTAATTGGTCATTGGCATTTGGGCATACGGAACACAATGCAATGCTTTGCTTGAGTGACCGCCAAACAATAGCTTCCCAATGCCCAATTACCAAAGACCAAAGCAACCTTTTTTGAATTAGGTGTATAATCGTTCATTTGAAGTGTAGATAAACAACAATTAAGCTTACCTTTTAGAATGTCCGTGGCTTTGAATTGAAAAGCAACGCGCATCCAACTTGTTTCCACTTTCTGCAAGCAAACATTTGTCCTAAATTTAACGAAAAAAAAAAACATTCTCACAACGTTCTGTTCAAACAAACTAAGCAAAGCTAATATGGTCATTATTGAATTATCAAATCAAAGAAGTGACGAAGACGCGACAGCTAACAAATGTTTAAAAGTGTCTTTTGGAAACTCATGCAGTATCTCACCATACGTTTTCTCTCTGTTTTTACTCTACTGCAGTCCTCAAATTTGCTGCTGAATTCATTGTCCTTTTCTGGTGTGTTCTGCCTACTTTCGTTTACACTCTGGCGAAAGAGTTAGAAAATTTTGTTGTTGACTTGGCGAGTTGTCGGTCAAATATTCAGCTGAAAAGTGCGCGCTAGATCACCTCATTGCACGTGCTCAATACTCTTCTCTGATTGGCTCGTGGATACTATAGAGCGTTTTCGCTCATTCCCGTGGGACTCAACTGACAAAGGCCATGGCAGCCATGTTGGTGTTCCTAACAAAAGAAGTTACTTAAAATTCTTTTGTACGGGAACACCAATATGGCGGCTATGACGTCACGTGAAAACGCTCTATGGCTTCCACCAAGGGTGATGGTATTAAAATTTCAAAGAGATGGGAATAAAAAGTATTCTCTTTTTAAGTTCGTTTTGTTGATGGTCTGGGAATGCCTGATTAAATTTTTATTGTTTAATTCTACAGTTATAGGAAGGAACTTGATTCTAACGTGGCTTTTGTTTTTTAAGTGCATTTTTGCGAAATGTAAACCGCAGATTCATGTCCAGAGGCTCGTTTCTCAAAGTCCCGATAACTTCCGGACCCGGAGCTAAATTTTAAAATCGGAATCTATAGGGTGTATTAACCCCCCAAACTGATCGGAATTATTTCGGCACCTTAGAATTTTATTGCTTAGCCTTTAAAACCAATAAATGTGCATCTATTCAGACTGGGCTTTTTTAGGCAATTTGTGACTGGGCGGGGGCTCCTCGGAGCCCCCCTCTATATCTCTGGAACCAATAGGGCTAGGACCATGAAATTTTTTACACAATGTTCACCTCCATACAAGGAAATCTCACACCCAGGTTTGACCTGCTACACCCTATTATGACGTCACAATTACGTCACTTTTTGTTTTTCCGACGTTTCTTTGATATTTTTCCATCCAGATACTTAAAATATCAAATATAACTGTAAAATCATCTCTTTAATATTAAAACATAATAAATACAAACAAGGACACACTTGTAAAGCGAGAAAAAGCAATAAAAAGCGATAAAACTATAATTTTGAAATTATTGTCCGCCATCTTGGATTTTCTTTTTTTTTTTTTTTAAAATTTAAAAAATATCTAAAAGAGAAAAGGATCAGAAAGTATAAAACACGTATCAAACTAATGTCTATTATCCAAACAATGAACTTAGAAGTGTTATTTAATAAATAGTACAAAATGTTTGTCTATAAGTAAAAGAGAGCAAAAATTTACCTACCCCTCCCCCCCAAATATTTGATGTTAAAAATTTTTGATGTCTTTTAAGAACTTGTCCCAAGAAAAAACTATTTTAACAAGAAAATGCACTATAAGTCGAAGAACAAGATCTTAAAATAAAAAAAATTCACCATATTTTAATATTTTGAAAACCTATGTATCAAAAACCGGTTGCCATGGCAACATGGTTAATCACACTGACATGTTATGGATACCAAAATATCCCTAGATAAATTTTAGGAAAAGTCAGAAATCTTCAGCCTCATAGCTATTTCGGTGTAAGAGTTATCACAATTTTACTGGAGGGGGGTTCGAAAATCCCCCCCCCGCCCAGTCTGAATAGGGTTAATGTGAACATTGCAGACAGAAAATAGCTTTCCGGGAAAAATTACCGGGATATTTGAGAAACGGGCCCCTGGCGTGCGTTTCTTAAAACTCCCGAAAGCTGTTTTTAAAATTAAATTTCTTTCGAATGGCGATGGAGTTTTTATCCCGCAAATCAGCGCAGCGTTTTTAGTAAACTTGGATTTTTTTTCTAAGCTTAATCAAAGAATATTGAATCCTTGTTTGTAAACTTACTGCACATAACACAGCTTTTCGGGCCCGAAACGTTTACGGGACTTTCGAGAAACGTACGCCTGGGTCTCAATTTAAAATGATTTCTTGGATTTTTCTTCCAAAAAGTTGAAACTTGAAAATTGGCCCAATTTTAGACCCCTTTTTACACTCAGCATTCGAATACAACCAGACTCCTTTGTCTGTGAGATCCATTTGTAATTTACTATAAATATTGTTCTTTATTTCTTAAAAATCGCAAATCTGAGTCGTAAGCGGAGTCATAAGCTCGACGGATTCGGAGTCGGAAGAATGAGAACGTCCGGTTTCATTTTCTTCTGATTATGACTCCATAATCTTCTTCCGATTCCGTCGATTGGATTTTCACTAGATCGTAACGCTCTGCGCTTCTGATTAAGACTCCGACTCCGTCGTTAGTCAAAACCAGCCTTAACGAAACTGAAAATCACACACGTATCCACCTACACACAGCAACGCGGCAGCTAGAAAGAAAAGAGTCGAGAAAACATTTTTAACCATAAAGCGCAGGCTTGTCAGCAAGCATTTTTAAATCTACGAATACAGCCATTTTCCATCATTCTTAAGTTGGCTGCATTCGTTTCTTCAAACAACTAAAAGAAGAGTCGAATTTGGCAAAATACATTGACGCTCCTATTGACTTCTATAATACGGATACTTGGTTCTGTCGGGACCTTAATGTCGGTAGATTGGTTAGACAGTAACAGCAATCTTGGTTGGCCTGTGCAACAGCTTGATTTATTATGCTCTCTGTGGAGTTTTTTTTCTACTTCTTTTATTTGACTAAAATGGGGATTATTTCTCTGTTAATTACCGTGAATCCTCTATCAAGCCCTCCCCCCCTCAAATAAGTCCCCTTTTTCCTTCACAACCAAAGCAATAGACTGTATTATGAGTGACAGGTTCGATTCTGCGTGGGACTTTAGTGTCAGCCAACTCTACCAGAGGACCACCAAGCTGTGACCTGCTGATCCAGCTAATCCGCTTTTTAAACACATAAAAATTTTATGATAGATTTTTGAACGATAGTGTCGACTTTACTCTATATAATTCTCAATAAGGTTTCCGACCTCCTTTCGAGCTATGGAATCTAGACTCTACCGATGTATGAGTAAAGCAAGCTTTTTTGACAAATGAAGTAAACATAGTTCCATTGTATATGAGAAGGGTTTTACTTGTAACCTCGAAAGCATTTAAAATTTAATGTTCAAGCACCCCAATCTAGTCTCCAGGGTCTCTCTACTGTGGACAAGGTTTCAGGCACTCCTCCTTGCACAAGTCATAGTTAATAGAATAAACTGGTTATGAAACTCAGTCAGTCCTTTGTTGTATGTTTTTGTTCTCCATTTCTTTTGTTCGTTTGCCTTGACCCTGCACAAAACACAAAAGGTATTGAAATGCATATGAGCAACTGACCAGTAGAAACATTTGGGCAAACACGTTAAACAAAACAATGTGCAGGGTCACGGTTCGTTCAACATAAAACAAAGCAGCTTTGTACACTCCTTTTGAAATTTATTGAGCTTCATAACCAGTTTGTTCTATAACTATGCACGAGTGTTGTGCAGAGCTGTGGAGAGCCCGAGCCTGCCAGCTATATTCGCGAGCTTTTGCAACGAAATGCTACAGCGCCGGCGAACGAGGCATCAAGGCTAAAACGAGATGCTAATTAATGCAGATTTAAGTAAAGTACATGTACATTTATGTCAATTAAAGACAAATGTATGCGGAGTTGTGACATGCAAATTTGGCGCCCAGCAAGAACACGCTAAACACTGAATGATAAAAAAGAATTGCTTGCTGTAGAGACGCCTTTACGATTTGTTTTAGCGTAAAAATTTTGATACGTATGGTTATACCACTAATAAACTCTTATATACATTATGACAAATAAAACTCTCCAGAGAATGCAATATCTTAATATCTTATCTCCGTTAATAAGTGATTTTGTTTGTACAAAATACTACAATGTGCAAAACCGGCTCGTTTTCAGCTACAGTTTTAGTTTGTGCTCCGAATGGATTTCCTTTGCTGTTTTTACCGAATCGGAGGACGTTTTTCACTGAAGTGAAGCGCTGCACTTGGGTTTTCGTCAACTGGCATCTGAGAAGTCCTAAAAATGAAAATATGGAGGCTCAGTGAGGAACTCGCATACCAAACTCGTCCCAGGGCCTTCTCCGTTTTCTAAATAGCAGGGCGGGCATTGAATCAACTGGACAAGGGGTCAAGCCCAAATCATACCGTTTAGAAGGACGTCGGACACCTTATTGAGACTTATATAACGGAGTAATTGGTAGCTTTCAGTTGAGGATGGGGGTAGCAGTTTATATAGTTAAATTTAGGACTAAGCAACCCGAGAAGCTAGGTGGTACAGTGGTACGGTAGGCTATGTAAGCCTAAGTCTAGCTGAGGTCACAGGTTCAATCCTTAGTGGGGATTTTAGATTTTCTTTTTTACGCTTAAAAATTTATTGAAACTAAAATTATAAGCGTCGACATTACGTTATATAAGTCTCAATAAGGTGTCCGACGTCCTTCTGGACGGTATGATTTAGTGACAACCTGGACAAGGCTGCCAAAGAACTCATATCCTAGAGCATTTTATCGTGTAAAACATTTAGACAACGATTTCAGATAAGCAGAAATCAAACACGACTGCATATCGCTGGAAATAACCTCTGCAAACGCCATTTCATCGTGCGTCACGTGACAAAATATACTTGGAGTGTTTTGACAGAATTGTCTAGGGGTTTATCCGCCCGGTCCGCCATTTTGACGTTTTGAAAGCGTCCAAGCAGGGCCTGGGACGAGATTACTCGCATACACAACCTGCCAAAATGGTCGTGACTAGAATGGATACTTCAAAATCAGGTTGAACCACCTAGGACACTTATTGAGAATTATATAACGTAATGTCGACACTTAGAATTCATTTTCAATACATTTTTAAGTGTAAAAAAGTAAATCTAAAATCCCCACTCAGGATTGAACCTGTGACCTCAGCTAGGCTTTCTTTCTGTCCACTTTCTGATGGCCAAGACCAGTTGAGGAAATTCCCATTCCTGCCAATCATCATCGGTTCTCACCAGGTCTCCTCTAATGCCTAGTGATGCTGGATGATCTCTAGTGATGCTGGATGATGTCTAGTGATGTTAGATGATGTCTAGTTACGTTGCATGATGTAAGTTACGTTGTATGATGCCTAGCAATGGTAGATGATGCCCAGTGACGTTAGATGATGCCTAGTGATGGTAGATGATGCCTAGCGATGGTAGGTGATGTCTAGTGATAGGAGTTGATGTCTAGTGATGTTAGATGATGTATAGTTACGCTCGATGATGCGAAGTGATGGCAGGTGATGTATAGTGATGTTAGATGGTGTCTAGTGATGTTGGATGATGTCTAGTTAGTTAAGTTGAAGGATGTCTAGTGATGCTGGATGATGGCTAGTGATGTTGGATGACGCCTAGTTACCTTGCATGATGCCCAGTGATGCTAGATAATGCCTAGTGAAGTTGGAAGATGTCTACATACGTTGGATGATGCCTGGTGATGCTGGATATCTAGTTACGTTGGATGATGCCTAGTGATGTTGGATAATATGTAGTTACGTTGGATGATGCATAGTGATGCTAGATGATGTCTATTTACATTGGATGGTGCCTCGTGATGTTGAATGATGACTAGTTACGTTGGATGATGCCTAGTGAGGTTAGATAATGTCTAGTTACCGTGGATGATGCCTAGTTACGTTGGATGATGCCTAGTGATGTTGGATGAAGAGTGGTTGTGAGTCTAAACTTTTGTTCAATCATTGGCAGTTTTGGAGAGTTGTTTCGAGGACGCATGTTTTAGCAAGGTAAATGTTGTTGGATTTAGTTGGATAATGCCTAGTGATGTTGGATGCTGCCTAGTTACGTTGGATGACGCCTAGTGATGTTAGATAATGTCGAGTTACGTTGGATGATGCCTAGTGATGTTGGATGATGTCTAGTTACGTTGGATGATGCCTAGTGATGTTGAATGATGTCTAGTGATGTTGGATAATGCCTTGTTACCTTGGATGATGCCTAGTGATGTTGGATAATGTCGAGTTATGTTGGATGACACCTAGTGATGTTGAATGATGTTCAGTTACGTTGGATGATGCCTAGTGATGTTGGATGATGTCTAGTTACGTTGGATGATGCCTGGTGATGTTGGATGATGTCGAGTTACGTTGGATGATGCCAAGTGATATTGGATGATGTATAGTTACGTTGGATGATGCCAGGTGATGTTGGATGATGCCTAGTTACGGTGGATGGTGATGTCGATGTTGATGTTAGTTACGTTGATGATAATGGCTTGTTAGTTGGATGATGTCTAGTGATGGTTGGATTATGTTTAGTTACGTTGGATGACGCCTAGTGATGTTGATGTGCTT